>QRFJ01000065.1:2882503-3127042 GCA_006176705.1 Cocos nucifera | reverse complement strand
GATCAGGTGGTATCGCCACTCAATGTGCTTAGATTTCTGATAAGACTTCGGCTCCTTAGCTAGAGCTATGGCTTCATTATTGTTGCAGTACAAAGAAATGGTATCTAATGGCATCACTACGAGCACTACGATAAACTTCTAGTACGAGAATGCCTCCATTGCAGTTTCTGATGTAGTGATTGTTAGATATATGTGCCCTAGAAGCCAAAATTGGCTGACACTTGTAATACACTTCTAGGGGCAAAATTATAATTTTGACTAAAATCAATAAAATGGGTTATTTTGTATCACATATGTGTATTTAGTGTCTGTGATACATCCTTTGAGTTAATGGTAATGATAATTCATATTTTCAAGAGTTGAAAATTTAAGACATGAATAATCATTATTAACTCATAAAATGCTCCCGACCATAGGATCATCACGAGGATGGTGATTGATCCGAAAGGTTGGTGTACAATCGCTTCTCTTTAGTAGATGAGTCTTGAGTCTATGGTGTGGAGACACCGGAGCGAGAGTACAGATACTCGTTAGAGAATGAGGGCACTGAGCGTGACCACCTCGAGTAGTCATTAGGGAAGTCTACCTTCTCGTCAATGACTGACTCGATGCTGCAGTGGTGTGTCTGGTTCTTTGACCTGAGGTGCATCGACAGTTCACCTTGAGGGTGTTATAGTTTGACTACACCATTACTCGATCTCCTAGCCATTCGAAATCCTGAGGTGTATGTTGGCTATAGCATGTTCATTGTAGGAACTGGATAGCATCAAGATGGAATCTATCTACCTCGGTGGTAGAGGAGCAGCCCTATGATGATCATGAGAATCAAGTCCAGAAGTCCATGGCCATGGCAGAGTGAAATAATAGAAAGAGTTTCTATTTAGATTTTCACATTGGACTTGAATCGAATGATTACATCATATGATAGAGACTAGGGTTTGACGAGTTCACCTTAACCCTAATCTGATCGGAGCTCAAGATAGAAGAACTTAATCACACAGGTAGCTGCACCAAGAGGTTCGCATTCAGCTCTGATGGGTTGCCACCATATACTGCTAGGTGTCACTGGTGGATTTTGGGAGCAATTAGAATGATTTAGATGATCGATCATTCTAGCTGTTCGAATCAGAAGAGTTCTGATCCATCGAAAGGAGTTTCGATGATGTCGATGATAGAGATCATGACATATCCCATTACCATATAGAACTGAACCTAACTGGATCATACAAATAAGGGTTTGAATCTGGTGATCATCAATTGAATTGATCCAGTTCAATTGATCTGAATGAGATTCAATTAGGTTCAAGAAAATCATGCTAGCACTCGATTGAACCTAACGTTCTTCTTTTACTATCATAAATAGTTATCCTGACTGAGCCAAAGGAGTTTGTGCTCATTTAGAGGCTTTTACTTTGTCTGATTGAAGTTTGTTCAAGTCAGAAAAGGTTGTCTTATTTTGTAAGACATTATCTGCTATTTTTGATCACATGTCATTTCTCGTCCTTTGATTTTGGTCAAAAGTTGACCTTTGACTGATCAAATATTGACCATTGATATTTTGACTTGTCCACGTGTCATACACCGATTGGAGAGTTGGTGGGGGCTTGTCTTCCTGTCAGAACCTGGCAAGGAGGAGGGCGCACGCCACCCTTAGCGTGTGCCCAAGCTGGAGGCGCCTAGGAGTCCCTGTTGGATAGGGACTCCATCTTCTTTTTGGATTTCGATTAGAGTTCTCCTAAGAACCAACTTTGACTGATCTTAAGCGCCATCTAAGGAGGAATCCAAGGGACTCCACAAACTCTTGGCTCTTTCAGTGTCTAACCATCCTCTCCCATTGACTCAGAGGATAGTCCTGTATCCAGGGAACAAGCTCCTTCGGAGTATCTCATCAATGCTCGAGCTATCCTCTATGGAGCTTGACCTTATAACCCCGATACAATTCTCCGATCTTCTTCAGTCGGGCATCTCAAGCCCTCTCATGATCGAGAAAGTTGTACCTCCTCTGCACAAATTTATCAAAAATCAGTTACAAAATTATTCTAATCAAACATATATAGTGTAAATATATAAAATGCATAAATATAACTAAAATGTGCATACTTATCTATATCTTCTTCCATATTCAGTTTTTGATGGTAGCATCCATCAAAGGCCAGTCTCTGAATTCTACAGAAATGATGTCCGACCGCCTCACAAGCACTCCAAAAAAGGAATGCATCTCCCATGCGGTCTTTCCTACCGACCTTCCCTCCGCATCATAATAAACCATCACCTGATGCTGGTGGTTCCAAATGTGTGCCATACGTGTGGGACTGCGAAACGTTCGATTAGATGATGCACCTGCAATGCAAATACGTTATGTAAATATATAAGTGTACAAATACTATATAAAAAATAAAATTGTGCTAATATAATAAAAATGTATAATCAGATGCCTGCGACAGTAGAGACTCGGCTGTTGGTGGAGTAGATGCCGACGGTGGGGGTCCCTAAGCAGCCGATATCGAGATGGATGGAGTATGCTCTGACTGCTCCTCGAATGCTGAATTGCGCATAATCTGTCGAGGGGCAGGTGTGAAAGCTAGATGGCATTTCTATGTCATCGTGACCAGCAACATTAGTGAACATTAATCAATATAACATCATGATATATCAAATTCTATTCGCTCAAAAGCTGAGCCGGCTCCGTGCCTGAGACATCCGATTAGGGTCCTCCCCTAGCTAGCTTGATCATGGCCCGAGCTGGCTCGACTGTGTGCCATCCCCTCGATCACTCCCTCTCTTCCTCTCTCGATCTCTCTCGTCGACGATGACGATGAGGCCGAACCCCTCCCTTCCAGCATTTCCATCTCTCGATCTTCCTCTCTCCCTCTCTCAATCTTCCTCATCGGGGAGGTCGGACCCCATCCCTCCCTCTCTCACTCTCTCGATTCCCTCACTGGTAAGGTCAGACCCCATCCCTCCCAGTGATGCCGATGAGGTTGGACCCCCTTCCTTCCTCTCTCGCTCTCTCGATCTTCCACTCTTCCTCTCTCGATCTCCTTTGTCAGCGAGGCTAGACCCCCTCCCTCCCAATGATGGCGGCGAGGCCGGATCCCTCCCTTCCTCTCTTAAGTACAGACTTATCGAGTATTTGGATTTGGATTCGATATCAGTAATTAAAATTGGGTCCGAATCTGAATATCCAAATTTTAATTTGAATCCAATCCATTGATAGATCTAGTCCACAACCGTCGACATGGCACGGTCCAAGACTACCACCACGATACGGCCCAAAAACTACGGCATACAGATAATTATAATATTTATAAAAAATATTTATAATATTTATTATAAATATTTTATAAATTATTATAAATATACATGATTAATAAATAATACTATAAAATTAAAAAAAAAAATTATACCTATGGCTATAGAGAGCGGATCGCACCGAAAGCTTCGAGGGTCGTCGGCGACGATGCTAGAGGAGGACGACGGCACTAGAGATAATCTACGAAATAAAAGCAAAATAGTGAGATAGAAAAGAGAGAAAAAGAGGAAAGAGAGAGAGGGGCGGCCGGGGATGGGGGCCAGAGGAGGGGGGCATAGTGACGAGGAGGCCGAAGAAGGCTTCGCACTCGATCGGAGGAGGATCAGGATGGTGGTGGTGGTAGGGGTGGGGTTTCATGCGGGCCGAAGGAGGGTGGATGGGGGCTCACCGAAAGGGGGTTTGATTTTCGCACCGGGCCGAAGAAGGATAGAATGTGGGGGAGGGGTTTCATGGGGGGCCGACGGAGGATCGAGGGGTAGATGGGGGTTCGCCGAAGGAGGGGTTTCACAGGAGGTCGAGGAAAGGTCAAATGGGGGTTTGCCGGAGGGGGGGTTTGCTGGGAACCGAGGAAGGGTCAGATGGGGAGGCGAGAGGGGTGGGGTTTTCGCGGGGGGCTGAGCCAGGGTGGAGGGGATTCGCCAGAGGGGGGATTTTGTAGAGGGCCGAAGGAGGGTTGGATGGGGGTTCATCAGAGGAAGGATTTCGCTGGGGGTCAAGGGAAGGTCGGAAGGAGGGGTGGGGGGGCCAGATGGGGGTGGCGGGGAGGGGTGGTCGGGGATGGGGGTCAGAGAGGGAGGGGGAAGGAGGGGCCGGTCGGGGGAGGAGGGTCGACGCTAGCCGAGGGGAGGAGGAACGATGCCGACCGGAAGAGGAAAGAGCCTCACCAATGATGAAGAGGAGGGGGAGAGAGAGAGAGTGAGAGAGATCAAGTGCATACGAAAGAAAAGAAAAAATTTAAAGATTTTTAACCTAACCTACGGTAGCAGTTCGATAACCGCTGCCATAGATCTATGATAGCGGTTATCCAAAATCACTACCATAAATCTACGGCAGCGGTCCATAGAATTATGGCAGCGGTTCTATAACCGCTGCCGTAGATCTATAGCAGCGATTTTTGATAACCGCTGTCATAGGTGAAAAATATTTTTTTTATTTTTTTAAATATTATATAATTTAAAATTTAATATTTATCTTCACTATTCATTATTTAAATAATTATCATTAGAGTGTCATCGTAAAAGGTCGCCTCTATCCGATGGCCCTAGCTTCATCGATCAAAAAAATTTGATTTTGATGATCACGAATGACGATGTGATGATCTAATAGATGAAGATGTTCGATGGATCCAAAAATCTACAATGATAATCTCGATGATATTTGTAGCATACTATCAAAGTTTTACTTCAATCGGCTATCGTTATCATGGTCAATTTAGTACGAAATTATTTCGATCGTTAAATTAGAAACAAGCGATCAAAGGGTTAAACGGCATTCGATTATGAGATAATTTTTTGTTAAATGATCTTTATTATAATTTTAAATATTTTATATAGTGATGATAGTAAAATTTAAATCATTTTTATATAAAATATTCATGTTAAGCAGATATTGCAAAAGTACGAGCATAACAATCAATGAAGTTTTAGAATGGTTATTAGGAGACATATAGTTTTAGATCGTTCTTCATCTCATGAGTTAAATTTTATAATCACTATCATAAGAAATGATTAAAATAGTAGTCAAGATCATTTATAAAAAAAATTATCTCATAATCGGACACCGTTTGATCCTTTGATCACTCGTTTATCATTTAACAATCGAAACTAACCTATACTAAATTAACCAAGATAACGATATCCAATTGAAATAAAACTTTGATAGTATGCTACAAACATCACCAAGATTATCGTTGTAGATTTTTGGATCCATCGAAGGTCTCCATCTATTAGATCATCGCATCGTCATTCGTAATCGTCGAAATTAAATTTTTCTAATCTACAAAGCTAGGGCCATCGGATCGAGGTGATCTTTTGCGAAGATACTCTAATGATAATTATTTAGATAATAAATGATGAAGATGGATATTAAATTTTAAAATTATATAATATTTAAAATATATATATATATATATGGCAGTGGTTATAATTAACCGCTGCCATAAATCAGATTATAGCAGTGATTTCTACTAACTGCTGCTATAGATCCGACTTATGACAGTGGTTACAATGAACCACTGCCATAGGTAGACCTATGACAGTAATTTTTTGTAACCACTACTATAGGTCCGACCTATGGCAGTGATTTTTTTTAACCGCTGCTATATGTCGGACCTATGGCAGCGGTTATAAAAATCGCTACCATAGGTCCAACCTATGGCAGTGGTTAATGAAAATCACTGTCGTAGAAGCTATGGCAGTGGTTTCAAAAATCACTGCTATAGTAAGCGCTACCATAGGCCATTTTTGTAGTAGTGGACCTTTGACTCCACTTATCTCACAAACACATTTCAAATATCATTCTATCTATTTGTTGGAGTTAACCACCATGAACAGTCCACCTTTGCTTGGCTGTGTATTATTGTCAGCCGAGACAACAAAGATATTTAAATGAGTATTTCAGTCATGGCTGGATGGAAATGGTGGTTAAGCGCCTAATGTCATAATCATCGATCAGGATAAAGCAATCGAGGCTACTGTCAAGATGATTTTTCCAAATGCATGATACTGATTCTATCTTTAGCATATTTTGAAGAAGATTCCTAAAAAGATAGGCCATATATGCACAATGCATCCCAAATTTATAATTGAATTCAATGAGGCTATATATGACACTGTAACTACAAAGTCTTTTGAGCAAAAATGGAGACAACTCATGGACAAATATGAAGAATGCAAGGCTATAGATTGGTTGTATGATCTCTATGAATGCCGAGATAAATGGGTTCCTATCTATCTTAAGGATACCTTCTTTATAGGTATGTTGGAATCTAAGATATTTTTTTTTTAATTTTTTGCTAAGTTTTGAATAATATCTAGTGACACTAATACTATATCACTAATATTCTTTGGTCCTAACTTTCTTTCTAGGTATGTCCTCCGTTGGGAGGAGTGAAAGCATAAACCACTTCGTTGATAGGTTTGTGAATTCGAAGACAATACTAAAGAAATTCATTGAGAAGTATGAGGACGCTTTAGAGAAAAGATCGAAGCAGAAAATAAGCAAGGCAATATCTCCTTGTAAATAAATGCTTTCCTCAAAATATCCTTGCTATTTGAGAGGCAAGCAACAGCCATGTACACTAGGCGCATATTCAAAAAATTTTAAAATGAGGTACTTGAGATGACTGCATCAAATGCTAAATTAACTGAAGAATCTGATAGCTTCACTACATATTCTGTGAGATCATTTGAGAGATTTGACATTAACGAAATTGAGAAGGAGATTGAAAAAAACTATACTGTTACTTGGTCCAGCCAATTGAAAGAAGTGAAATGCCAGTGCCGATCATTTGAGTTCAAAGGATACTTGTGTAGGCACGTCTTATTGGTTCTCTATCAAAATGAAATGTTTCGTATTCCTGAAAAGTACTTTCTCAATAGATGGTGCAAGAACATGAAATATTGATTTGATATTTCAGATTGCAATGTTCAATTATGTGATAGAAGCACCAGAAAATCCAGATAACTATAATTATGATATCCTATGTGATAAGTATAATTATGATATCCTATGATAACTATAATTATGATATAGGTATGCTTTGATGAGTCATCGGATGATGAAGCTTACGGAGGTTGCCTCCATGTCTGAAGATGCTTTTAACCTAGTGATGACTGATCTGACTTCATTATTTAGAAGAGTGGTATATGCTAATTGTTAAGCACAGCATTGTTCAGAACTTTCTACCCGGGATCCAGTTAATATTGCCACAAAGAGGCAGCCAAGAGAGAGAAGAATAAAAAATGAAGTCGAAAAAAAATCAAAGAATTCAAAAAAGTCGAAGAAAGCTAAGAACAAAATAGCAGAATATCCATCTACTGAAGACAATGGTAAAAGGTCTGCTAAAAGACAAAGGATGACTCCACAAGAAGCTATAGAGGTAGTACAACAAACAAACTCTATCAATCATCTGCCATCCGATCTATTTTTGGAAGAGTTTAATGCTTTTATATCTAGCTAACTAACACAAGAGACTAAGACAAATTTATGAAGTTATAGGTCAAAATTATAACATTATACATTAACAGTTAAATTTTATTACCTTTCGTAAAATTTTTTCTCTATTTGATTTCATAATATTGATATAGGATATTATATTTCTACAAAAAAAAATTTCAAGATTGTTTGTTGTACAGTGATATCAAAATTCTAAGTTCAAAAAATTTTGAATACCAAATATCATAATTTCTATGCATGGGTGTCATAATTTTGATCCTTAATGTCATAATTTTGATACAGGATGTCATTATTCTTCTTTCAGGGATGTTTTCTATATCGAATGTCATAATTTAGATCCTTAATATCATAATTTAGATACAAAATATTATAATTCTATGTTCAGGATTGTTTGTATTATAGAATATCATAATTTTGATCCTTAATATTATAATTTTGATATAGGATGTCATAATCCTACATTCAGATCATTGTGATATCATAATTTTAATCCTTAATGTCATAATTCTCATTCGAGAATATTTTCTATGCATGATGTCATAATTTTGATCGTTAATGTCATAATTCTACTTTTAGGAACCTTTCTTGTATCGAATGTCATAATTTTATCCTTTATATCATAATTTTAGCTCTTAATATTATAATTCTAACATAGGATATCATCATAATTCTGCATTCGAGATTGTTTCTATTCTAGAATGTCATAATTTTGATCTTTAATGTCATAATTTTGATCGTTAATGTCATAATTCTGCTTTTGGGAATGTTTACTATTTTTAATCCTTAATGTCATAATTTTATCCTTTAATATCATAATTTTGATTCTTAATATCATAATTCTGACACATGATATCATAATTCTATGTTCGAAATTATTTCTGCTCTAGGATGTCATAATTTTGATCATTAATATCATAATTCTATTTTCGAAGATATTTTCTATGCAGGATGTCATAATTTTGATCCTTAATATCATAATTTTGCTTTTGGAGATATTTTCTATGCATGATGTCATAATTTTGATCCTTAATATCATAATTTTTATTCTTAATATCATAATTATGCATTCACAAATGTTTTCTATGTCGAATATTATTATTTTGATCCTTAATATCATATTTCTATATTTAGAGATGTTTACTGTGTAGAATATCATAATTTTGACTCTTAATGTCGTAATTTTATCTTTTAATATCATAATTTTGATCTTTAATATCATAATTTTGACTGTTAATATTATTATTCTACTTTCATGGATGTTTACTATGATGGATGTCATAATTTTGCCCTTTAATATCATAATTTTGATTCTTAATTTCATAATTTTGATGCAGAACATCATAATTCTATGTTTGGGATTATTTATGTTATATGATATCATAATTTTGATCCTTAATATCATAATTCTATTTTTAAAAATATTTTCTATGTTGAATATCATAATTTTGATCCTTAATGTCATAATTTTATCTTTTAATATCATAATTTTAATCCTTAATATCATAATTCTGACATAGGATGTCATAATTCTGCGTTCAGATAAGTTTACTATTTATAAATATTATAATTTTAAAAAAAATAAGTTTGAAAGAAAATAATTAAGGCAACATAATATTAGCACGGATCTTCATGTGCATCGCACCGTGCTCAGTCCCTATATAAATAAAAATTAGGACAACCAGCTGTGGGCAAAAGAAGATCTCATCCAGCCTTCGCTTCAGGTGAAGATGTCATCATCATGATACTCTTGCTTGATGGAGGGTTTGTCCCCCCACCATTCGGATCGTTGCTGGTAGCTAGAGAGGGGTATGTTGTCCGACACTCATCTTGAATTGGAAGGTATTAAAAATCGCCATGCATCCACACAGTCTCGGCTAATGCTTGGAGCTTAGGATCAAGGAGAGAGGGAGTGCCGACATGATCGATAGTGACAGCAACCTCCCTGACCCTAGAAATCGTTGTGTACCCGGATAACCTTGGACCAAGCTTGGAGCATAGGAGTAACGACGAAAGAAGAGTACCAACACGATTGAAAGTGATTGCAAGATCCTTCACCCTAGAAAAGAGCAACGATCTCAATTTTCTTATTTACTTTGTTTGTCTTAATTTGTAAAATGGGTGATTATATTTCATCAAACTATGAAATATATTGTAAATATATTATCAATAATGAAATATCTTATTAATTTTTGGAAGAGATTGCTTGCACATATCGTACTTGTGTGATGATTTCTGCTTCAAAAATTTATTTATAAATGAAGATAATTTTTGTACAGGATCTTATATTTCTTCAACTTCTACGATAAAGAATGTTTTCTGTAACATCATACCATAATTTTAATCTAAAAGATGGATACTTTCGACATAGGATATCATAATTTTGATCTTTAATCTCATAATTTTGATCCTTAATATCACAATTTTGATCGTTAATATCATAATTCTACTTTTGAAAATATTTTCTATATTGGATGTCATAATTTTGATCATTAATATCATAATTTTGATCCTTAATATTATAATTTTGACCGTCAATGTCATTATTCTGCTTTTGAGAATGTTTACTATGATTGATATCATAATTTTGATCCTTAATATCATAATTTTATCCTTTAAGATCATAATTTTGATTCTTAATATCATAATTCTGATATAGGATGTCATAATTCTGCATATGAGATTGTCTCTATTCTAGAATATCATAATTTTGATCCTTAATATCATAATTTTGATCATTAATATCATAATTCTACTTTTAAGGACGTTTTCTATGCTGGATGTCATAATTTTGATCCTTAATATCATAATTTTATCCTTTAATATCATAATTTTGACATCATATTTTGAAAGATTGACATTTTCTGTGTTCAGATAATAAATTATACTCTGATTACCTGTATTCAGTATTAATCAAAAATGATCTACCATATAATGTTAAAAAAATTATAGTTTTACATGGAATTTTATCTTATCATAACTATACAATTTGACAATCCTGTATTCAGTGTCATACAAAAAATCGACTCACTTAAAATGATAAATTCACTATAATACAAGGTATTCACTCTCTTACAATGATACAAATTTTTTTTTCTATCACTGTGATACAAAGAATTTTTTCTATCAGAAGGCTCCAACTTTGTCAACGACAGCAGTCACTCTCTGTTTGAGCACTTCTTTTATAATTTTTATAGCAAGTTTCTCCCGATATTGAACGACGTCAGCTTGGTTGAAATCTCATTTATGTGATCTATCCTTGCGAGCAAGATAGTCCATATACTTTAAGCAGTAAAGACCATAATCTAGAAAACCTGGGGGCTGGAAAGGACAGTCTTCATCTTCTTCTATATTCCATTCACCCACTTTTGCATTGTCACAATATATGTAGAACATGGCCCCTAGTATCTTATGCCACTTTCTAGCACTAGCCTTATATTTGGCATTGCATTTGATGGAGCTTAGATAAATAATATTTTTTTGTGTCTATATCCATAACCATCAAGTACTAGTGGATGTTATATGTGTTGATGATGCTAAAAAGGAGCCTAAATTTCTTCTTATTATATCACTAAATCGATCGAAAATGAACTCTCTCGCCATGCCAGCTAGCTCATGATGTGTTGTTGTCGATTGAATATACATGTCAGTTGTTATTACGGGAGCAACGATGCACTTGTGGTATAAATCTGATCATTCTTTTTATATTTTACAAAAAAAGGTCTTGATGAGCATCAATTATCTGTTCATGAAAACCATTGTATTATGATGTGAAAAAAGTAGAAACAAAAAATACACATGATATCTAGAACAAAGAATGAGAATTGAGATCTAAACAAGAGTTGAATCCTTATATCGTTAATTATCATCCATGCAAATAGAAGGTCATAAAGATTGGACCTAGTGATGCTGCTTCCTTCAACATTGTTGAAGACAATCTCACTATAATAAAAAATAGAAGAATATCATAAATCATAAGTAGGTACTATGTTATACAGGATGTCATAAATCACTTACGAGTTAATTCTTTGAGACAAGAACATCTCAATAATAACATCATCCTCCTCAGATAATGATCCTTTGTCTTGATATTCACGTGAATGCTTGATGAATTCCTATGTTAAAAGATTAGGTTAAAAAATATAACGTAGTATGAAGATCTCATGATATTGATGAAAAAGATATGTATGTCTATCTCATCTTTATTTTATTGTACGCTTGATATATTTGACAGGTCCAGAAATGGTACTTCTTTGGATTTCGATTTTGTCTTAATCTTTTTTATTGGCATGCGAATCTCATAATTTGGATCTTCTGTCAGATGGGAGGTCTTGTGCATCC
Organism: Cocos nucifera; assembly: GCA_006176705.1. NCBI lineage: Eukaryota > Viridiplantae > Streptophyta > Magnoliopsida > Arecales > Arecaceae > Cocos > Cocos nucifera. The sequence continues at coordinate 3,115,215 of QRFJ01000065.1, read as the reverse complement.
CATGTTCTTTTTTTATCCTTTTCTCAAGTGAATATGTCAACGTTTTTGGCTTATCCTCTCCCTTATTTTTCTCCTCCTTCTTCTTCTTTGTCGCCACCTTCTTTTCTTCCTCCCTTTTTCTTTCTTTCTCCTCCCTCTTCTTCTTCTCCATTATCTTCTTCTCCTCCTTCATTTTTCTTTCTTCATGCTTCCTCTTCTTCTTATCCTCCTCCTTCTTCTTCTCCTCTTGCACCCTTTTCTCCTCCTTTTCTTCCTTCATCCTTCATCTTCTTCTCATCCTTCTTCTTCTCCTCCTCTTCCATCTTCTTCTCATCCTCTTCCTTCCTTTTTTTCTCCCTGCTCCCTCTTTTTCTCCTCTTTCTCCCTCTCCTCCTCCTCCTCCTCCTCCTCCTCCTCCTCCTCCTCCTCCTCTTTCTTCTTCTTATAATTCTCCTTCCTTTTTCCTCATCCTCTTCTCCTCCTCCTCCTCCTTCCTTCTTCTCTCTTCCTCCTCCTCCTCCTTCTATTCCAACTTTTTTTCTTTGTTTCCTTCTCCTCCTTCCTATTCTCCTCCTCCATCAATTTTCTTTCTTCCTCTTCCTCCTTCTTCTTGTCCTCCAATTTTTTTCTTTCTTCCTCCTTTTTCTTCCTCTTCTTCTCCTGCGCTTCCTTCTCTTCATCATCAAATTCTTCGTCATCTTCCTCCTCCTCCCATTTTTTATTCTTGATCTTCTTTCTGATCAAGAATTTCAATAGCTTATCATGAATGAGAACTTTTTTTCTAAGTTCTTCAATTTCAATTCTTAGCTGTGCATACATGGCACAGCCAACCGGAATAGGCTCCTCTAATTTTGCTTCATCAGTACTATGAGTGCATTTTTTTCTTTCTTCAACAGAACTGAGAAGCCAGTACTACTGCGAGGTAGGTCGAAGAGCATCTTTGACCTGATAATATAAAAGAAGAGGCACAAATCAAAAAATTTCATAACTTTAAAAAATATAATCCAAATGTGTTTTAGCTGAAATATCATAATTTCACATAAAATATCATAATAAAGTCTCTAAAAAATTTTTGGATAATACCATGTCATAATTTTATCTAAAATATCATCATTTTATTCTAGGATGTCATAATAATGTCAAAATACATATTTTGGAGATAATTTCACTGCTGGATATTATAACTTTTACATGAAATATCATAATTTTGATATATAATATCATAATAATGTCTCAAACCTTCTTTCGAAAGAATTTTGCATAAAAAAAGTCATAATTATAATGTTAAGTGTCATAATTTTGACACAGTATGTCATAATTTTTATTAAGACAACTTTCGAAGGTATTTTGCAAACATAATATCATAATTTTATCAAAAATATCATCATTCTGACATAGAATATCATAATAATATCAAAAAATATATTCATATTATAATTCACTATTAGTTATCATAATTTTGACATAAAATATCATAATAATATTTAAAGTTAATATATTAGTGAGTATAATCTTATATTATGCAATTCACATATGCTTTATCTGAAGATAGAAGAGGACTCTACGGGGGTAATTTGTATTATTGAGCATTATGAGATCATTTGTTGTAGTTTATTTATCGATGATGTGGTGGTGTGTCGTGTTCACAGAGGCTAGTATGCATCGCATTGTGCGACATCATCATTCACTCTTATACATATATGTCCAACTTCATTTTTTGTGTATATAGTATTATGTATTCTCATTAATATGTGCGTCAACTAAAACGTATTACAATTAAAATCCACATCCACATATAACCCTACAAATAAATCACTAAGTGATAAACAATCCTATGATATTATAGATAGGGCTATTATCTTGTTCCTAAGTTGTCTAATATGCGTCATGGATTTCGCTGATTTTTGTTCTTAAATATTCTTGAGTGGAGTGAGACGTATTTCTCTGCACAGATACGCCACGGCCTGTTACTCGCAAAAACATGCACGTAAGAAGCAAGTTCAAACAAATACGATTACAGTGGTCTCTCGTCGTGAATGGTATCTCATGTTGGCCACTGATCACTTGGATGCTAGGCATGCATCTTAATCAATCAAGCTTAACTTGTCACCTAACTTTTCCGAAGGAGGATCCACGTGACGAGGAGATCGGAAGCATTTCGTGTGCTCTGCTACGCAAGGAGAAGCCCTACATTTCATAGTTTTTGCATTAGCGCATATGTCTGAGCATCGGCATAGTAGCTATGTGTGTACACTATCCTAAGTATAGTTCACCCTATAGCTGAAACGATATTCATATAGAATAATATAAGAACTAACAAATATACTCAATAATATCGCATTCTCAATGAACTCTCTATGCATATGGCGCAGCAGATTATATATGCCTATACGAAGAGTTGGCTTGCCTCCTTCTCCTTTTAGGTCACTAGACGATCTCTTTAGCTATTTAGGAGCATGGTCCATCTCATTCGAAACTGCTCATCTTCAGATATAGTCACTGGTCTATGGATGTATATGCCGAGATAGACACATTTCTGATCGAATAATCAGTAATGGTAACATGTCTGTGTATATAAGAGTGGATTTACCATGATCAATGCAAGATAGATAATACTTACACGCAACTTGATGGTGTTAACTATCATATTCATAGATAATGAGAATCACATTACTCGTATTGACGAGTCACAGGTTGTGAGGTGATGTCACTGCTGAAGTGATGAGCTAGATATGAAGAGAGAGCGAGAGTATGTTATCGACTACATCGACACAGTCGTGACAGTTATTATCTTAATATCTTTCTTTGTTTATGAGAATAGATATATTTTCTAAATCGGGAGATGTATATCTATATTTGAGCGTTATGCGTGTCACAATCTCTTTTCATTAGTGTGAGGCTATAGCACTTTTCCACTGCCTCTTCCACAACATATTCGATTACAGTCTTCTGTCATCTTCTGCATCCAGAGCCATCTTCTTCGAGAGATGTTATTGGAGCGAGATTCTCCTTTGTCGTGCGGATCTAGAGAACAATCGATCGCCATAATGCCTTCACCTCTATTATCACTATCTATATAGTTTGTGAGTGTGTACTTGTTTTTGCTTCAATATACTATTGACAGTTGGATATCGTTTCCATGACTGTCAATTGTGTAATTATTTATTATGATATTGATTTCAGGGTGGCAAGATGAGTACCCCATCTACGCAAAAATGGTCTCAATATAATTTATATGGCACCTCGAATAGGCAGTTCTCTCACTCGATACTGGTGAGATCATGTACCAGAGGAGAAGATAGTATATATTGAGTGAGAGCATATTATGAGTATTAAATATGCGCGAAGATGTGACTAGGCAGATGCATAATTGAGTACGGCCATGCGTATACTTTCGATCAGACAATGAGAGTTAGGTGATTAGAATATTATTGATGTAATTATCTATTACATTAGCTAAGAAACAATTAAATTTCTAGTACAGAATAGAAACTCAACCAGATTATAGTAAGTAGCGACTCATTCATACATATATCTGAACAAATATACTTAGTTCTTACAGTGCACGTGCTCTTCGCACCTAGTAGAATGATCCATCTACATAAATTTATCTGGGGGTATTATTATAGATAGTATATTGCTACGTAATATATTTATTTACCAATGATCGATTAGATCCATCCTGTTTATATCTAAAGAAATAATATTAACAGTATTGCACAAAGAGAGTGTATATTTAAGGACTTTCAGTAGATCTTCATTGTACATCTTAACTGTCAATTGAGATTGATTTACACATGTCTTGTCCTTCGCACGAAAACACATTTGTGCATCATTAGGTCAACGCATTATAGCTGAGAGATCCATATGAATTTAGTGCGTAGGTACTGGTCATAAATGTATGACCTATCTCTAGCACTGAATCTATCGAGATTATGACATCCTAACATATAACATGACTTTATACTAATCGTATCATACAGAATTATACAGGAATATTTGTATTAGTCAAGTGTTATGATAACAGAAGTGTAATAATACGGATGATCATGATCAATCTATACTCTAGAGGATCGCAGGAGATTTGGTGACACTATGTTAGGTAAATGGCTCATATATATTGTTTCTGTGTGGTAATTATGAGAATGAATATGCATAAGATTTTATATTAATATGTTTAGCATACTAGAATATATGTATTCTAAACACTGCTTTTATTGGAGAGAATACATGTACACATATAAGAAAAATCAGTATTATGTGCTACATCTAACTAATTCTCATTAGGTGTCTAAGATATGCATTAATACATCATATTATTTTTGAGTAGAGATATTATCTTCGAAGATCTATTTATAAGACTTGTGAGTAATTATTTATTATTAACTAAAATAGGTCATAGGATGTGTCTTATACTATGAGTCTATGGTGATTTTTTCTCTATTATCATGTAGGGAAAGAGGGGGAGGCTTCCTCCTATTCATTTATTGGTAAGATGTATTTATAAGCAAGATACAAGTTAAAAAGAATTTATGCGGCTAGAGAGGCGATGGACTAGCGATGCCTTAAGGCTATTCCAGAGTTGGCCGATGGCTTTACAATCAACTTCACATGTGGCTTTCCAAGAGTGAATTATAGCATACTTTTTGTTGAGAAAAGAGTTGAAATATGGAAGAATTAATATCTTGAGAGTTGTGTTAGATAGTATTTACTTGTACTACATATTTTTATTCTCTACTCCAGCATATCTTATCTACAAATTATATCAATAATGTCTGTGATATCAACGAGATGTCTCTCCTTAACTCACACATGTATTAGCTGCGATAAACTTAATTGCTGATATACATTATATATTATATATTCATATTCTGTCCAGATATGGACTATATCTTATATTCCTAGAAAATAGTGTTATTCAATTTTGCCTGAGCAGATGTACGTATTCAAACTTTGTGTACTGTTTGAGAGAGTCGCTAGGAATTGTCTTTAGCAGAGAGGATGTAGGATTTTCTGCATATAAGGATATGGGGTGGGAGATTGCAATTATACGCATTCCCACTTTCAAAATAAATATCTCATCAAATTTATTATCATAAGAATGGCTCATAATATCTAGTCTTATATACACTTTATAGATAATCCATTTCTAGTTTAGTAGCACTGTAATCAAATTTATCTGCGATGTATAAGAGCTATACACTTATGAGCAGCCCAGTGAGATTTATTAACATCTCTACACTAATATTTATTTCTACTCTAAGAGGGAGATTCTAAGATATTATTGCACTTATACTTGATTATGTGTAAGACATACGTCGAAGGAGACAGATAGCCATCATATGAATTGTGCTGAGCTGTGAGTAAAATTTGATATTTTAAGTGATGCGATAAAGTATGATCTATCATCGCGTAGGAGAAAATACTTCTACATTTAGTTTAGTATTATATTATGACGAGGTCCTGTGTCAATCTCATATCACTTAGTATTCTAATTATCGATATCCTGAATAACAGACAATATTATACGTGATATGCAGTCACATTATTAGGATATAATATCTAAAGTGCAATATATATATGAGTATGATAATATTGAGTTTATTCTATAATTCATATCTACTGATGATAGATATTGATCCTATTGGATATCATAATTTTTACACAAAATATTATAATTTTACTTAGGATGCTAGAATAATGTCTAAAACTATCTTACGAAGAATTTTGCATAAAAAAGTCATAATTTTAACCTACAATCTCATAATTCTGATATAGTATGTCATTATTTTTATTAAAAAATATCTTACGGAGGTCTTTTGCAAACACGATATCATTATTTTAACTAAAATATCATAATTTCATATATAATATCATAATGATGTCAAAAACTAGATTCGAAATGTATTTTAACTACATGATATCATAATTTTTATCTAAAATATCATAAATTCAAACATGATATCATAATAATCTCTAAACTTTCATCCGAAAGAATTTTACATACAGAAAGTTATAACTTTATCCTAGAATGCCATAATTTTGAAACAGAATGTCATAATTTTTGTTAAAAAATATAAGATATTTTGCCTATAAGATGTCATAAGTTCATCAAAAATGTCATTATTTTATCGTAGAATGTCATAATAATATCAAAATTATGACATCCCAATAGAGAAAAATCTTTCAAAGAATAATTATGATATTTAAGATCCAAATTATAACATTAAGGGTTAAAATTATGACATCCGGCATAGAATATGTCAACGAAGGTAGAATTATGATATCTTGTATCAAAATTATGATATTAAGATTCAAAATTATGAGATCAAAAGTCAAAATTATGACACTTAAAGGAAAAACTTCTATGAAGGTAGAATTATGAATATCTTGTCTAATCTTAAATTTTCTATATAAGTAAATTGAGATCAATGATTCAAAATTCATAGATGGTCAAAATCTCATATATTCTCGAACTATAGTTATCGAGTGGTAATATAACTTCTAATGTCAGAATATTTATCTGGAGCTATTCTTGTAATCTGCGAGAGACATTATTAAACATTTAATGGAAATTAAATATATATAGAATTTTACATGGAGAGAGATTAGATTAGTCTATGAAGTGTGGATTAGACCATTCTTCTTCACTAGTATAGCACTTCTTCTTATAATAATTATAATGATTATTTATATGATATCGATTAGTGAGACATTTGAAGGATCTAAACATAATATGGTATATTCAGACTTTTGTCACAGAGGGAGACAGTAGTTAAGTGACTTTTTTTACATTCATCAGAGATGATTATATGTTATTATTAGCATGTGCAAAGTACATTAACTATATAGTGAGGAGAGCAATTATATTATCTAGTCCTGGGAGAGATCTATAAGTCATAATAGTTAGGAATCATATATCGTAGACTTTTGACCTGAGATCGGTTATAATATACATCTTCTTCGAGTACTGAATGTAGTAAATATAGTGTGTGACCGTGATATAAGTTATATTAAATTATGATTTATTAGTAGGGTTAGTATTATGATAACTGTGTAGTTACTATACGATGTGAGTGAATTCTATTATTTAATTTTATGATATCTGATTCAATTTTTAGGAGATATTGTCTTATTTAAAGCGAGGTGGAGGATATCGCCATCTTAGTAAAGCATTTGATGCATATAGGACAGCAGTTCGAAGCTAGAGATAGTGTTTTGATGATATTGTGACATCCTAAGGTAAGGTGTCAAACAGCTAAGATATTGGTATATAACTAGTAATCTTATGAATATTATCGACTATCTGGCTCGTTGAGGTTAGAGTTATGATTTGTTGTGTTAACGCTCATAAGATTTATTTATCATTATTATCATTCTAGGACATTTCATACATCTTTCTACTGATGAGATATTATCTTGTATATATTCTATTTTATATATTTGGTCATTTATGACTAAATACAGCGTTTACGAAGAATTCGAGATAGTACTTATTGTGACTGTGCCGTAAGTACTACACTCTTGTTCAGAATACTGCTGGGTAGACGATTCAATAATACATTCGCGTTCTGGATTGATGTCTGAGCATGACATGCCTATGTTATGGCCTATCTACCGTCGATGTCATAATTTTTTACTAACAAGACAGATATTTGTAAAATCTGAAAGTAAATCTATTAATGTATCTGGAATGGAGAGTCGGATGATTGTGATAAGCAAATCTTTCTAATTGAATGTCCTATCAATCTTGAGAAGTAGTCTCTATAATGCACACTACACAATATAAGATTTAACACATTTCTCTCGATTCACTCTGAGTTTCATAGTTCTTCCGAGGTTTGTTGCCGCGATCATCTCTGTGGTGTCGGATAAATAACCATTGTGTGAGTAACCTCTCTTTGATCAAGTGTCTTCTCTTCATATTTTCTTTTTCTGCGGCTTACGACGTCTTCTGAAACTTAAACTTCTTTCAGAGTAGCGATTAATTGCAAAGTTACTTCATCTTCACGCTAAAGAACATTGCGTTCACACATTATTTGATTGCGATTAAGATGCTGGGCACATCGGCATATTAGATCAAGTACCGTATGACATTTGAGAGTCTGTCACATGATATTTCTTCAGCAAAGAAAATTGAGAAAATAAATATGCACTGATTTCAGATCATATGCTCGAGATCATATAGGTCATGTTATTTCGGAGAAGAGAGAGAGATATATGGATGGTTTCGTATTGATTGTCTTGCCGAAGAAGCGTTGGGGGCAAAAATTGTCTTTTTAATATTTTTGGCAAAAATCAAAATTATTGCAGAATGAAAATGCCATGGGTAATGCCATTCTGATATGGTATATCAGCTAACACGCTGTTTGTGTTCAATGATGCACCGAGGGCTCTAGTGTTGGACCAAATTGATAAGGGCGATTGCACACTCGGCAACTTACTGAAATTTTTACACCACCATGCTGTGTAGAATGAGTGAGTGTTATGGTGAGGCAGTGCGATATTTATGGTCTCTCTAGTGAGTCTCTTGTATGCACTAGAATTACATCAGTAATTCTATTTTTGTGCTTGACCACTTAGGGGGCTTGCTGTTTTATTACCGGCTGGATCCAGTTATTCACGAAGAGTAGGCATGGCACTCTATTGTATCACTCTACTTTGGAGTTGGGATATTCAGGGAGTTATGGTTTCAATTGCTGGTGCTGGGGATTGGAATTAGTCGGCACGACGAGATACGTATCATAAGGGCAGTTCTCCGCAACTGTATAGCAGACTGACTTCATATCAAATCTTTCAAATTCGCACTTGCGTGCAGTGCGATTGATGATTTGCCTCATTATGACACTTAGCAGGTGTATTACATAGAGACGCATGGGTGTCCACATGGTTGGAATTTAAATAATGCATGGATTACGTGCGTAAGATGTGAAGTGGTGTACACTTTAGATTGTAGAGGCTGTGATATTATGGCTAATGGAATATTAGTATGATGTGTGGGTGTGTGTGAGGTGTGTGGGGAGTGAGCAGGCTAGTTCAGGATGGTAGTTGAGCGTTAAATGCACTAGTGGTGAGAAGTAGTGTTGCCAACTAAAAGGAGTGTTGACGACATTATGAATAGAATTGACAGAGAGAAAAGGAAAGGAAGAATAAATGGAGTCATGTGACATCAGTGTGAGAACAGTCCCTATAATCTAGTGTTGAATTTGACTTTGTGGAGATCGGTTTATCGTTGGTAGAAGCGCTCATGGCGGACTGAGCCTTAATTATTCACGTCATGCACTTCGCCGCGATTGTAAAAGATATGCATTGCTGGGCAATAGGCATATACTATGAGGCTCACATACCACCCGGTGTGTGTGTGAGATATACTAGGCAGCACGATGGCTGATTAGACCGAGAACAATAGATAGTGGTGACCTTTCATAGACTTCGTCAAGTGAGAAGAGCCGTAGAAAGGCTTGAGTTGTTGAGTAAGAGGGGATGTTTAGCACTTTACATCGGGTAGAGTGCGAGCGCGTCGAGTGGATTTGATGCTATTAAATAGTAGATTAGCTTTGAGAGCAATATTTGGATGTATTGGGAATTCTTCATAATGTTGCTGTTTCTGAAGCTAGATCTTCATCAAGTCAGTACTTTGATCAGAGTGACTTCTTCACCTTAAAGCGCAGGGCACATATGTGCTAAGTGAAACACATGTCATACAGCAGAGCGGGTAGATATCTAGCAATCTAGAAGCTATCGTTACAATTGTAGCTTCATTTCACGACTATCACGAGCCTTCAGGCAAGCAGCAGTGGGGCGAGATGCACAGTAAAGTGCTCTGATTCCTGAGTATTTCAAATATATATATCTAGCTGTTTTGAGTTGAGCTTGGCTTTTTAAGGCTGGTTTTGTGGGGTTTATACGAGGTCTGCCGACGTTTATTACTTTTTTTATTCTGATCACCTGGTATACATGCCATTGGTCTTCTTAGGTATGTCGGTGTTCCTGCATTGCCCGAAGGTCAGGCGGGACGGAGTTTACCACTATTATATTGGAGTTGTACAAGTTCGGTGAGCATGGCCGCTATGTTCACACTGGACTCCTAGTTGGACTCTGGCTAGGTTGATAGGTGTGCATGCTATGAGATTAGGAGAGAGTATTAGTTGCCTATCATTTGTAAGCGCATCTCTCTAGTGTGGATATAATTCGTATTTGGTATTAATTAGCGTTAGCGATGGTGGAGACATCGCGATGTTCTTGGACATGATATATCCACTGGTGCTATAATTGTTTTTTCGTGCTGTATGTTATCTTGTTAGTGACTTGTGTATGCGGAAAAGCAATAGAGTTGATGACAATAGGAGTCTGGCTGACTATGCATAGGGGTGTCGAGTATAGTTGATGGATAATCCAATGTGTCGAGCTTGGATACGATTTAGGTTACTTAGCATAGAATTTGAATCATCCACATAGATTTTTCTTGATAGAACACTTTTTAATGCTAGGAGAATTAAATATGTTCGATTTCTAGCTTTTTGATGACATATAATATTTGGAGAAAGTAGATTAGTAAAAATACTTTTTTGGTGCAAAGAATTTATCGAAGATCTTTTATATTTTTTTTTATAGGAGAAAGAAGAAATACATTATCTTGATAATCGACAACCGTTAAGAAAATCATGGTTCACGATGTTATTGTAGATGATGAGATTAGTTGTATTAACTCGCATATAATTTTTCATCATAGCCATCAAGAGTTTCACAATACATCTGAAAAATTTTTTTTTTCTTTAGTTTTATCTTTTATAGAGTAGAGTATATTGGTGTATAAAGGAGTCGTATATATAATATTGCTCATATATATTTTACTATGAGTAAACAGCTGTCATTAAGAGTAGCCTATTCTGATTCGATTTTCATAAATTCAATGCTGATTAGGATCATCTGACTATCAAGGGTTACATGGAGTGCCTCGTTATTCAGGTACTGAGTATCTATTGTTATGATTTAATAGCTAATACTTATTTATTTATATAGAACTGTGTAGCGATAGAAATTTATATGAGAGACTACATTCATATTATCAGAATATAATGACCAGAAAGATGAGTGTTTTTAACGTTGTGTCCAGAGGACGGTGCGCTTTAATGCTTAGCATATAAACATAAATAAATAAGTAAAAAATAAAATACATGTTGAATAGATAACATCATATATTATTATATTGGTGTCTATTTATTGTTGTGAGTTGCTTGTGTGTGTTTCTATGTGACTGGCACCGGTAGAGTGGGAAATGCTGTGTGGGTCTGACTTGGAGAGTCTGGTAGGGAGTCGCTCCAGTCGGGCAGATGGAGTCATCGTCTGAGTGGTATTCATGTGGTAATTATGAATTATTCAGAGTTTGTTTTATATTTTTAGATTTTAATTATTATAAGAGTACTTGAATAATGCAAAGATATTACGGCATTGAGCGTTCTGGAATGCATGTGAGGAGAGGGGGAGTATAGTATGTAGGTGTGTGGGCGGCGTGGGCTGATGGGCAAAGGCCGATCGAATGGACACCTGCGAGGGGGATGATGCAGTAGTGGATGGAGAGGGCAAATCGGGGTGGGAGGGTGGGAAACGGGGGTGGAGGTTTCATGGGCAGAGGGGCAAAGGGTGCAGGGGACGCGTTAACTAGCAAGGACCCGATCATAGAGAGGACGTGGGGGGTGGGAAGGGAGTTTTTTTCTTTTCTTTTCTTTTTTTTTTCTTTTTATTTTTTTTTTGGCTAATGGAGGTGGAGGGGGAGGAAGGTTTTTTTTCTCTCTTTAAAACTACTTAAAATAAAAAAAATAAAATAATAAATAAAATAAATAAAATAATAAAATAAAAATATTTAAAAATAATTAATTAGATTTTTAAAATAATGATAAAATATTATTTTTTAAAAAATAAATTTAAAAAAATACGAATGAGCTTTAATTAAGGAGTGGTGATCGCATGAAGGAGTCGTGGGCGGTGCTAGTGGAGGGTCTAGGTGTTCGGTGCAAAGCCATGGATAGAGAAGCTATGAGTGGTGCCAGAGGAGGGTGTGAGTATTCAACGCAGGTCCATGAAAGAAGAAGAATGAAATGAAAAATATATATATTTAAAATAATAATAATAAATTATTTTTAAAAATAATTTAAAAAAATATTTAAAATCTAAGAACTCATCCGGCTCTTGAGCGTACTCCTCGATGGAGTTGGAAGGCACTTATTTTTTAAATTATTTTATAAAATTAATAATATTATTAGTAGTAGTAGTATTACTATTATTATTTGGATTTCTTCTTCCTCCTCTGTGCTCCTCGATGCCCACTCACATATTTTTCAAAATTATTTTTTTAAAATAATATTTTATAATTATTTTAAAATTTTAATTAAATATTTTAAAATATTTTATTTTATTTTATTTTATTTTTTATTTTTTCTCAAGAATCGAATAAGTTCTTCGAACCTTAAATATATTTTTTTAATTATTTTTTAAAAATAATTTATTATTATTTTAAAAATATATTTTTTTATTTTATTTTTCTTCTTTCATGGACCTACATCAAATACCTACACCCCCTCCATTACCACTCATGGCTCCTCCACCCATGGCTTTGTGTCGAATACCCAAACCCCCCACCAGCACCACCCACAGCTCCTCCATGAGGTCGCCACTCCTCAATGCCCATCCATATTTTTTTTAAATTTTTTTTAAAAAAAATAATATTTTATCATTATTTTAAAAATATAATTAATTATTTTTAAATATTTTATTTTATTTTATTATTTTATTTATTTATTTATTTATTTTTATTTTTTATTTTTAAGTATTTTTAAAGAGAGAGAAAAGAAAAAAACTCTCTTTTCCTCCACCTCCATCAGCCTAAAAATGAATAAATAAAAAGAAAGAAAAAAAAAAGGAAAGAAAAAAAACTTCCTCCTAACCCCCCCACGCCCTCCCCTGGGCGGTCGGATCCTGGTCAACGCGCCTCCCGCCCCTCCCCTCCCCCTCCACCTATGAAACCTCCGCCCCTGTACCCCACCCCACTCCTTTCGACCACTTCCCCCACCCTGCCGGCCTTCTCCATCCACTAGCCCACATCGCGCCCACATCGCACCCACCCTCTTCGGCCCTCTCCGCCCACTACCATAATCTTTTCGGGTGGGTCTTCCCCTAATCCTGATCGGCCCCTTCGCCCCACCAGCCATGCCACCCTCTCGACGGGCCCCTCCACCTCCGGCCAAGCTTCGCCCATCAGCCACCCCCCCACGTGGCCCACCATAAATAAAAAAAAGCTTTAAAAATATCATTCAATGTGATGTTTTTATTTTTTTTATTTATTTATTTTTTGAAAATATCATTATAAATAATGTTTTATGCTGGAAGATATACAATGGCGTTTCTCTTTTTTATATTATTTTAATAAATATATTAAAATTTATATTATTTATTTAAATAAAATTTTAATTTATATCAGTATGGTAAAGTGCTGAGAGGCTGCTATTAATCCAACGAAATCGTCGGTATCTGACCGAAAATGTTGTATGATGACCGAGGATGAACGCCAGGATGATGTGACCTCATAACACGATGGATCAAAGCAGGCGCCCTTGTGGAGTTTGGATATCGATTCTATGGGAGAAAAAGGAGGAGAATGAGGTATATAAACTTTGGAAATCTGTGAAGTATGAGCTATCTTTCCCACTCTTAATTGATATCTGTCAGAAGAATGGGCTGCCTCTGCGCGCGTACTTCATGCTCTCGTAATTATTCTGAAGCTTATTCCCGGTGTTGGTGTCGCACAGGTTGCACGCACTTGTTCTGAGTTGTTGAGGTACCGCCTGTCAACAGACGATGAGCTTTGGAAGCGGCAGTTTGTGGAGGAATTGGAATTGATGGATGAGAGTGCATATGTCATGATTTGGATCCTTGATTCATGAGAAATGCATGACGTTATATTATATATTGGAAAGCAGCTTTAGATGAATGATCTTGTCAAACATACCTGAACTCCTCTTCTTTTTTTTTTTTCTCAGGTGTCATTCATAGTATAAAGTTCGCAACCGAGATTTTGATGCATGAAAAATCGGCAACTTTAATTGGGTCCAATCATTCCCTACATTGAACCATACAAGAACGAACAAATGCACACATACATGCATGCAAACACATGCATCCAAGACCTCCAAGCTTTTTTCTTCAGTCCTTTCACAATTTACTTACTCCAGTGGCTATACTTAACTGTTGAAAATTTTCTTTTCCCTGCTACGTCTGCATATGTGTAACTGATACTTGAATTTAAAAAAAATAAAATAAAATAAAAAGGTAGAACTTTATGCGACCTTAATATTTTGTCTATCTTTGTTCCATTTTGTTGTCTTTCCTTCTCTACAATTTTTATCATTGTATTCAATCTCATCAAGAAGAAAAGCCATCTTCAAACTCATCATAAGGAGCAATTATGGTAAAACAGAAAGGTCTCTCAGCCACTTTGGGTCCATGGACCTCCAAGTACGTAGGAATAATTAAGTGCAATTCAGAGAAGTGTTTAGAATTTATTTCTGAGGAGCAACCCTGCAGCCTTGGTAATTTTTTATCATGAATTTACCTTAGGGTTGTCTGCCATCCTTTTTTGCTAGTTGGTCAAATCAATCGTTTTTAAAGTGCACATCTCTTTTGAAAGGGCTAGTTGTTTGCAAAGAGAACTACAGAACAGCCAATCTCAACAATGGAGGACTGCTGGTAGTTTTATATGATTAAGGCAATGTTATTCCTTGATTTATCAAGTTGTGGAGCTCTTTATAATGAGTCCTTTGAAAAATAACTAGAGAATGGTAAGTTTGGTTAGGCAAACCTTCTGGAAATATCATAGATGGTGGGACCACCATGGAATGACCACAAGGTGTCTTCAGATGCTGAGACTTCCATCTGGGCCGACTGAGTTGCTTACATTGGAGTCTATCAGGGGAAAGCATTCTTGCTCTACAATACTGGAACAAAAGGACATATGCTTAATGAGGTGTAAAGGTTGACCTTTTATCTTTTGATGGAAAGATGTCTTTACTGTAGATGGTCCATATAGAATTTCCTTTCTTGGTTTCTACGGCTATAGTAGAGCATTATTCAGAATAACTAGCATTTGAACTGAACCGATGACTTCTAATGAATGATTTTGATCTAGTTCATGGCTTATTAAAAATAGAAGGCACACTGGTCAGGTCTTCATAGGTAGAAAAAGATTGCGGCCAGTTTGATAATAATCAAATAACGTTATTTCTTTAGAAGGATATAGTGATCTAGGATTTGTTCATTCCAAAAAATATCTAGCAAGCAGATATAATGATCTGGGATTTTTCTTCTTCTTCTTGTGGGGGTGGGGCTGGTAAAAATTTGGATTTGATCGTTGATACATCGTTAAAGAAGGATCATCTGCGGTTCAAGAATGAGGTGATGTGTACATATGCTTGCAAACACATTAGTGATAATTACCATACAGCTTAAAAGATGGCATTAGTTGTGGTTTTTAGGGTCCCATAGAACCGGATTTCCAAGTTGAGATTTAATATTGAGATGAAAATCCAAGCAAATTTGGACTTTAAAATGTGAAATGGGACCTAGAACCCTTACTATAAGTTTTAGAAGACCATCAAGATTAATATGAGGACTTGAAATCTTGGGCACTGGCTCATTTGGTCCTTGTATTTTATACTTAGATGTGTCTTTTTAGGAGATAAGCTGAGACTGATATGGTAGTCCTCTCTTCATATATAAAAAAAAAAGCTAAGGTCGGCTTCTTCACCTAGCAGCAAATTAAACCTTCTAAATTTCATGGCTTGACACCTCTCTTACCTAAAGTTGCCTTGTCTTGGAATTTGCTACAATTGTAAGGAGGATTACTGTGGTCTAACCATGCGCTGTATTGATATAATTGTGCCCCATAGCAAACCCCGTTTTGATGGGGAAAGACTTGGATGATAAGAAGAAGTCTTCCTTCTTACACGCATCATGCGTCCACAAACATAACCTATAAGACTGTCCTCTTCTATCTTTGCTTCATTTGTAAGACAATCAATACATTGCCTCTGGCTCCTATCTCGGGCCATTATCTAAAAAATGGATTATAGATATTCCATTCTTGCTAGTTTTATTCGTGCAACATTTTGGCAGTTTTCTCACCTTCTCGAGATATACAGTTCGAATTTAGGATCCTCTTTTTAAGATGCTGACTCTTAACATACATTGCATGTAGTCCAGTTATCTTGGTTGATTGATGCACCTATAGTTTATACATATAATTGGTGCACTCAATTCTTTCTCTGATGGTTTCGCCATGCATCAACCTCATCATTCACGAATTCCCTATACGCATTTTATGCATAACTGCACTTTGAACTGGCAACGTCCTCATCCATACGACACATTTGTTTGTTGTGAATTGTGTATGCCATGTTCTTGGCTGATACCTCATTACTGAAGCAAGATTGTTTCATCCTCAAGCATGGAAGGAGGATGATGAGCTTCCATTCTTGTTTGACAATGAATTACTTTCCCTGCCGTAGGATCGCCCATCCTGTAATGCATTTCAGACGTACCACTCTTCAATATGTACGTCTGGTTGGATCCTGCGTAAACTTTTTTTCTGCTAAACAAGCTCTTATTTGCTCATTGTTGGTGTTTGAACTACCGATGTTCAGGGAACTTCTTTATATGCAGTAAGTGGTATGGATTCTAGTGCCCTGACTCCATTATATCATATAAAAGAGATGTCAATATGGATGACGGTGTCCCTTTTTAGAATTCCGTTTTGTGGTAATCTAGTGGAGATGTGAGTAAATTAATGATGTAATATTCACATCTTGTGAATATCATTATCAATTATCTTGTAACGTCCCATCAATCTCATGTTTGATTGACAGTCTCGTAATATTCATGGAGCATATCAAAGTGGAAGACTTATTTGTACCAAAAGAAATAGCGGGCAGTTGCATCAAGATATCTCGGACCAATGTCCTTTGGGGTGACATACGCTTCGAGTGGTTGTCTTTTTTCACATGACTGTCAAGAGGATCAAGGGAAAGCTTCATTGGATTGCACCAAGATCCCGTACTTATGGAGAGAGTTGGAAGCAAACAGGTCCATGTACATCAATTAAGACGCACATATTATGTTTCCTTTGCGTTGTAACCAAGAGGATGAAGACACGAAAAATACTCGAAATTATCTGGTCTCGATTATGATGATGAGGCAGTCTTGAGGTTAGAGTTAACAGATTTAACAGAGAGGAGACCTGAGAAGCCTTGATGGTGATGCAGAAGCAATTTGACAAAGCTCACCATGGGAGGGAATATGCATTAGATGTTAAGAGCAAACAAGGCACGATCCTTGGAGACTAGCTAGCTACGGCCGTTCCGCTATGGCATCAAATGCTTTTGCTTTCCGTTACAACTTCTAGTATGATTTGTGCACTGATTTTTCGGTTTACCTACCAGAGGTTTTCTTAAAATCTCGCATCAGACATATGCTTGCAGATGAACTAATGAAGTTTATCAAGTAGAAGGTTTGACGGTTACTTTTCACAAGAGCTCCATTGTTTGCTTGAACATCGATGAAAGGAAGGCATATACATTCATCTCTTTGATGAATTGTAAAAAAAGTTCACTTTTATTTACTTACTTGGGTCTCCCTCTTTGTGACAAAAAGGTTCTGAAACCAGTGCTGAATGCCTTTGCTAGAAAAAAATAAATATAAGATTGGCTACATGAAAGGAAAGATTATGATCTTAGGGAGGTAGAGTCACTCTTATTAATTCAGTTTTGATTGCATTACCTTTCTATTATATGTCAGTGTTTACACTCCAGAATGGGTGGTAAATAGAATCGATGGAGATTTTCTATGGAAATGAAGGGAGCATGTCAGTGGAGTTCAATGCCTTGTTAATTGGAAGTGTGTGTAGTTCCAAATTAAGAGGAGGGAGGCTTGAGCATAAAAAATATTGATCAAATGAATCTTGCTCTCCTTGCGAAGTGGATTTGACAATTCACAATGGGATTAGATAATTTCTGGTAGAAACAAATAAAAAGTGCACACAATGTAAAGAAAAGACTTGGTACGGGAATCAAGCAACGTGTCAAAAATCTCTCTCCCATCTGAAAAAATATGCATTCTGAAATTATATCCTTCAAGCCAGGCAATGACAATCATGTTCAATTTTAGGACTCTTGTGTGAGCCGTGCACCTCTATCGTATCTCTATAACAATCTCTATTCTAGAGCTTTGAAGCCGAATTATACTAATGGTCATTGAGATATTCTATTTGGAAAATTAGACCCAGGGGATAGCAAGCTGCATAGGTAGAAACTCTTAAAGCCATCCTTTTCCGTATTAGGCCTATGAGAATTACTAGCGTGTGGACTTGGAAGCTTACTTAAAATGATAATTTTTCAGCTAACTCCTACTATAAATTTATCAGCAATGGTGGTCTAGTTTGCCGTTACTACAAAGTTATTTAGAAGACTATCATTCTAGAAAAAAATTAAGATATTTCACTGGCTTGCTTCGAGAAGCAAACTCCACTTTGAAAAAGTTTAACTAGAAAATATTATCAAGTAAGCTTAGATTGCACTATCTATGGATCAAGGATGGAATCTATCTCCCACCTATTCATCAAATACTCCTTTGCTCATAGCCTATGCGACTCCATCAAAGTCCAAGTGAACTTGCGAGGGTAACCTTCGAATATGCATGACCTTTGGACCGACTAGAGGTGTAAAAAATTTCAGCTATCACTACAAAGAGTAGGAGATTGACCATGCACAGCCATATATTGGGAGGTTTGGAAGAAAAGAAATACAAGAATCTTCACCAAAAAGAAATCTTCCATTTATTCAACTCTTCAACAAGTATTGTATATATTTCACTCTTGAAAGCCACTGTGAAGTTGATTGAAAGCCATCGCCAACTCTGGAATAGCCTAGCATCGCTAGTCCATCGCCTCTCTAGCCGATAATCTTTTCTAACTTTGTATGTCTTGTCCTATAAATTTTTGTACATCTCTTGTTTACCCAATAAATATATAGGAGGAAGCCTCTTGCTCCCTCCTTTTCCTTCCATGAAAAGAAAAATCCAAGCAGTGGCCACGCTATGTATATTCCTGCTAATTTTGATGCCTTAATTACAAAAAATTATGATTAAGATCAAAAAGTGGCACTTGGTTCTTCTATTACAGAATGGTTTTTCAAAGTAGAAACATATTGCTAAACATTATGATCTCTCACCTATCAGTAATCATATGCTTGCATTATTACTGGCATTGCTTGCGACCTTGAATGTTGACAGATCCGTCCCCCGTGTTATACCTTCGTTTTCATTTCCTGGTGAGGATGTTTAAATGCTTGGCGTGTGCGATATAGCAGAGGATTATACTAACCAGCCACCTAAAATTGACAGAATGGCTCCAATTTGAGCACAAATTTTTGTTCTTGTGGGACAAGCCTAACCAATCGGTAGGACCATAAAATCTATCACCTCTCCTCAATTACTTTTTTTTTTTTTTTTAATTGTTTGGATGATGACATGTAATTACATGGTAACAAAATCTTAAGCATAAATTTTATCTGCAGGAAGTTGATGTTTTGGTTTCTTTTAATGGGCTGAACATTGATTGCAGGATAATGGATGATTGCTTCTCATCTACGCGTGCATCGATTTGATTATATAATATATATAAATATATCATGAATCAACATTGTTAATCGAAATTTCGCTGCCTTCCTTTTTTTTTTTCTGCCATTCCTTCAGTAAACTAAATGCCTTTCATGAGATATTAGCTTTATCTCTGTTATGTCCACCGTGGTGGGAGCCACCATCAGTAAATTTTTTTGATGGTGCCACCATTAGTATATAAAAAGCAAGACATCTTCTTTCATACCTGTAAGAGGCAACACTCAATCAAAAGTGTACGGAGTGTTGCGTAATCCGAGAAAGGGTGCAACTTTCTGGGAATGCTTGCTTGTGGGAGGTGCACCAAAAGATTGTGGGGCATGGGAAAAGGCATCCAGTAAACTACAAAGCAAATGCACCATCCTTCCATTGGCGAGTAAGTTATGTTTTCATTACTGCTGCTCATGTTTTGAGATCCCTCCCTCTGATATCTTCTCATCATTGTTGCAGCAGACCACATCCTTTACGGTGGGCAGCGAGCTCATATTTAGGATGCTTACTGAATGCATTATAACACACAAGACCTTCAGTTATTGTTAACCTATTGATGCTTGTAGATGCCTCTTTACACCAAGCAGTTACCATCAATATTCTCATCTGTCTATCTGGATTCACACTCCATACATGCTGGAATGCTGGTTGGGTGGACTAAGTTGTTATCAACTAGTTTTTTGCTAATAGACCAAGGTGACATAATTTGGTTTTGCTTTCACTTTCAGGGTAGCTGGAGTTGTTGATTTATTTATTTTCTGTACATTTGAACGTCAGCTGATAGGAATATGCATGCACAGTTCCACAACATATGCCGACAGTTGCTGCTTTAATTGCAAAACCTATTGAATGTAGCTTTTGCTTGCTAGTGGTCACCGAGTTTTGCTTCTAGTCTCCGTGGGGCCTAAGAGTCTAAGACAAGCACTGGAGAATGTAAGGATGGGATGCCCTGCATTGCAAGTAATGTAAGAGGTTTTGTGACAGGGTTTAAAAGGGTTCTATTTGTTGAACTGCTCTTACGTGCATGTTTTTGTCAGAACAGCTGCTACTAGCTCTCTTCGAAAACAAGAAGACCACTGCAATTAGGAAAGAACCCTTCTAGATTTATCTTGGAGTGGAAAGTCGTAGGAAAAAAAAAAAAAAAAAAGGGAGGAAGAAAACAGAGTTTGTCGCCAAATGCTGCACTACCTTGAAGATACACATCATCCGGTAAATAATTAAATCCAAATACAAGTCCAAATTCAATCTCCGAGTCCGTGCACGTAAGCATGTATTTAGTTCTATATAAATTAAATATCAAAAAGATCTTAGATACTTATATAGGATCAAAAAATATAAATAATATCTTCTCAGTAGTTTTTTACATAGAATTAATCTTGGGTCGCTACAATGTACATATCCCAATAGAGTAATTTGAAGTCAAAATTTTGATAGTTTTGAAGCTGTAACGAGTATTAGCCAAGCACTGGCTGCTTAGATGTGCTATCTCTAGGCATGGGAAACAATATAGATTGACGTATCTGGCATTAGTCCACCATTATGGCTTTAGCCATCAAGATCTCGAATACCAAAATCTTATTGTTAACATCGATAAAATGCTTTGATGATTCACCTTTTGACCCAAGCATCTTTTCATTATGCATGTCCTTAATACCCACTGTTTCCACAGAAGATTATCCTCAACATAGTTGTAATATAGGGCAAAATATTAGAGACATGATAATCCTCATGAAAAAGAGTTCATCTTTCCTGCCCAGACTGGCATGCTCTGCTCTACATGGTTTCATATCATTATGCTACATGCTAATGCGTGGGAGGTTCTCTAATCGGAACCACGGTTATTATTCCTTTGGGAGGACTATTGGACTCTTTCTGAAGGTGTTTAATATTTTTTTTTCCCTCTCACATATACCAATGGAGGCAGAAACATAATCTTCCCTGCCAGGACTTGCATGCTCTGCTCTTCATGTTTTCATATCTTTATGGGCTGCTGTACATACTAATGCATGGGAAGTTCTCTAGCTGGAACTACAGTAATTATTTTTATGCAAGGACCCTTGGCTAATATTTGATGGTGTTTAATGTCTTCTAACATCCATGTCGCATTTGCCCATGGAGATAAACATGCAGAAAACTGGACTTCTCTTATAGATAGCAAAAAATTATTTTGGAAAGCAGTGCTAAAATGTTTTCTCACAAGCTCCATCTTCGTATATAAACACTTCCTTTGAGCAAATAATATGAAATTTATACAAGTTTCTGTCCAGTTTGAATTTGTATAATGCAACACCATCCATATAGTCCTCGACTAATTTGTTCGAAATTCATGAGAACTGGAGACCATCGAACTCCAAATCAAGTGGGCTTTATAAAATTGGCATTCCAATACATTCAAGGTTTAAAATAACGGCTGCTATAATAGTCTTAGTCTCAGGCCCTCTCTGTTATGTTATATGTAATATGATAAAGGAGAAAAATTGATTATAACTGGTAATTTAGTGTTATAATGCTTTGTAATAACATAAATACTGCCTTTTTGAATTTCTACAATTTATTCATAAGAAGTAAGAACTTCCTAAATTCACATCTTTGCACAAAATTTACCTCCAAAAGAATTTGTATTATCTGGAAAAATAATTTTTATTAAATCTTATATGGTTTATAAATTGTGTCCAGGTAACGTAACAGAAATAATGGATTATAATTACCCAATTTCATAGACCTCAGTATCATCCATATTGTCCAAAGGTAATTGCCATCTAATTTTATGGTAATCTAAATTATAGCACTTAAAATGAAGTAGGCTTCATAAAACCGCTGTTCCAAAATGCACCTACTTAGGAACCTGATTTATAAAAGGTATTAGCATCTAAGTTAAAAAATGCAAGCCCATTAGAAAGATCTAGGAGCTCACCTAAACAGGCTAGTCATAATGTATCATTTATGCCTCTCGGCTCTACATATGTGTCCAGCATCCATCCAGAGCACAATTAGTGTGGGATTAAATACATGTCCTCATGAGTTCTTATACACCGTCCTTTGTCTAAGTCTTAGCACTCTCATTAAGCTCTAGGTACTAATTCAATGAAATCCAATCACAAATATTAGGATTAGCCCATGGTCAGCCCATATAGACTACTCATATTATAGTATTCTTAGCCCAGGACTCAAGATCTCATGTTCATGCTTGTACAGTCCTCACATAATATGAGAATCCATATGAGCATGTGCTTGATCCCAAATCCATTTTGTACTAGATAGATTTTAGGTACTTATATAGTATTAATAAATCTAAATAATATCTTGTAGCTAGTCATTTTAGGTGAGATCCTCAATCATTACACCTATGCTTTCTATTCTTTAGAATTTGAAAAACTTGACTTTGGTATATTCAAATCTACAAAAATCATGCTTTCAGATATGCTTATATATAATTCCATATTCTTATAAATTAATTTTCATATTCACCAAAATTCACCAAATCTTCCTCGGAGAATTTGACCAATGTGAGCTGTACATATAATTATTTTTATCTTCAGACGATGAAGAATTTGAAAATGTCTTTACCATCCAGGATAACATAAGATAGTTAGAGGTCCATCCATTTTTTCATGACATCCGAACATTTCTTTATAAATCTATCATAGTATTTGTTCAGCATATTTTTTGAAAGACGAATGGCACGGTAAATTAGCTTGCTTAGTACGTTGTTGGGCATATTGAAGACTAGATCAGACGATGGTATGAGCCCTATACAACCTTTTGTTTTGACTTTATATATTGTACTCGCAATAGAACCGTATAATCATCCATTTGGAAGAAAAAAAAAAAAAAACCTCTACCATCCAAATCTTAGTCATCCACGGAACTTCAACGTGAGATCTCAATCTTCGACAGATGCTGAAATGCGAATCAAATCCATGGGTTCACTGCTCTATAAGCAAACTCCTGCAGCTTGGAGTTGTGAAGGACAAGAAGGTTAAAAAGATGATAAGATTCCACATGTTTCCAGTAAAAGAAATATGGGGGAGAGAGAGAGAGAGGGAGAGGGAGGGAGGGAGAGAGAGAGAGCGAGAGAGAGAGAGAGAGATGTGGGGGTGCTGGCAGTGGGAAAAATGAGTAGAGTTGGTTGGCAGTGTGTCAGTAAAAAGACATATCCTTCGTGCTGAAGAGAAGCACCTTCCCTCCTAAAAACCAATAAAAATAACCAAGGGAGTACAATAGGATGAGCCCCTTCACTTTTTTAAACAGCAGGAATCCATCTAAAACAAACTATAAGAGCTCGCATGCTTTGGTTGGATTAGCTCACACTGGGCCTCTATAAAAATATATTTTACAGAGGGCAGTTGGCAATGGTTAACGCTTACAGCCTTTCTTTCAGAAAAGGACCATTTCATCTCTCTGGCAGGTAACAAACACCACCACTCTTTTGCTACTGCTTGTTTCTAAACTCCTGGAACTCTCTCCCAATTCTTAGTTTTCTTGATGTTGTATGGTTTCTGTGTGGATATAGAAGAATCTGTGTGGTTTTTAAGTGCCCATGCTGAAAACCTTTGTATTTTGATCCCTGATAAGTCTCATTGGGTGAGTTCCAAGTTCTTCCAATTCTGCTGGTTTGACCTAATTTCATGGTTTGAGGCTTGCTCTAGCGTCCATTGAAGGAAATGCTGAAAGAAATTTAGCTGGTGGGGTCTTTTATTTACCCTTTTTTTTCTTGGTTACTTCTTTGCTTGAACTCTAATCCAGACCATAACAATATCCATTTCCTTTAAATTACATCTGCATCAGGTGCTTTGGTGGGATCTGCTGTGATACCCATTTAGGTAATTTTCAAAGGGTTTCTGTTTCTAGCCATCTTAACCTTTTTTGTCTGTATGCCTGAAAGTTTCTGGCATGGTCTCCACAAAACCATGACCCATACAGTAGGATCTATTTCTGTAGGATTTTCAGCAGAATTTGATACTTCGAAGTTTTCATGCAGATCCCTTTGGGGGAAATGTTCAAAGGGTTCTCCCATTGGCCTTCTTTGGTTGCTGGAAAGCTTCAAAAATTTCTGCTTTGGTCCACTTCTGGATAAAATCTCTGCTGAATTTGAAGCCCCAGGGGTCTTTGGTGGTTGCCTTTTCTGGAAAATCTCAAAGGGCCCTCTTGTTTGTGTAAAGAAAGTTCATGTACTGTGAAAATTTATAGTGAAGGCATTGTTATTTTCCTCTTACGGTCTTCCTTCCAAACCTATGTTAGGCCGCTCTTTTCTCTAGATTAATTTCTCCGTATTGTTTCCCTGAAAACCTTATAGTTGTTGGCTTGCAGCTAGCTTGAGTTTAAACCCTAGAGAAAAATAACGAAGGTGATGGCTTTGCTTTTTTGCTAGCATATAGAGCTATTAAGTGTTAGGGACCATTTCTTCTTTGTCTCCTTTATGCTCTGGTGAAAGGTTCACTTTTGTTGCTTGTTGGGCACTTTGAAGTAGGATATATATTATCTTATAGTTTTACAGTCATCCAGCTGGTGCATTGCTGGCAAGAGTTTTTATCTTGTCCATCTTTCCTGTTACTTGTGTATAGGATTCTTCTTCTAAGGGACTGCTTTTGCTTTCTATACCTTGGTGTAAAGCTGCTAAGATTAGTTGTTCCTTGTTGAGTCCTGCAAGAAATTATCAGTCAGCCTTCATTCATCTCTTTGGCTAAAGCTACTGCCATTTGATTTACAGCACTTGGAATATATGTCTTGAAGATTCTATATTGAGCCTTAAACACTTGATGCAGTTGAAGGTGTTGTTTCTTATGGATTGTTTATTGGCAGTGTGGTAGTTTTGATTTTGGATAATGATGCTAATTTCTTGTTTGAGCAGGAAAAGGGGAATTCCGTAATTAGGCAATATTTGCAAATGTATTCAGCTCAGCAATCTGATCAGGCCGCAAGAACATCTTCGATGACAACTCCCTGCTCTTCTGTAAATGTTACTGAACAATACCTAGTCACTGATTGGAATTCCATTGTTCCGGTGGATCAAAATATGGAGTTTAATGGATCATCTAGCATCTCTTGTTATAATGTTAGGATACCACTAAACCAGGAAATGAATTGTTCTATTGCCGATACCCGGCCTTCTTCCTTTGGCAATGAGAGCTTTCCCGAGATGGTGAGTTCTTTTGATTTATCAAAGAGCTGGCAGATTTCAAGCACCATCAGTCCTCCAAATTCCCCTTTAACTAACGATCATAGCTTTGAGAAAAATTTCGAGGGGAAGAAAAGGAAACATATGACTGAAAGTGGTGCTGTGCATCCCCATTCTCCAGTTGATAGGATTCAGGTAGATGAGCACTCTTCTTTTTTTCTTTTATTCAGCATGCAATTTGAGGTAGTTGATAGCTTTTTTCATTGTCCATACAATCGAAGCCTGAGGCTGAACAGAAGAAACATGTCTCTCCTGAGTCTCTCAAAACCCCAATAGAGAAAGATGAGAGAAAACAGAAGAGTGAACTGAACCCAGGCGTCACAACTCATAAACTGGCCGCTAAACATGCCAAGGAACATCTGCAAGATGGTGATGCTCCTAAAGAAGATTACATTCACATCCGAGCCAAGCGCGGCCAAGCCACAAATAGTCACAGCCTTGCAGAAAGAGCAAGTTTTATGCTATAAATCTTTCAACAATATTGTCTTCTTACTTTCTCATTTTATATCTAGTTTTAATTTTGTTGACTTGCAGGTGAGACGGGAAAAGATCAGCGAAAGGATGAGGCTTCTACAAGATCTCGTTCCTGGATGCAATAAGGTGATTCATGACATATCTCTCCTCCCCTTGATGCCAAAGCTTTTTCCTAGTAAAAATAAAACGTTCATTTTACTCTGGCAGATTATCGGCAAGGCCATCATGCTTGATGAGATAATCAACTATGTGCAGTCACTGCAACGCCAGGTTGAGGTATGCTAGTTAGCTTTCTTTCACCGTACTAACGTAATGGTAGGTTAAGTTGAATCCTGATAACAGTGACCAAGGAGGTAGCATACAATCTTGGCATTAGATTAATGACTTATCATATATTGTTGCATATGTTAGAAATTTGTGTTAAACACTCAATTGGGAGTTACCATCTTCTTTCTGTACATCTTCACTGCTATTAATAGACCTTGCTGCAATCGGAGTATGCAGTTCCTATCAATGAAGCTTGCAGCCGTCAGCCCAGAACTGAACCTTGACATTGAGCAGATCGTTTTGAAAGATGTAAGACTGTTTAACTAACAGTTGGCAAGACCTCTTAAACTTAAGATCCCTTTGGCTTTTATACCATGATTTTGAAGTGGTAAATTGGTTTTGACCTCATCTTCTTATGTGTCTCGTTCCATAGATTCTTCATTCACAAGATGGAGGTTCTGCTGTTCTCGGATTTGGTTCAGGAATGAGCAGCCTTCACCCTCATTTGTATGGGTCATCAACCCGGGGAGTCATGCAGACGGAAATCATGCACAACGTACCCAATCCAGGGGACATGCTTAGAGCTGCTCCACCACATACTTCCCCTGTGGCTCAAGTAATTCAAAACGTTACGTTTTACCATTTGTAAAGATTTTATGTTCTTCAATTAATTGGATCTTTGTATACAGATATCAAGTGCATGGTGTGATGAACTGCAAAATATTGTTCAGACGGGCTTTGTTCCTGATGCACCTGCCACTGGTGGCCCAGAGCACAATGGTATAAAATTGTTTACCGGCCTTGAACCATATGTGAAAATTTATGTATGGTTCATGAGTGTCTTTGGGTGATGCAGGTTCCATGAAGGTGGATCTATGAATCCTATATGGTGGAAACATCTTTATCCTTCTAACCGATATGCTACATATCAGAAAGTATTTACCATTGCTTGGAATCTCTGTCGAAAAGATTCATGGCTGTGTTACTAAAGAGCATAGTATTGTACAGTTTTACAGGCCTAACCATTTGTCTTCATTTTTCAGAAGAACTAATGAAATGTTCATGATGACCGTGTATATCTGAGCTCATATAGATGATTCAATTGGAGTGATCATTTTGATTGGTATTATATTGGTTGTATGCAATACTTGGGGGAATTGAAATGGAGTTCATGAATTATGTTAAAAGATGAGTGAACTAGTTTCATGGCTTCAGTTGGAGTGATTTCTCAAAAAATTAGTTGCATTTTACTAAAAAAAATAGTTGTATTGAGAGGGGTTGCTTGTAGTTGTTTGTGGTGAGAAAGAGGAGGCTTGGAAGTATAAGCGCATTACTGCATTAAAGAATGAAATTTCTGCTGTCATCTCTTTAATGATTGAAATATCAAGTTGTTGATTCCTTTCATTTTGATAATTATGATGCATTTAGAAAGATGGTTTTAAATGCTAGCTTTTTGATTGTTTGGGATAGCGGTAAATAAAACTTGAAATCTAACTGTCGGTGAACTTACAAAACCTTTGACTTTTTCATTGGAAAAAAAAACATGAGAGATTATCGGCATCAATACTGGCAAAAAAGAAGCATAAGAAGTATGTATTTATGTAGTTTTGTTTCTTTAGTTCTTTCTATTTCTATCATTATTATTTAAAGACTGCTGTGTAGTGCGGGATTTGTGTTCACAGCTTGGTTTTTTGTAGAGCATAGATGATTGGAAGTCTTACTTCTCCTGTAGAGGTTTTCAGTTTTGGTGGTCAGGTTTGAAAATTTATTTGTTTTATGATATTTCTTTTGCAGCGATTTTCTTTCTTTTTCCTTGGCTTGGTAACCTCAGTTGTATGTACTCATCACTGCATGGTCTCTTTCATCTCATTTATTCAATGAAATATGGGCTGGTCTTCGAGCATTTTGCTTAAAAAGAAAACCATCCTCTAAGAGGTTTACTCGAGGAACATTTTAATCGGATATTGAAAATAACAGTGCCAAAGTATAGACTTGGAAACTTATGATTTTATCCCATATATGCTGCACCAATTGATGCATGTTACATCAATCTTCCTGAGCCATGTAACTGTAGAATTTTTGAAACTACAGTCATTTTCTTTGGGTAAAAACCTACGGTCGTATTTGTGCACTTCAGTGGTATTTGCTTGTACTTTGCAAAGTTTTGCACCGCACGTCATGCGAAAAAAAAAAAAATCCATTTTTAGTAACGTGCACGTGTAACCGACACGTGTGGTTTAACGAGGAGCAGCAGGCGAGGAGAAACCGAGAAGGCGAGTCTCGGACCAGGGGATCTGTCTCTCCCTGACCATGGCTTCTTCCACCTCCGTCTCCTTCGCTCTTCCTCGCATTCGATCCTCGCATCCCTCCAAACGCCACCGCCTCCCACTCCTCCTCCCCTCCCTCCCTCTTCTCGCCTCCCCCTCTCGGGTCCGGTCGCCGATCCGGGCCTCCCGGAGGCTGTCCGGCTACCCCCAGGAGTCGGTTGTCGTGTTCCCCGATCCTCGCGCTTGGGTCGGCGATCTCCGCGGCGAAGGCGGCGACTATGAGGACGAGGAGGAGGAGGAAGAGGAGGATAACGACGACAGGAGCCTCGATCTCCTCGTGCGCTTCCTCCATAACGTCTTCCGCAATATTTCGCGGCGCGCGCGCAGGGCCGTCCGATCCGTTCTGCCCCCTTCAATCCCCACTAAATTGGTTCGCTCCTACCTTCTCGTCTTCCGATGGTTGGCCCTTCTTCGCTAGAGTAGTGAGATTTTTTATTTTTTATTTTATTTTATTTTATTTTATTTTATTTTTTTGTTTGTTGTTGTTGTTGTTGTTGTTGTTGTTGTGTGGGGGGGGTGGGGTGTGGTTGGGTTTCACTTCTTAGAAGTACTTGGGCAATTTCGAGATTTAATTAGCCAATACCTACTTATTTCCCGTTATTTCCTTCTTATGCTAAAAAAAGGATCTTTTCTTTTTTGTTAGTTTTTTCAGGGATTGTATTTTTAAATTTGGATTAACTAACGACTTCTTTTTTCCTCGTAATTGCCTCTTTATTGTGGAAGCACCGGGATAAAAAACAGAATTGGATCATTTGGAAATTGAAGTAGCTGACGCTTCTTCTTTTTTTCTTTTTACAAACAGGTGGGATTTTCGGTTAATGGGGTTTTAATTCTGGCTTTGTTATGGATTTTTAAGGCATTTCTTGAGGTAATTATTCATCTTTAGTATGCTTTCTTTTTTTTCATTTTGTTAAGCTATTTGCCATTTCTTTATGGTCTGCAGCTTTATTGCATTAGGAACACCGCTATTTAGTTTTGCTTTTGAGTAGATTCTGGATTTAATTGCATACTATACTGTGTTTACAATTTTATCACCAGCTAACTTGCGTTCTTTGCTGGTAACTGATAAGCAGGAAGGAAAATGGTATAAGTTCTCAAATCAATGTTTGTAGGTGGTACAGTCTTTATCCTCAAAAGTGAGACAAGGCTTAGTTCTGACACAGGAAGGTTAGCTTAGTGATATAGCTGGTGCATGTGGCATATTATGTATACTAGGTTATAACCCTATGCGATGCATGGGATTTATTTATTTATTTATTTATTTGTGCTGATCTTTCCCTCTTCAATCCCTTCGCCCTTTGCCACTCCCTCGCCCTCCCCCTCTCTGGCCATGAACCCCCATCTGTCATTTCCACCGCCTCTCAGACTCCCTCCTCGCTGCCTATGGCAGCAAGATCACCATCTTCGACCCCATACTTTGCTTCTGTGCTACCACCCTCATCCGCTTTCGTTGATTTCCTTCTTGCCCTCTCCCTCTTCCCTTGTTGGCGTCGGTGCCACCGACTTTCCTGGCCCCCACCTTCTCGGTCTCTTCCATGCCGGCTCTATTGCCCATGCCCTCTACTGGTCCCCCCTCCCTGCCACCGCCACAATCTCCATCCATATGAGAAAAGATCTTACCTTTCAATTTTTTTCCATCTTTCCCTTGTTTTCATTTATTTTTCCTAAAAAACCCACTCCAATTCGAAATCTGCTTTTATGAGTTCTCCTTAAACCACTCTGCTACGTAGATTCAAGAAACTAATGCCAAGTTCCTTCAACCCACTCCAATAGTTTCTCCCATAGAGGGCCCAACAATGGCTACGAGTAGGGCTAAGCACGGGTCGGGTTGGGTTGGGTTGGGTTGGGTTGAGAGAAAAATTTGACTCAACTGAACCCAATTGAAAAAAATCCAACCCGCTGTCGACTGTTTATCATATGTAAACTGTTTGAAACCGAAGTTAACGGTTTGTAATGGGTTCGGGTGGGTTATGTCAATTTGGGCTTCAATGTTGATCCAATATTGATTTTAAGCATTACAAACCAATACACTATTAAATTTATATAGAAACTAGGATATAATAATTTCATAATATCTATAAGTCAATACATAAGATGTCATAATTATTAATTTTCAATCTCTAAACATCTAAGTATTGAAAATACCATATCAGTCGGTCGGGTTTGGTTTCATACGGGTTAAAAATGTAAAAATCGAATCCGACTGTAATTAACTGTATTTTTTATGGGTCACAATCCGATTCAAGTCTTTCAATCGATTAACATCGATATTTATCGGGTCAGATTGGGTGGGTTTTTTCGGGTTTCGGTTATTTGCTCAGCCCTAGCTACGAGGAACTCCATAAGTGTTGTCCAAGTCAATTCAAGAAACTCCATCAACTTTACTCAAAAGCAGAGGACAGAAAACTAACGCACCCGCTAAGTATGTAAACAGGCCCACCCCCATTACTTGGATTTTCAAAGCCCCACATGTCAAATGGAGGCTTCTCATTGAGAAGCCTTCGTTTTAATATATATATATATAAGATGTTGAATCTGCTAGGAGAGTCCCATGTGTTCTCCTTGAATTCGAACTTCCCTAAATTCTATTGCATGTTAAGAAAATAAGTAACGACTGTTAAGCTGTCCATGCATTAGAAGTTGCCTACTAATAAGGACTAAGCCAAGAAGCTTCAGCCAGTTTTGAAGAGATAATATTACCCTAGCTACAACAACTTTATGAAGAGTCAGTTGAGAGTGATGATTCTTGTCCAAGTTACTTTTTGTGTGCAAGCGTAAATAAACCGGTTGGCATCAGGTTACCTGGGTCTAAAATGGTTTCCAATATGTCAAGAATCAAGATTGCAAGTGTCATGTCTTAAAGGCAAGTGTTGAGAGAGATTATAAAGAAGAAATTCTAAAGATCGCACTGGCAATCCCAACCACCAACCTTGAAGAGATAATCCAGACATTAGAAAACACAACTTGTATGACTATCTCTACTTGTTCCATCATCCAAGTCAATCTCTAGACATAACCTAAAGAACTAAACAAAAACTAGCCCTACACTTTCTGTTTAGCTGAATTTTCGGCACAATTTTATGTTATACTGGAGAGATTT
This sequence comes from Cocos nucifera, assembly GCA_006176705.1. Classification (NCBI taxonomy): domain Eukaryota; kingdom Viridiplantae; phylum Streptophyta; class Magnoliopsida; order Arecales; family Arecaceae; genus Cocos; species Cocos nucifera. Next base: position 3,083,180 of record QRFJ01000065.1, on the reverse strand, counting down.
CTTTTTAACAAGATTAGTCCTTGATATCGTGGTCCTATTTTCTTTTTTTTTTTAATCTTACTTTCAAGCAATTCTAGGTGCATTGGAAAGTTTATTAAATGCAGGCCATTCAACTTGCCCCATCTTTAAGTGCTTCATGGATATATTTTGGTGGAACAATCATTTATTTGATTTTGCAGAATTCTTGATTTATCCCCACATTATATCACTATGTGGTACTCATGCCTCTAAACTTCATCTTGATGATCTTCAAATTTCTACTTACGATTAAATATTAGCTGTTAAGCTTCTCTCGGTGTTCTAGCTTGTATTGATTGTTTCTATGATTTTCTCCAGGGTACTGCATCCTTGAATTTCAAAGAGCTTGTGCTTGTTTGTTTAGAAGCTTGCACATGAGCTTAACCTTTCCTCAATATCCCATAAGATTTCATCTTCCATATGCATCATAAGAACTTTTGGAAGATTCAGCAACTTTAGTACAAGTTATCTTCTTTAGCTTGTATATAAATCTCTAGGTGTTCCCATATGTATCATTAATGCATTTTCAGTTGACCAGACTATTCTCTAGTAACCAGCAGATATAGGAAGGATGCATTGCACAGATTCCTTGTGTGAGGGAAAAACATTTGAATATGTGGAGATTGCAGAATGAGAGGGGGGAGGGGGGTTGAGGGGGGGAGCCGGTGCCTTCTAGGAAAAAAAAATGATGTCCTAGTGAATTACTAGGATGCTGACCCATCTCAAGTGTTGGGATGATACTGTCATGGTACTGTCTTGACATGTTCCCTGAGCAACACTGAGTCTGAGACCAGGGATTCAAAACCCTGCTCAGGATCTTGACACTTTGAGAGTTATGGAGCCCTCCCGCTTCAGTTTTTTCCATTTTTCTGTGAATGTGCTTCTGACACCCTCTAACCTGTTCAACAAAAGCTTTGCTATCTAGGATCTTGGCAAATAAAGATGAATGAAATTTTTGAGCTATGTTTGGTGGGTGGGACAATTGCTAGTGATGTTGCTTTGCCTATAGAAATAATTCTCTTTGGATTCTCTCTTCTACTTCGATGGATTATAGGGTTTAGGTTTTTACTTATTTTGGAGAAAAAAATAAATCTACCATATCCTGATAAATACTCTTTTTTTTTTTGGTTCAAACTCCTACCAAGTCTATTGTACCACAAAATTTTTTACAGTGCTTCCAATGCATCCATAACTGAGTGATTGATGTGATTTTCATGATGCAAATGGAAAATTTTTCTTGGATATTCCTATTGCAATCTACTATTTTATGATACTATCCACCTGCATGCTTCCTGACCTCCTGATGCAGTTGTGTGCTTTAATTTAGGAAATTTTGTTTCCTGTTGTGGTAAGGAATAAGCTTAATACATTCTTGAAAGCGCTCAGATCTCCCTTTTTTTTTTTTGTCTGTTAGCCAACTGATGGGAAAGGTAAAATAGAAGGTTTCCCATTTCCTTTACCATCATGCTAAACAGTGAAACAGTTGAGGTCCCTCTCCTTGCACCAGATAGCTGAACACATATCTGTTTCCACTTTCATTCTCCATGGAAAACACCTGTTTTTTCTTCTTCTTTTTCTTTATATAGTGTTCCTCTGACAGTAATAGTAATTCACTTAGTGGTCCTCAAGAATATTCTTTACTCCCTACCTTCATAAGATGTTGTTATACTCTGAACTCGCGTTCCGCATGTCGTGCAAAATAATGAAAAGCAATTGTCTCACTGCACTTACAATATGAAGGATTTATATTGCTGTATATTATGAGCAGAAGGCAGGCCTTACTGCAATGGTAAAGTTGCTCCATTATGACCTGAGTATCTTGAGTTCGAAACATGGAAACCACCTCCAGACCCCATGGTGGCAAAAGCCTTGTGCATTGGGGCACTCTTTTTATATATTCTAAGAGTCACCAGTTTGATCATTTCAAATGTTAGGCTCTTGACTGTGCATATTTACCGATTTTGAATATGAATAGAATTTCTGAATGCAACCTTTGTCCATTGGGCATTCATTTGTTCTGGAAAACTAGTTTTTGGCATTTGATATATCATTAAATGTTAAACAGCCAAATCTTAGTGAGAAAATTTTCATGGTCTCTTTATGTGCTTATGAAGGCAGGCTTAAAGCACAATAACTGATAATCATATGGCCATAATTATTGCCTATTTTTATCAGCCAAGAAGCTCAAATGGGACGGTTATAGATCATCTATAATTGACAATGCAGATTATGAACAAAACTCACAGTGGCAAGTCAAACCATTTAATAAAAATCTGTTTTTTGGTGCATGATAAAGGCATATGAGTTGGATCAAAATTAAACCAAAACTGTACTCATGTTAAATATCAAAAAAAAAAAAAGTATGTAAAATTTACAATAAAAAGAAAGTTATTATTATGTCAATCACTTTTCGATTTACTGTTGGTCTTTTTTTCTTAAACCAATTTAATTAGTTTGTCTTGCATTCATTTTAGGTGGTATGCACGCTTGGGAGCATGGTATTTGTAAGCATCTTGCTTGTCCGTGGAGTATGGTCTGGTGTGTCCTACATAAGAGAAAACCAGTATAGCTTCATGAACAGGATTGACAGTGATGACAGCAGATGGAGTGGTGCACAGGCTGCCACTTGATTGTTTGTTTGCCCTATCTTCTGGGTATAGGGAGCCTTGCCATCAGACTATAAACAAAAGTCTCATGTATCCAGATATTGAGACGAAATAGAAAACAATGAACTGCCGGTGGAATGATCTCAGGGTTATCAGCATCAGCGACAAAAATTTGGTGATTTTCTTTTGAAGGAGTAATAATTCATACAAATATACACTACCAAGAAAAAGGATCATGTGTTTTAAAAGTTAAAATTCAGGGAGCCCTTTTGGGATCTCAGACAGTATTTTGTCTCACCATAGGATTCCTTTCTGAGACACGGCTGTGCATATGGGTTCCTAGTTGATGGACGGTTAAATCATAGGAATTTGCTATGATGGCAGCTGCTGCTGCATATATCTTTGGGATAATTTGTAATTTTGTATTCCTTTTCAGATCATGTCAATTTATGCATGGTGATATAAGCCAAGGGGAATGAAGCTAGCTCACCTAGGAACCGTGTATGCAACGATTTAAGTTATGTACCAAAATATTTTAATCTATGATGATTAACTGTTGAGTCGGTCGGCAGTTTTCCCAACAATGAGCTATTTTCTGCATTTCAAATCATTTGCCTTGAAAGCAAATTGATGTCATTTATTATCTTGGATGATTGCTGTTTAGTTTCTTGCTGACAAGTGGTGGAAAACTGCTCATTTTCATTTTCATGACTAGTTCATATGTTTTACTGATAAACCTACATGGTGAGTCATGGTGATAAGTATGTCTTGTTTGAAAGTTATGGTGGTAAGTGTGTCAGATGGTGCTGAGACATTTTTTTTGAAAGTTGTGATTTGAGTTCCATCCCTCGATTACAGTGTCGTGTTGGGGGATGCTCTGGCTCTTGATCTTTACATCTTATTCTTCTCCCGTTCCTATGGTATCTACTAGGATATGATGAACTGCAATCAGAATGGTCAAGGTAGCCGAACTCAAGACTTGTTGTTGGAAGGCAGACTTGTTAGGGAATATCCTTGCATTTCTTTCCTCCACACTCTCCAAGGAACTGCCATGATGCGCATATCCCATCCTGCCAGGGAGGGCTGATGTTATTATTCTTCCTCCATGCATTCTAAAGTTTCCAAGATTGTTTACTTTTCATCTATTAATTCACTAGTTGCAATGCATATATTATTCCTAAAAGATTAAAAAAAAAAAAATACTCATAAACATTCTTCCTCCATACCAAATTTTTTATATTTGGGTCGTGCTTCAATATTCATGCAAAATCAAAATAAAATATATCTTACACCATCGTCTCATCAACGCGATGATCACGTAGCCCATAGAGCATTAGATCCGTCTTTCGTAGGCAGCTGATCTTCTCTCTCCTCATCCTCCATCTTTATGCGGACAGTTGATGGAAATCGTCCGTCCTTATAAGAATTAGAAAAAAAAAATCAGACCACTTCTATTTATACCTGCATTTGTCTTATCTCATCAGAAGACTTAATCCTGATTAGAATAAAAATTTCAGACTAAATCTTATCAGGAATAGAACTCTTTAATTAATTGAGTTCACCCTAATTGATTCAGGACTTGACCCAATGAGTTAAACCTGACTAAGTGACAATTATGCCACATTAAGAAGCTAAATCCAACATTCTCCCACTTGACCTATATTTTTTACTTAAAAATTAATTCTTCAATTTTGACAAAATATTTTAAAAATAAATAAATAAATATACATATATATATATATATTAATTTTTTAAAAATAATAATTCTAAATCAGAATTTTAAAATTGATCCGACCAGTGCGCACTCATTTTATAAAAATTTATCCAATTATCTATTCCTTCAAAGTCATTTATACTTTGATTAAGTAAGAACCATTGATGCAAATCATAGCGGTTATATATCTCAATTGACATACTTCCTTCCATGTATCATGACATCAATAATTCTCACTTAATCCAGTCTTATATGCTAGAATATATAGGCTATCAAAAAAAATGTAATGCCTATGATAATGGTTTCGCTATTATATCATATAAATGATACTTCTGTTTACTTTAATTTTGACAAAAGTCAACCATAATGCATATAAATAATATTTAAACAGAAGTAATAGCAATCATCAAATCATTAAGAGATCTCAAAATAAGTATCTATTATAAATTAAATATCCCAATGACAAATGTCCATAATTTTTACATGCTCTTTAAAAATTTTGGATACTAAACTTTTCGTCAAAGGATCGACTATCATACAAGCAGTACCAATAGAATTAATAGACATCTGATGACTACTAATTCTCTCATTTATAGCAAGATATTTAACATTAATGTACTTATTTGCATTGGTCATCTTGCTACTGTTAGAGAAAAACTGCAGCAGAACTGTCATAATAAATTCTCAGCAGCTTGTAAATAGAATCCATAACTTCAAGCTCTAAGATGAATTTTCTCAACCATAGAGCATATGAGGAAGCCTCATAGCAGCTTATATATTCAGCTTCTATAGTAGAGCATGCAATAATGCACTGTTTTGCACTCCTCTATGAGATTGCTCCATCGGCTAATAGAAAGATGAAATCAGATGTAGACTTTCTACTATCGAGGCAACCAGCATAATCTGCATATGAATAATCAATCATCTCCAACTGATCAGTCATCCTATAAGTAAGCATGTAGTCTTTAGTTTTCTGAAGATATTGCATTACTTTCTTGGCAGCTTTCTAGTGATCCATACCTGGAGCACTCTGATATCTACCAAGCATTTTCAAAGCAAAACTGATATCAAGACGAGTACATACTTGAGCATACATCAGACTACCCACTGCAGATGCATAGGGTATATCCTTCATCTGATTTTTCTCAATCTCGTTCCTGGGATACTAAAATTTATTGAATTTATCATTTTTAACGATTGACATTTCACTTGATGAGCAGCTTGACATTCCAAACCTTTCTAGGATCCTAGTAATATAATTCCTCTGAGATAAACCAAGTAACATCTTATTTTTATCATGATGGATTTCTATACCAAGAATATAAGAAGCATCTTTCATATATTTCATGTCAAAATATTCGGAAAGAAAATTTTTGGTTCATACAAGAGACCCAAATTATTACTAGTTAGTAAAATATCATCTACATATATTATCAAAAATATAAACTTACTTTGATTCACCTTCAAATATATACATTGATCAGTAATATTTTTTTTAAATCCAAAGAAAACAATGATATGATTAAACTTTAAGTATCATTGCCTGGAAGCTTGTTTAAAACCATATATAGATTTCTTTAATTTACATATCAACCTTTTATTTTCTTATACCAAAAATCCTTCAGGTTGTTTCATATACACCTCTTCCTTTAAATCCTCATTCAAGAACGTAGTCTTGACATCCATTTGATGTAGCTCTAAATCAAAATAAGCTACTAATGCCATAATGATTCTGAATGAATCTTTTTCAAAAATAGGAGAAAATATTTCATGATAATTAATGCCTTTCTTTTGAGTGAATTCTTTTGCTACAAGTCTAGCTTTATATTTCTCGATATTATCTTTGGAATCTCGTTTGGTCTTAAAAATCTATTTACAACCTGCAGACTTAAATCCTTCAGGTAATTCGACAAGTTTCCAAACTTGATTCTTATTCATGGATTCCATCTCATCTTTCATGGCATCTAACTAAAGTTCACGATCATCATTTTTCATGGCATCCTTAAATGAAACTGGATCATTCTTTATTTTAATATCATAATCACATTCTTATAAGTATATAATATAATCATCTAAAATAGCCGATCTTCTAATTCTAGTATATCTCCATAGTATTTCATGTTCAGTATCATTATTGTGATTATTTTCAATTGGATCATGTTCATTGACAGTCTGTTCAGAAAGTGGTATATCAATCACCTATTGATATTCCATAATTTCAAGTTGAGCAGGCTCAAGTGGAATATCTCTAAGTATTACTATAATAGAAAGATATTTTCTTATTTTCTATAATACCGTATTATGCAGTGTACCACTTTCACTATTTTCACCATCCTCAATGAACTTAGTAGTTCTAATTTCAATAATTCTAGTAATGTGTGATGGACAATAAAATCTAAAACCCTTTGACCTTTCTAGATATCTTATAAAATAACAACTAACAGTTTTAGGATCCAATTTCTTTTCTTATGGGTTATATAATCAAGCTTTTGCTGGACAACCCCAAATATGTAAATATCCTAAACTTTATTTTTTATCCATCCGTAACTCAAAAGAAGTTTTAGGAATGACCTTACTAGGTACTCGATTTAGGATATACATAGCGGTTTTTAAGGCTTCTCCCCATAAATTCAAGGATAATGAAGATTTACTAACCATACTCCTCATTATATCCATTAATGTGCAATTATGTCTTTCAGCCACACCATTTTGTTGAAAACTTTTTGGCATAGTATACCGTGCTACAATGCCATACTGTTCAAGAAATTTAGCAAAAGATACAGAATTATGATCAAATTCATCATATCTATCGTAGTATTCACCATCTCTATCAGATCTCACAACCTTTATTTTTCTGTTCAACTGATTTTCTACTTCAGCTTTGTATATCTTAAAGACTTTCAAAACTTCAGACTTTTCATGCAACAGAAAAACATAACCATAACGTGAGAAATCATCAATAAAGGTAATAAAATACTTTTGCCCTCCAAAATAAGATGTAAAATAGCCATAAATGTCGGTATGTATCAATTCTAAGAGTCCTTGACTTCTAGTGGCATGCTTTTTATAACTTTTAATTTATTTTTTTTTAATGCAATTGATGCACATACCAAAATCATTAAAGTCTAGATTTGGTAAAACACATTCCTTAACCAATCTAGTCATTCTTTCTTTTAATATATGATCTAATCGTCTATGCCACGATATTGAAGAACTCTCATTTATAATACCATATTTTATTTTGATATTGATATTTAAAATAATCAAAGATTGTTCAAAAGAAGAATCCAAATTTAATTTATATAATCCATTACATAATATTCCAGTACCAACAAGAATAAATTTTTTTATTAATTTAAAACTTAAATTTATAAAAGTGAATGAAAAATCTTCTAAATCAAGTTTTAACAAAGAAATTAAATTCCTAGATACTGAAGGAACATAAAAAATATCATGTAGATCTAATTGAAATCCAGTATCTATAATAAGTTTGTAGGTTTTGACCGTAATGACCTTGGACTTCATCGAGTTCTCCATAAAGATCTACCGCTCTCTATCATTTGGTTTCCGGCTTGAAAGGAATCCCTTCTTTTCGAATCATTTTCTTCTTTTCTTATAATCCTTCTTAATATGTCCCTCCTTCTTACAGAAAAAATATTTTAATTTATGAGAAACTTTTGTTGGTGGATTGTTGGATCCTTTATTTTCTTTCTACGCCTTCTTTTTCTTAGGATTCTCTGTAAAACTATATGAACAGCTGGGACCCTTTCCTATTTCAATCTCTCTTCCTCTTGCATATACTGAAAGATGAGTTCATTCATTGTCCATAATTTCTTATGTGTATTATAGTAAATTTTAAATTGAATAAACTGGGATGGAAGAGAATTGAGAATAAACTGGACAAAAAAAAATTAGATATTATCATGCCCAAATCATTTAATTTTTCAACTATATCACATATTTTTATGATGTGCTTTTGCACTCCAAAAAATCCATCATATTTCATAAAGATTAATTTATTCATTAGAGTACCAGCTAAGATTTTACTTGATCTAGTAAATTATTATTCTACAAAGAAAAGATACTCAAAGACCAATTCGTTATCCAGAATAAATCCCTAATGTCTCTCGCTATTGAACTTTTAATGATCATGAGAGGCAATCTATTAGAACGCTCTCATTTTTTATATAATTTCTTATGTTCAGAAGAACTAATGACGGTAAGTAGATCTGGCTGAGGCTTACGAAGGACTAAGTCTAAATCTAGGCATCCTAATATAATGAGAGGCTGCTCGTGCCAATCAGAGTAATTTGATCTATTCAGTATGGGAATGTTAGATAGATGCGACGAGAGTGAAGCAAGAATCATGGCTGTAAATAACAAAACATGCTTACAATTACCATCATAATGTAGATTCCATAATATAATTCTGCTAATAATACTTATTATATAACTATAAAATACCTTTGGACAAGAATCATAGCATATGATAAGTGTCACAACTAATTTAATCATAAATTTAAATATAATAAATAATGTCAAAACATGCATCACATAAATCATAATCAATAATAATATAAAATATGTAAGCAAAAATAATAATTATAGCATGCACACATAATTTATATTTAAACTATGATCCATCATATTAGTTGCACTTTCAGCCATTTAACTAACTATAATTACAAAAATTCAAGGTTATTTCCACCTTTGGATGTAGAACTCTCCGTCTTTAGGCAATTCAAGTTAGTTAACCTTTTATTATTAATTTTGTATCAAATTACAGTCATCTTTAGATTTACTATAATAGATACACTTTTATATAATTTCAGAACTGTAATGAAAGAAAATCATTAGCCCTCGGTGACTCGGCTACCCAAGATCTATAAAGTGCTCCGGGCCCTTTGGGGCTACACGAAAACATACTTGAATAGTATAATAGCAAGCAAAATTATCAATCAAATAATTTAATTATTTAAATATTTTATTTATATGAGAAACTTAATCATAATATTTTTCAAACCATCATAAGTCTAACGATTCAAAAATCGCTCAAATCGGATAAAAAATGATTAAGTTATAATGATTTTTATCAAGAATCTTAAAAATTAAAGGATTTAACCGTAAATAATAGAAATATAGAATCTTTTCTTTAAAGCAGCAGCTTTAAAAACTATTCAGAAAATCAATAGGGACTTTAATGTAATTTATTAATTATCAGGGACTAAAATATAAAATTACCCTAAAGGACTAAATTACAAAATTGCCTTGAAGGTCTTTTACAAAATTTAAACTTTTTAGGAGCTTATCTGCAAAAGTTTCTTTTTAATTACATGGGTTTGGTTCTTATTGAGTTCAGATCAGGATTCAATAAGATCTGAAACCCAAAATCCAATAGCCCTTTCCTTCTTCCCCGTTTAAAAATCATTTTTTTTTATGAGACCTCCATGACCACCGCATGGGTTGCTGACTGGCCGCCCCAAGCCTGCCTCGACCATCGTCGGCTCTCGCCGGCATCCGTTGGCCTGTTCCCACTGCCAGTCACCACAGTAGCACCAGACGGGTGGTTGAATGGTCACCCCTTGCTTCTCCGATTGCCTAAGGACCACGAGGAAGAGTGGCGGACCAAGCACCGCCCCCCACCACCGCAGCCCACCACCGTTCGATCCACCTGCGGCCGTCTCCCCTTGCATCGCAGCAATAGCCGCGGTTCTTGTGGCCGCAGAAGCTGTGGGCGATGCCGATGTCGCTACCGTCGTCACGAGCACTGCTGCCCCGTTCGTCGGACGGCGCGGGTTGGCCAGCACGACCGGCCCCAAATCCCTTTTTTTAAATTTTTTTTATTTTTTTAAAAATTAATAAACCTTAATTTAATTTTTAAAATTTTAATTAATTTCAAAAATTAATAAACCATGATTTTAATTTTTGAAAAATAAATCAAAATTTGTCGGAAAACTTTTGCATGAATACGAAGCATGGATCCTGGGCTCTGATACCACATGTTAGATAATTTAAACTTTTATGTCTGCATCGTGCTTCAATATTCATGCAAAATCAAAATAAAATATATCTTGTATCATCGTCTCACCAACGCGACGATCACGTAGCTCGCAGAGCATTAGATTCATCTTCTGCAGACAGCTAATTTTCTCTCTCCTCATTCTCTATCTTTATGCGGATGGTTGATGAAAATCATCCACTCTTCTGAGAGTTGGAGAAAAGGGATCAATCCACCTCTATTTATATTTGCGCTTATCTTATCCCATCAGAAGACTTAATGCTGATTAGAATAGAAATTTCAATTTAAGTTATATCAAAAATAAAATTTTTTAATTAATTGAACTCACCATAATTGATTCAGGACTTGATCCAATGAATTAAATATAATTAAGTAATAATTAAACCATAAGGAGTTAAATCCAATTGATGCTATTATTCTTCCTCCATGCATTCTAAAGTTCCTACGATTGTTTACTTTTCATCTATTAATTCACTAGTTACAATGCATGTACTAAATTCCTAAAAGATCCAAAAAAAAAAAAAAAAAAAAAAAAAAAACTCATAATTGGTTTTTTAATAATAATGCATTATATCTCATTTTTATCTCTTATTTCAAAAGTTTTCTTTGTAGGTTTTAGAGTCCAGATACGTTGATATTTTTCTTAGAAGTTTTTGAGTTCTTTCATTCTTTCTAAATCAGATTCTTTCTCAACGTGGCTTTGAAGGTTAACATGAGTGGATATGATAAACTGCCACTGGTTCATTATTTGCTGCATCTTTCGAGTATTGGGAGCTCATAGGGAAGATGCTTGGGGCCAGAATATAAACATCCCAGATGCATGGAGATCTAGTGATGAAACAGAAAGCAATAAATTCCCATTGATCTCGGGGTCTATACGCATTAACAGCTAATACATGCTGGGGAATCCAATAATTAGTAAAGGTGGTCTGAGAATTCACGCAAAGTTAACAGTACCAAGAGAAAAGATCATATGCTTAAAAAAATAAAACAAATTCAAGGAGCCTTTTTGGGATCCGGAGCCTTTTGTTTTGTCTACTCACAGTATTCTTCTCTGATGCCGGGCTGTTCAGATGGAATCTTAAGTTCACTCGCATAGTTGTACTACAGGAATTTGCTATGATGGCAGCTGCTACTCCATTATCGAGGGAATAACACAGCATCTATTTTGAACTACAGCAGAGATATGCTTACCGAATAGGTTGTGTGTGTGTGTGTGTGTGTGTGTATGAAGTGTATAGCACTATTTTACCTCCAACGGTGAGCTGAGCTGGCTCCCAGCAACGAGCCCCCTTCTATTAGAATCATTGGCCTTGAAAGCAATTCATGTCATTTTAGTGCCTTGGGAATCTTGCTCTCTCTCTTGGAATATTTTTGTTGGGTGGATATAATACGTAAATAAGAAGCCATTATATTATAAATAATATCTTGCCCCTCTATTTAGGAGGGCATGACTTTGAGGTACAGTCCTCCCCGTTTGTTGATGACCTGATTCATAAATTTGGTGGAAGATTTTTTTTTTTAAAAAAAAGGTAGCAATAAGACTTCATCGAGATATGATTTTTGGCCATTTCTGTTGGCTGGTGATGAACTGCATCAATGGGTGATTTTTCGCCATGCTAGCCAATATGCAGTCATGTCACCTTCCTATGGATGTGGAAAAGTTACAGAGTTACCAAACACTTGTGGTAAAATTTTATCGTGACTTGAGCATGAGGCCTTCGGTATGCCGACATAAGAGCCAGAACCAGAGACTGCTTTATATGGTAGTCGTATTTAGCAAAGAGAGAGGTTGGATTTTGGTCCGTGCTGATGGCTATCAAGCTTAAAACACATGCAAGAGTTCATATGATATTTGCAGAAGATAATGGTAAGCATGGATAGATATATTTCTATCAAAAAAAAAGAAGCATGGATATATATATATATATACAAACTAACCATATATAGCGTTCGATCCAGGGTCAGGGTGGTGGGGTCAAGCCATAGCTTGCGTGCCATCTGCCAGAATTTTGGTTTGCGCGTCTCCATCTAAAAGCTTCTCACTTTTCCAACAACTCTATGCGAAAGAGAGAGTGAGAGAGAGAGCGAGCTAAGATATACTAAGCTTGTTTGAGAGACGGAGGAGGAAAGGAAGTGGGGATTTTTTTAGCTTAGATATGTTACTCTTAGGTATCATGCATGGTGGGTGACACCAGGGTCTAATCTAGACCGAAAGCTTATTATTCTTGGAGCTCTGATCCTACACAATGTTAAAAAAAATATCTCAAATTTTTCTATATTAAACCCACAATGAGATCCAGGACGACGAATGGAGTCCAACGAACCCAAAAACATCGTAATCGAAGTTCAGATGGCGAAAATACATGCACAAGAATATGCAAAATCGTCAAATGGGATCCATGAACCGACGCTGGACGAAGTGAGCCAGCGGGCTGTCAGAACCGGCATGCCGCGCCAACCAGTCTGTGAGCGCAGCCCAGCACCCTGCGCGGCCCAGCACTGGGCCCGACCCAACTCGGGCGAGGCCCAGCGCCTTGCCCGGCCCAGCACGGGCATGCGCAGGTGCAACCCAGCACGCACGCAAGCCTGCCACGGACATGGCCCTGCTGGCACACACACAGTCCACACAGACACGTGCGATTGGGTATGGTCCATTATGAAGTCTATAGGAATTTTATTATGGTTTATATAGGTAGAGACACGGTAATTGCACAATTGAGTAGTCAGAAACAGATGCGATTGCGATCTGATGGCCAAAGATGCTATTTTGATAGTGAATCGAATTGGGTTTCGATCTGGACATGGATAGAGGCCTTTAAAAGGCCTAGAGTAGTCCAAAACTTAAAAGGGTGTGTGGCTGTGGTAGTTTATCGAACTTGAGACGTGATTCAAAGCAAATCAGAGAGTGCCAGCGAACAGTATGAGTAGGAGCTTTGGGTTAACAGCTAGGCAGCAAATTACAGTCATTTTAGGGGGTCTCCAAAAGAGAATGTTAAAGGTAGCTTCTTGTCGAGAGAATTGCATACATGAGTTGAGAGTAGGTAATCTTCTCTTGTATCTATTTCTTTTTCATAGTAAAGTTTTACATGCCCTATCGAAGTAAGTCTTTAGGCTGATCCACGTACTTGGTTCTATTTTTATTTTATTTTCTTTTTTTTCTGTCATAATATTCTGGTATGAGATCCTCATCAACTGGTATCAGGATAAGCTGATATTCCAATAAATTAGTATCAGAGCCAGACGATACTAGAGCACAAATTATAGCAATGGTGATAAAGATTGAAGAATATGGAGAAGACAAGCGTAATCAAGATGGAAATCAATATGTTTAATAGAAAGGGCAATTTCTTCTTGTGGCAAGCAAGGATAAAGGATGTCCTCATCCAATATGGGTTGATCAATACTTTTTTGTATGATGAGATGCCAACCACCATAGAGATGAAGGATTGAAAACGAATCCAGATGCAAACGATGAGCACGATCCGCTTGTACCTAGCAGATGATGTCGTGATCCATATACTTGGCGAGATTTTTTCGACGGTGCTATGGTCGAAGCTCAAAAAATTGTACATGACGAAGTCGCTCATCAATATGCTATATCTTTGGAGGCAGTTCTACCAGCTGCAGATGAACGAAGTTCAGAGTATGTAGGAGCATCTATCCAATTTTTAGAAGATCCTTACCTACCTTCTCAATGTTGACAAAAAAGTTGAGAAGAAGATCAATGCATTGGTCTTATTATCATTGCTTCCACCCTCTTTCGAGTCTTTAGTGACTACTCTTCTTGTAGGTAAGAGCACTATCAAGATGGAAGATGTGACTTCTGTACTACTCCAACATAAGATTCTTAAGCAAGAGAACCGAGCCTCAAATTTAGACGATAACTCAACATTGATGGTGATAGAAGATGAAGCGGTAGGAGATTACGAGGTGGACGATCCAAGTCCAAGATAAGGGACCAGAGCGAGATCAGTTACTACTAGTGCGACGAGTTGGGGTATCAAGTCAAGGATTGCTTATAACTCAAAAATCGGACACATGTTACTATGGCGATAGCCAATAGCGATACAAAAGATAGTGGCGATATTTTTCTGATTATTGATGAGATATTTACTTCTTTCTTTTAATGGATTATAGATTCTACATATTTCCATCATATATATTGTAGAGAGGAGCTATTTAACTCCCTCGAGATCAGTGAGGGCATTATGTTTCTACCATATGGATCAAGCAGTGAGATCAAGTGCAACAAAATGATCAGCATAAAGCTCTATGATGGAACGGTGAAGACGATGGGTGAGGTCCGATACATACCCATCTTTAAGAAGAATCTAATCTTACTGAGTAGACTGGATTCGATCGATTTCAGATAGAAAGTTGATGAAGAAATCCTGAAGGTCATGCGCGATAGTAGGGTGGTATTAAGAGGAAGAAAGTATGAAGAATATTACCTCATGATTAGAAGCTTAGTGCGAGATGGAGCTCTAAGTGGAGATGGATCAGGCACGGATGAAAGACTTAGAAGGATGACATGCAACATCGCAAGGTGAAGTTTCTATTGCCATAGGAGGCCACCTCGAGTAGATCTCAGATTAGGAAGATCACAGTAGTTGACAGAGGTGGGATCGAGTGACCTGGCTCAACTCCCATGTTTGTCAATCCATAATCAGTAGGCGATTACCTCAGGGTATTGGGGGCGCTAGACAAACTCTTGGATAGGTGGAGATCAAATATCGAGTCGAGATGGAGATTGTTGAGAAAAATATCTTGAATTCTTCTACATTATGAAGTCCAATGAGCTCAAGAACATTTCAATTAGAGTCCAGATGATGAAAATACACGTGAAAAAAATATGCCAAATCGTTGGACGGAACCTATGGACCGGTGCTGGATGAAGCGAGCCGCCAGGCCCGGCATGTCGCGTGGGCCAATCGGGCTCTGCACGCAAGCATGCGGGCGCACGGGCATGGCCTAGCATGTGGGCTCGTGCCCAGCACCCAGCATGTGGGTGCGGCCCAGCACTGGCGAGCCCAATGCATGCGCAAACGTGGGCACGCACGTGATTGGGTGCTGTCCACTGTGGATTGTGCTCTATGGACCCTTGAGAGGTCTATAGGAATTTTATCATGGTTTATGTAGGCAGAGATGTGATGATTGCATGATCAAGCTATCAAGGAGAGACGCGGTTGCAATCTGACGGCTAGGTGTGCTATTTTGACAGTGAATTGGATTGAATTCCGATCTGGACATGGATAGAGGCCTTTAAAAGACTTGGAGCAGTCTGAGACTTAAAAGGGTGTGTGGCTGTGGTAGTTTAACGGACCTAAGATGTGATTTAGAGCAAATCAAAGAGCGCCAGTGGACAGCAAGAGCAGGAGCTTCGGGCAAACAGCTAGACAACGGACTGCAATTGTTTCAAAAGATCTCTAAGAAAGAGTTTGTTAAGAATAGCTTCTTGTTGAGAGAATTGTATATATGAGTTGAGAGTAGATAATCTCCTCTTGTATCTATTTTTTTTTCATAATGAAATTTTGCATGCCCTATGAAGACGAGCGAGTGGATAATCTCCTCTTGTATCTATTTCTTTTTCATAGTGAAGTTTTGCATGCCCCATGAAGATGAGCCTTTGGGCTGATCCACGTACTTGGTTGTATTCTTCTTTTATTTTCTTCTTTTTTTCTACCATAATATTCTGGTATGAGATCCTTATCAAGTGGTATTAGAGTGAGCTGATATTCCAATAAATTGGTATCATAGCCAGACGGTACCAGAGCATAGATTGCAGTGGTGGTGATAAAGATTAAAGAATATGAAGAAGACAAGCGCAATCAAGGTGGAGATCAATAGGTTTGATGGAAAGGGTAATTTTTTCTTGTGGCAAGCAAGAGTAAAGGATGTCCTCATCCAACATGGGTTGATCGATGCTTTTTTGTATGATAAGATGCCAGCCACCATGGAGGTGAAGGATTGGAAGTAGATCTAGATGCAGATGGTGAGCACGATCTACTTGTATCTAGCGGATGATGTCGTGATCCATATACTTGGAAAGATTTTTTTGACGATGCTGTGGTCGAAGCTCGAGAAGTTATACATGATAAAGTCACTCACCAACATGCTATTTCTTTACAGGTAGTTCTACCAGCTACGGATGAACAAAGGCTAGAGTGTACAAGAGCATCTATCCAATTTTAAGAAGATCCTCACAGACCTCCTAAGCATGGATCAAAAAGTTGAGGAGAAGATCAGGACATTAGTCTTGCTATCACCACTACAAAAATGGTTTATGATAGTGCTTACTATGATAGCGATTTTCGAAACCACTATTATAACTCCTACGACAGTGATTTTCATTAACCACTGCTATAAATCGGATCTATGGTAGCGATTTTTATAACCGCTGCCATAGGTCCGACATATAGCAGCGGTTACAGAAAACCGCTACCGTAGGTCAGACCTATAACAGCGATTATAAAAAATCGCTATCATAGGTCGATCTATAGTAGCGGTTCATTGTAACCGCTGTCATAAGTCGGACCTATAGCAGTGGTTAGTAGGAACCGCTACTATAATCTGATTAATGGCAGCGGTTAATTGTAACCACTATCATATATATATATTTTAAAAATATTATATAATTTTAAAATTTAATATCTATCTTCATCGTTCATTATCTAAATAATTATCATTAGAGTGTCATCGCAAAGATCGTCTCGATCCGATGGCCCTAGCTTCGTCAATCAAAAAAATTTGATTTCGATGATCATGAATAATGATGCGATGATTTGATAAATGAAGATTTTTTATGGATCCAAAAATCTACAACGATGATCTTGATGATGTTTGTAGCATACTATCAAAGTTTTACTTCAATTGGATATCGTTATCTTCGTCAATTTAGTATAGATTAGTTTCGATCGTTAAATGATAAACGAATGATCAAAGGACCAAATGGTATCCGATTATGAGATAATTTTTTTATAAATAATCTTGGCTACTATTTTAATTATTTTTTATGATGATGATTATAAAATTCAACTCGTAAGATGAAGAACGATCTCAAAACTATACGTCTCATGATAACCATTCTGAAACTTCATTGGTTATTATGCTCGTGCTTTTGCAATATCTGCTTAACATGAACAGTTTATAAAAAAATGATTTAAATTTTACTATCATCACCATATAAAATATTTAAAATTATAACAAAGATTATTTAACTAAAAAATTATCTCATAATCGAATGCCATTTAACCCTTTGATCGCTTGTTTCTAATTTAACGGTCGAAATCATTCCATACTAAATTGACTATGATAATGATATTCGATTGAAGTGAAACTTTGATAGTATGCTACAAATATCATTGAGATCATCGTTGTAGATTTTTGGATCCATGAAGATCTTCATCTATCAGATCATCGTATCGTCATTCATAATCATCGAAATTAAATTTTTTTGATCGATGAAGCTAGGGCCATCGAATCGAGGCGATCTTTTGTGATGATACTCTAATGATAATTATTTAGATAATAAATTATGAAGATGAACATTAAATTTTAAAATTATATAATATTTAGAGAAAAAATGAGAAAAAAAATTATTTTTCACCTATGGCAGTAGTTATCAAAAATCGCTGCTATAGATCTACAACAGCGGTTATAAAACCGCTGCCATAGATCTATGACAGTGATTTTGGATAATCGTTGCCATAGATCTATGACAGTGGTTCGATAACCACTGTCGTAGATCTATGACAGCGGTTCGATAATCGCTGCCGTAGGTTAGATTAAAAATTTTTAAATTTTTTCTTTCCTTCCATGTGCGCTTGATCTCTCTCGCTCTCTCTCCCCCTCTTCTTCATCGCCGGCATCGCCCCTCCTCCCCCCTCGATCGACACCGCCCCATCTTCCCCCTCCCTCTCCGACCCCCCCATTCCCGGCTGCCCCTCTCCGCCACCCACCACCTGACCCCCCCACCCCTCCATCCGACCCTCCCTCGGCCCCTAGCGAAACCTCCCTTCAGCGAACCCCCATCCGACCCTCTCTCGGTCCCCCACGAAACCCCCCTTCGACGAACCCCCCTCCATCCTCGCTTGACCCCCCATGAAACCCCACCCCCACCTCCTCGCCCTCCCATCCGACCCTCCCTCGGTCCCAGTGAACCCTCTCTCTGGCGAACCCCTATCTGACCTCCTTCAACCCTCGTGAAATCCCCCCCCACCACCACCATTCTGATCCTCCTCCAATCGAGTGTGAAGCCTCCTTCGACCTCTTCATCAATGTGCCCCTCCCTGGCCCCCCATCCCTGGCCGCCCCTGCTCTCTCTCTCTTTTCTCTTTTTCTCTCTTCTCTATTTTACTATCTTACTTTTATTTCATAGGTTATCTCTAGTATCATCGTCCTCCTCTAGCGTCGTCGCCAACGATCCTCAGAGCTTTCGATGCGATCCGCTCTCTATAGCCACAGGTATAATTTTTTAAAAAAATTTTATAGTATTATTTATTAATCATATATATTTATAATAATTTATAAAATATTTATGATAAATATTATAAATATTTATTATAAATATTATAATTATCTACATGCCATAGTTTTTGGATCGTGCTATGGTGGTAGCCTTGGGTCGTGCCATATCGACGGTTATGGACTAGATCTATCAATGGATTGAGTTCGGATCAAAATCCGAATATTTAGATTCGGATTCAATTTTAATTACTGATATCGGATCCAAATCTGAATATCCGATGGATCTATACTTGAGAGAGGAAGGAAGGGATTCGGCCTCACTACCATCATTGGAAGGGAGAGGGTCTGGCCTCGCCGCCATCATTGGGAGGGAGGGGGTACAGCCTTATCAACGAGAGAGATCGAGAGAGGGAGAGTGGAAGATCGAGAGAGCGAGAGAGGGAGGGAGGGAGTCCGACCTCGCCGGCATCATTGGGAGGGATGAGGTTCGGCCTTATCGGTGAGGGAAATCAAGAGAGTGAGAGAGGGAGGGATGGGGTCCGGCCTCACCGACGAGGGAGATCGAGAGAGGGAGAGAGGAAGATCGAGAGATGAAAAAGCTAGGAGGAAAGGGCTCGGCCTCGCCGCCATCGTCGGTGAGAGAGATCGAGAGAGGGAGTGATCAAGGAGATGGTACATAGCCGAGCCGACTTAGATACATAGCCAAGCCAGCTCGGGCCATGATCGAGCTGACTGAGAGAGGATGCTAGCCGGATGTCTCAAACACGGAGCCGACTGTCTTAGGCATGGAACGGCTCGACTTTCGAGCGAATAGAATTTGATATGTCATGATGTTATATTGATTAATGTTCATTAACGTTGTAGATCATGATGGCACCAAAACTCCATCTAGCTTTCACCCCTGCCCCTTGGCGGGTTATGCGCAGTTCAGCATCCGAGGAGCAGTCGAAGCATACTCCATCCACCTCGACATCGACTACTCAGAAATCTTTACCGCCGACATCTACTCCACCGATGGTATCTACTCCATCCGTAGCTGAGCCTCTACCGTCGCAGGCATCTGAGTGCACGTTTTTATTATATTAGCATAACTTTATTTTTTTATATAATATTTGTATACTTATATATTTACATAATATATTTATATTATAGGTACATCATCTAGCCGCATATTTTATGATCCCACACGTATGGCACATGTGTGGAACCGTCAGCATCAGGTGATGGTGCAGTATGATGCGGAGGAGAGGCCGGTAGGAAAAATCGTATGAGAGATGCATTTCTTTTTTGGAGTGCTTGTGAGACGATCGGACATCATTTTCGTAGAGCTCAGAGACTAACGTTTGATGGATGCTATCGTCAGAAATCGGATATGAGAGGGGATATAGGTAAGTATGCGCATCTTAGTTATATTTATGCATTTTATATGTTTACACTATATATATTTGATTAGAATAATTTTGTAACTGATTTTTGATAAATTTGTGCAGAGGATGTACGATTTCTTCAATCATAAGAGGATTCGAGATGTCCGACTAAAGAAGATCGGAGAGTTGTATCGGGATTACAAGGTCAAGCTTCATAGAGGATGGCTTGAGCATCGATGAGATACTCCGGAGGAGCTTTTTTCCTAGATACAGGACTATCCTCCGAGTCAGTGGGAGAGGATAGTTAGACATTGGAGAAGCCAGAAGTTCAAGATAAAATTTTTAACTTTTAAATTATTTAATACGTTTAAAATTTTATTTAAATATTTTTTAAATATTTATTATTTATTTAAATACTTGTTAGGCTATCTTCCATTAGAATCGAAAGAATCGTGCAACCAGAAGTATACGCACACTCTAGGCCGTGAGTCTATGGCCAGTCGTATGCATAGAGAGATAATTAATTCTAAATCTTACTAGATAAATTAAATTCATACTTTTTATCATCTTTTTAATAAATTTATTCTTTATTATAGCTGATGAGAGATGGAGTGATGCCCAACCGTAGCGAGATCTTTCGATCCAGTCGCACGGATAAGATGGGCAGATCGATGAATGCCGTGATCGAGCATATTTTTGTAAGTATTGGTGCAGAATTTAATTGATGCCGGATCGAGCTGGAGTCAAGAAAGATGAGGTTGCCGTCGATGACCTATAAAATAAAGTTTCATTCGGAGTCGGTAGTGGTGGCTCCGGTAGGACCCTCTGATGATCAAGTCAGCTCTTCTGGCCAATAGAAATAGAGTGCTCAGAAAAGAGTTTGATAGAATTTTGGAAAGGAGAAGAAAACTTAGAGAAAATATATCTGAAGGATCTCTTTTTATAGACAGAGCTTGATTGATAGTGACGGCCATACCGTTTGATAGTGGGCCGCTCGGAATTGCGTGGGATTCGCTACAGAGAGAGGAGCATCATCAGACTGATAGCGATCGTTCATCAAGATTTAATAGCCGTAGTTCGGAGAAAGCAAACGTTGATTGGTGAAGAACTTCGATATATATCAATTTCAGAGAAGTTCAGACTTCTGAAGGAAATACGTCGGGAGAGGATCATCCAAAAGGAATGCTAGCTAAAATCTAGAAGCAATCCACTAGAAAAATTCGACTGAAGAAGAAGTTCGAAAGGAGTTTAGCTCCTGAAGGAGTTCGACCGAAGGAGAAGTTCGGAAGAAGTTCGGCTTCTAGAAAAATTCGACTAAAGAAGAAATTTAAAAGGAGTTCGACTCCTGGAGAAACTTGACTGAAGGAGAAATTCGAAAGAAGTTCGGCTCTTGGAAGAATCCGACTAAAGGAGGAGTCCAGAAGGAGTTTGGCTCCTGTAGAAATCTGACTGAAAGAGAAGTTCGATGGAGGAATCCAACTGAAGAAAAAATTTGAAAGAAGTTTGGCTCTTGTAGGCATCCATCTGAAGGAAAGATCCGAAAGAAGTTCGGCTCCAGTAGGCATCCGACTGAAGGAGAAATTCGAAAGGAGTTCGACCACTGGAGGAGTTTGACTGGGGCTCGACCGCTGAGGAGTTCGATCGGTTGAAGGAGTTCGGCTAAGATTTGACCATTGGAAGAGAATTCTCGATCGAAGCTCTTCCATGGTTATCAGCTGCATTATGCTAAGCATCAGGCTAGACTTCAACAGGAGCAGAATTTATCCCCAACAATAGTTTCTCCACTTTCGAGTTCGAAATTTGAAGAAAGGGAGTGCAAAAAAGACGACTGCTGAAGTCCTCTTCAGAACTTTGCACCAGTTCAGGTTGAAGCTCGAGGGAGATCTTATCTCCAGCCAACGTCGACATTGAAATTGAAGCTTGAGGGAGATCTTGTCTCCAGCCGAGGTTGATGTTGAAGTTAAGGCTCGGGGGGATCTTATCTCCAACTGAGATCCAGGAAGATCTTATCTTTTGTTGATATTGCGGTTGAAGCTCGTGGGAGATCTTGTCTCCAACTGAAGTTGATATTGAAGTTGAAGCTCGGAGGAGATCTTATCTTCAGCCGAGATCGACGTTGAAGTTGAAGCTCGAAAAAAATCTTATCTCTAATCGAGGTTGAAGGAGATCTTATCTCCTATTAACGTAGAAGCTCGGGAGAGATCTTATCTCCAATAGAGGTTGAAGAAGATCTTATCTCCTGTTGATGTAGTAGCTCGAGGAAGATCTTATCTCCAGTCGAGATTGAAAGAGATCTTATCTCCTATTGACATAGACGTTGAAGCTTGGGAGAGATCTTATCTCCAACCATCTTCAATCGAGGTTGAAGGAGATCTTATCTCCTGTTGACATAGACGTAGAAGCTCGGGAGAGATATTATCTTCAATCGAGGTTAAAGAGAAGATCTTATCTTCTGTAGACGTAGATGTTGAAGCTCGAAGAAGATCTTATCTTCAGTCGAGGTTGAAGAAGATTTTATCTCCTGTTGACGTAGACGTTGAAGCTCGAGAGAGATCTTATCTCCAACCGAGGTTGAAGAAGATCTTATCTCCTGTTGACGTAGAAGCTCAAAAGAGATCTTATCTTCAGTCGAGGTTGAAGGAGATCTTATCTCTTGTTGACGTAGACGTTGAAGCTCGAGGGAGATCTTATCTCCAGCCGAGGTTGAAAGAGATCTTATCTCCTATTGACGTAGACTTTGAAGCTCGAAAGAGATCTTATCTCCAACCGAGGTTGAAGAAGATCTTATCTCCTATTGACGTAGACGTTGAAGCTCGAGAAAGATCTTATCTCCAGTCAAGATTAAAGAAGATTTTATCTTCTGTTGACATAGAAGCTTGGAGGAGATCTTATCTTCAGTCGAGGTTGAAGGAGATCTTATCTCCTATTAACGTAGATGTTGAAGCTCGGGGGAGATCTTATCTTCAGTCGAGGTTGAAGGAGATCTCATCTCCTGTTGACGTAGACGTTGAAGCTCGGAGGAGATCTTATCTCCAGCCAAGGTTGAAAAGAGATCTTATCTCCTATTGATGTAAACTTTAAAGATCGGAGAAGATCTTATCTCCAGCCGAAGTTGAAGGAGATCTTATCTCCTATTGACGTAGAAGTTCAAAGAAGATCTTATCTTCAGCCGAGATTGAAGAAGATCTTATCTCCTGTTGATGTAGACGTTGAAGCTCGGGGGAGATCTTATTTCCAGCTGAGGTTGAAGAAGATTTTATCTTCTATTGATGTAGACTTTGAAGCTCGGAAGAGATCTTATCTCCAACCGAGGTTGAAGGAGATCTTATCTTCTGGTGAAGTAAACTTTGAAGTTCGGAAGAGATCTTATCTCTAGTCGAGATTGAAGGAGATCTTATCTCCTATTGATGTAAAAGCTCGGGGGAGATCTCTCCAGTTGAGGTTGAAGGCCTTCGACTTGCTCATGTTAGGATGAGGTTCTCCTCTTGTTCCTAACAGGGCCACTATTGATTGCTTCTTTCCTGTCATCACATAGTTTTTGCACCAAGAAATAATAATATTAAAATGAAGAAGTTTTATTGAAAAAAAATTACTGATAGTACATCCTCAGATTTTTTGAATTCAAAAATCGTGAGAGCGTTGTTCCTCCAAGCTCCTTCAGGCAATAAGTTCTATGCCAGACAATCTCCTCTATTTTATACTAGCCTTCTCGATTTGGGGCAAGCTTCCTCTAGCTTTGAGATTGAGAGATGGCGGCTTGTCGAAGCACTAGATCCCCTAGAGATAGGATTGATGATGCCAAGAGACGGTCGATCTCTTTGTTGTTCCTCTTTTATTGGTGGTTCTGACTATGGCAACGTCCTTGGCTGATCTTTTCTTGCTTCAGATCGGTATCTGAGGAATCGATCCAGTCAGTCTCTCTTGATGAGCTCCTCGATTTCATCTCAGAGTTGAATGCATTCTTCAGTATCATGACTGTGGTCATGATGGTAGAGACAGTACTTGCTTCGATCATGCTTGTTTGGGAGAGATCATAATTCTTCTGATCTTGATAGCTGATTCTTAATTTTCATTAGAACTTAAGTTTTAGGAGCATTAAAGGGGGCGTAGTTGTGGAACCATTCGTGGGGAGAACTTTTTCATGCCCTTCTATCGGGGCTTCTTTGATGACGAGCTCGAGGAGGAATTCGAGCTCGCTTGCACTCGAGAGGAGTTCGTAAGCACGATCGAACTTCATTCGACCTTCCATCAGCCACAGGTTTACTAGACTCGCCTGCCTGCCACTCTTCTATGGCTTCTTCATCATTTAACTTGAAGGTTTCTTCCGCACGGGCATATCCCTCGGCCTGAGCTAGCAGATCGACAAAGTCTCTGGGGTACTTCTTCTCCAGAAAGAACAGCAAATCATTCTTTTGAAAGCCATCCTTGAGTGCGGCCATTGCAACAGACTGGTCTAAATTATGGACCTCCAATGCAGTAGCATTAAATCGAATGACATATGCCCAGATGGATTTTTTCTTCTTCTGCTTGACATTCATCAAAAAATCCAAATCTCGATGTGGACGTCGGCTGCTGACGAAGTAAGCCACAAACTGATGGCTCATCTGATCAAAGAAGAAGATTGTACCTAATTTCAACATCGAATACCAGTTTCTTGCTGCTCCCTTTAAGATAGATGAAAAAGCTCGACATAATATGGCATTTAGTGCGCCATGGAGTAGCATCATGGTCCAAAAGGCTTTCAGGTGATCGATCAGATAGAGGTTCCATCGTAGCTTTCAAATTGGAAAAGCTTGATGTTCGATGGAATGGGCTCTTGCATAATTCGAAGAGAAAAAGGAGGATCGGTGCAGACATTATCATGGGAAGCTAGGGCGATGTGGCAGAGTTCTTCAATCTGTCGATCCATCTTTCATAGTTTGTAATCGAGGACATCATCTCGATCGTAGATCTTGGATGGCTTTTGACTGTAGATGAGAAAGATCTCTTTCGAAGAAGAATCATGATCTGAATATGGATTCTCTGCTCTCTATTTCTTCTTTCTAAGGATGATGGGTATGCTAGACCAAGTGCTCTTTCTTAGGATCGATTTCTGACATCTTGATGGTGGGTTTTCTGATAGAATCATCATGAAAGGCTGCCGTATATCCTGCACCATTTTGGTGAGACTCTGAACTCATTGCATCAGTAGGTTAAACTGCTCCGAAACTACCATGGCCGTCGATGGAGGTGATGGTTGAAGCACCAATGATGGAGTAGAAATAGATGGATCTAGCTCAGATCTGGCAGCAGAAGCTATAGATCTCCGAATAGTCACTTTCTTTGAAGGCATTTCTTGGGATTGAGGAAGAGGGTGGAGATGAACCTTGTAAAAGAAGATCGGTAGGGTTGACTGAGCACTTCTTTAAGAACAAGGGTATCTCAGGAACAGAGGGCCCTTTCTCTAGCGTCAATTCTATTGGTGCAGAATCTGGTTGATGCCAGATCGAGCCAAAGTCGAGGAAGACGAGGTCGTCGTCAGTGACCTGCAAAATAAAGTTCCATCTGGAGTCAGTGGTGGTGGCTCCGGTAGGATACTCCAACAATCAAGTCAACTCTTCTTGCCAATAGAAATGGAGTGCTCAAAAAAGAGTTCGACAAAGTTTCAAAAAGGAGAAGAGAGCTTAGAGAAAATATATCTAGAGAATCTCTTTTTATAGACGGAGCTTGATTAATAGTGATGGCCATACCATCCCGTAGTGGGCCGCATGGGATTTGCTATGGAGAGAGGGGCGTTGTCAGACTGATAGCGATCGTTCATTGAAATTTAATAGCCATAGTTCGGAGGAAGCAGGCGTTGGTTGGTGAAGAACTTTGACATATATCAATTCTAGAGAAGTTCGGACTCCTAAAGGGAATACGTCTAGAGGGGATCATCCGAAATGAATGTTAGCTGAAATCTAGAAGCAATCCGCTGGAGGAATCCAACGGAAGGAGAAGTTCGAAAGAAGTTTGGCTCCTGGAAGAGTTCGATCAAAGGAGAATTTCGGAAGAAGTTTGGCTCCTAGAAGAATTCGACTGAAGAAAAATTCAAAAAGAGTTCGGTTCCTGGAGGAACTTGACTGAAGGAGAAATTCGGAAGGAGTTCGGCTCCTAGAGGAATTCGACTGAATGAGGAGTTCGAAAGGAGTTCGGCTCTTGTAGAAATTCAACTGAAGGAGGAGTCCGGAAGGAGTTTGGCTCTTGGAGGAATCTGACTGAAGAAAAAGTTGGTGGAGGAATCCGACTGAAGAAAAAATTCGAAAGAAGTTCGGCTCCTGTAGGCATCCGTCTGAAGGAGAGATCCAAAAGGAGTTTGACTCCAGTAGGCATCCAACTGAAGGAGAAATTCAAAAGGAGTTCGACCGCTGGAGGAGTTTGGCTGGGGCTCGACCGCTGAAAAGTTCGATCGATTGAAGGAGTTTGGCTAAGATTTGGCTACTGGAGGAGAATTTTCGATCGAAGCTCTTCCGTGATTACCAGCTGCATTAGGCTAAGCACCAGACTGGACTTCGACGAAAGCGGAATTTATCCCCAATAGTAAGTATTAAATATATTAGTATATATGATAAGTATTATAGCATTTCTTATAAAATTTTATTTCAATTTATAATTATAGGATCGGTTAGATGCGCTCGCTCGCGAGGACCCGGATACCTCTGGGCCCCATGACCATCTATCTCAGGTCTTGGGGCCTGAGCACTCTGAGAGGATCTGATGTAGGTCCGGACATACGTCGATAAGCTACTGGTCCGAGACGAACGTTTTCTCATAGACTTTCGGTGTTGTCAGTCGAGAGGAGCTTGAGGAGGCGTTGGCATGGGCAGATCATACTGCGATGCGGGCAAATCGGATTGAGGAGCGCACATCTCATCTGGAGGACATCGTGAGAGACATGATACCGATGCTTAGCACATATTTTGAAGTCACGGGCTTCGAGGATATGTTGGCCTACATTTCAACTCCAGCTTCAGCTCCAGCTCCAACTTCGGCTCCGACTCTCGATGACGATGATGTAGATTTAGAAGACTTTTGATATATTTTATTTTTTTTAAATATTATAATAATTTTTATTTGATAATAAAATTTTAGTATTTTAGAATATTTTTTTATATTTATTATATTTTTTTTGTGTTATATATCTATATTTATTAGATAAAATATATAAAAAAATAAAAAATTTATTTTTTTAATTATTTAAGATCCATGGTAGAGATTTTATAACTGCTGCTATAGGTCCCTAATGTAAACGGTGCCAACGGCTGTATTAGACCTATGACAGTGGTTTAAAAATCGCTGCTATAGATTATCTATGGCAGTGGTTATGTATCCACTGCTATAGATTAACTATGGCAATGGTTATATAACCGCTGCTATAGATCGATCTATTATAGCAATTTATAAATCGCTGCAATAGGCTATCTATGGCAGTGGTTCAAATAATCACTGCAACAATCGCTGTCATAAAGCTACGGCGATGGCCGCAGTAGCAGCGGTTAAAAAATCACTGTTATAGCCTACAACAACGATTTTTTAAACTACGACAGCAGTTATAAACCTCTATCATAGCCTTTTTTTGTAGTAGTGTATCGTCGCTTTCATCCTCTTTCGAATCTTTGGTGACTTCTCTTCTTATAGGTAGGAGTATTATTAAGATGGAAGAGGTGACTTCTGCACTATTTCAGAATGAGGTTCTCAAGTGAGAGAATCAAATCTCGAGTTCAAGTGATAACTCGGTACTGATGGTGATTGAAGATGATGGTGGTAGAAGATGGAGCGGTAGGAGATCGTGAGGTGGGCGATCCAAGTCCAAGATAAGAGACCAGAGCAAGATCAGATGCTATAAGTGCGACGAGTTGGAGCATCGAATAAAGAATTATCCACAACTCAAAGATCGGACATATGCTATTGTGGCAATGGCCAGTAGCGATTCAGAAGATAGTAGTGATGTCCTTCTGGTTATTGATGAGGTATCTACTTTTTCCTCCTAGTGGATTATAGATTTTGCTTATTTTCATTATGTATGTTATAGGGAGGAGCTATTTGACTCCCTCGAGATCAGTGAGGGCACTATATTTCTATCAGATGGATCAAGCTGTGAGATCAAGGACAGTAGAACGGTTAGCATGAAGCTCCATGATGGAATAATGAAGAAGATGGGTGAGGTTCGATGCATACCCATCTTTAAAAAGAATCTAATCTCACTGAGCAGACTAGATTCGACTGGCTTCAAATAAAAAGCTGATAGAGGAATCCTGAAGGTCATGCACGATAGTAGGATGGTATTAAGAGGAAGAATATATGGAGGACATTACCTCATGGTAGGGAATCCAGTGCGAGGTAGAGCTCCAGGTGGAGATGGATCGGGCATAGGACGAGAGACCCGAGAGAATGACATGTGATGTTGCAAGGTGAAGTTTCTATTGCTGCAGGAGACTCCTCGAGTAGGTGTCAGGTCAAGAGGATCACAGTAGTTGACGGAGGTGGGATCGAGCGGCCTAGCTCGACTTTCATATTTGCCCATCCATAATCAACAAGCGATTGCCCTAGAGCATGGGGGTGCTAGACGAACTCTTAGATAGATAGAGACCGAATATTGAGTCGAGATGGAGATTGTTGAAAAAAATATCTCAAATTCTTTCACATTAAGCTCACAATGAGGTCCAGGATGATGAATGGAGTCCAACGAGCCTAAGAACACTCCAATCAAAGTTCAGATGGCAAAAATACGTGCGAAAGAATATATGAAATCGTCAGACGAGATCCATGGACCGACACCGAACGAAGCGAGCCAGTGGGCCGCTAGGCCCGACGCGCCGTGCGGGCTCAGGCACGGGCGTGCAAGTGCTGCCCAGCTCACAGGCGCGCATGGGCGCGGCCTAGCATGCGCTCGAATGCACACACGGGCCTACCGCAGATGTGGCCCTATAGGCACGTGTGTAGTCCACGCGGACGCGTGCAATTGGGCACGGTCCACTGTGGACTATGTTCTGTGGACCATTAAGAGGTCTATAGAAATTTTATCATGATTTATGCAGGCAGGAATGCGGCGATTGCACGATCAAGCGATCAGGGATAGATGCGGTCGCGATCTAATGGCCAGAGGTGCTATTTTCATAGTGAATCGGATTGGATTCTGATCTGGACACGGACATAAACCTTTAAAAAGCCTGAAGCAGTTCAAGACTTAAAAGGATGTGTGGCTATGGTAATTTGACAGACTTGAGACGTGATTCATAGCAGATCAGAGAGCGCCAGCAGACAGCAGGAGCAGAAATTTTGGATAGATAGCTAGGCAGCGGATTTCGATCGTTTTAGGAAGTCTCTAAGAGATAGTTTATTAAGGATAGCTTCTTGTTGAAAAAATTGTATACGTGAGTTGAGAGTGGGTAATCTCCTCTTGTATCTATTCTTTTTTTATAGTGAAGTTTTGTATGTCCCGTGGAGATGAATCTTTGGGCTAATCCACGTATTTGATTGTGTTCTTTTTTTATTTTCTTCTTTCTTTCTGCCATAATATTTTGATATGAGATCCTTATCAAGTGATATCAGAAAAAATTGATATTCCAACATACAATGCCTCGATGCTATATTTGAGTACATGATATGGTGTTGTCTCGTAGATTTAGAAGTGAACTGGATTTTTTCTTTGAAAGGGGGACGGCCCTGCATAGCCTTACCATCACTTGCGGAAAGATTGTTTCCATGGATGTCACAATTAGGTAGTGTTATCGTTGCATTAAGATTTACCCTCTAATCATGAAATAAGTGTAATATCTATTTTTATTTTCTCAATCGATGCAAGCATACAACATAATTTTTGGCTGATGTCATGTATATCTTAGATGATCTCCCTGATCTATTCTGACAACAATTAGCAATTGAAATGGTTAAAATACTGATGTTTTAAAACTTTAGCCACAATATCATAAGATGGCTTTTGAGTGCTGGAATTCTCTGTATTTCAGTTTCTTCCAAGTAACTGCCTTTTTTCCCCTCCGGTGGGGGAATCCATCTCAGATTTTATTCAGAAATAAAATGGGAACAACGTCTCTAAAGGCCAAGAGGAATTAAGCACGGCCTTAATGCTTAAACATATCCTAGATAATTACATGTTTCAGGTCCTGGATCAGATTCAGGATACACCTCCCTAACATATTCACCTAAAAAACACACGTCTAAAGCTCACAAAACCAACAGCCCGGTTAAGAAACATTAAGAAAAAAAACAAAGGCACATAACCATAATCGTAATCATAATTTTCAAGTTTTGTCTCTACTATTTGAGGTTGGTTTTATGAATTTTTATTTGTCAAGTAATTCTATCATATAAACAGTTGATTATGTATTGGAGAATGGTTGAATCTAGCAAGTTACCGTAGCATAAAATACTCGTTCAATTGCTATCTATTCTACAATACATTTTACTGAGACAACTTACCATGACTTGGCTTTTAATAGACGGCATTTGCAGCTTTGTAAGGTCGCCATGCTGATTACGTGCATACCTGATCATCTATGGATGCCGAATCTCGTAAATGGAACGTGGCTGTGTTAGAGAGAGAGAGAGAATAGGGTAGACCAACCTTCAGAAAAGCGACACTTTGGTTCCTTATTCAAATAATGGGGCGGTGGTGCACTATATATATATATATATATATATATATATATGTACATGGTCTTCTCCGACATTGACCCGGATAGAGAATTAGGACGTTCTCCACTTTCAAATACTGTACCACTCGTTTGTTAGCACGTAAAGTATCGTCGTCTAGTAAACGGAGGAACGCGATAGATCAGAGGTTGTGAACCGTTGTACAAGACGTCGAGAACTATTATTAGATCAAAGGTTGTAAATACGGTGAATGGCTTTTTTTTTTTTTTTTTTCTTTAATCTCCACGGTGCATTCTTAGAGCAGCTCATCTGTTTGGAGGAAGATATGCTCAGTTGCTCCATGGATATATTCTAATCTTCAACGGTTTATAAGTAATGAAGCTTCTATTAATGTGATTCAGGATCCATGGACATCATCCATCCCCATTGCAAGGTGGCTTGTTCTTGTTGATGTTAATTCTTTGTAAAATCTCCTTAAGAAAGGTCATATGTTGGCCGTAGGGGGGAGATGGGATTCATTTGTTATCCATTAGTTCTTTACAATAGAGCTAGCAGATGGAATTATTACTGCACCAAAAGCAGAGGGAGAATATGATGGGGTCCATCATCCGAATTGACAATTAAAGTTGCTGATATGTATAAATTTCTTAGACCAGAAGCATCATCAACTCGAAATGTTGACCAGATACGGTGGATTGGCACTCACCCTAGAATTACTTTTTTTTTAATAAAAAAATTAGCATGAAACCAGCTACCATATCCTGGCATATTAAAGCAGGGGAACTTCGTATGCCAAATTATGGTGATCTATGCTCCAATATAGAGGAATTTATTTTTGATATTATTTTGGAGAGTAGGCTGGCAACCTAGATTAGGAGGCAGGCTCCTCTCCCCGATATATCTATCATCCCATCTCTTTCTAAGGAAGCATTCTTTCAAGCTATTAAAAAGAAAGCTTTCATAGCTAATTTGGGGTAGGATTGATGGATTATATTATCTATCAGATTTATTTGATCAAAAATAATTATATTTTTTAAGATAATTTTTAAAATATAAATTTATTTTATGAGAGCATTTTTTTTTTGCTTATAGAAGTACATTCATGCAACTATTACGAATGGATCTCTGATGGTAAGAAAAAAATTATGACTTTTTTCGATAAATTCTACTCTCATGAATGATATATTTTTTTTAGGAGACACCACCCTCTGTTTCCTCAAAGTTAACTTTAATGGCAACATCCAAAAGAAAATGCACCATGGTAAAGCAAGCTTTGTGACTAGAAGTAATAGTGGCATAGTGGTTGTAGCAGGTAGCATCAAACTGTTTGATATCACAGCATAATTGCGTGCTACGTGGGAATGATTGATATATGCTACAAAAAATTTTAAAGCCTTCTCACATTATACTTGAGGGAGTTCTTTGACAGTTATTAGATGGCCATCTCATCCACCATCTTTAAAAACCAATTCCCATTCCCTGATACAGGATTCCAAGAGAATGAGAGCAGTCCTATTAGCATTTAAAGTGACATATTTGCAGATTGAATGGTGGTATATGCAGCCAATCATATTGTAACCACGTTATAGACTGCTGCAGCAAATGTTCTTTCTGAGTTTTTAAATATTTTATTTTCCATGAGCTGTAGCTACACCAGACGAGTTTAATAAATACCACTGCATAAGACGCAACTTTCGGAGTCCTGGGTGCATCCATCTGAAAGTAGGATGGCCTACCACACTGCCGGCCTGTAGGCGGAACGCACGGTCCAATTATATGCCTGAGCCTGACATGGGAAGTGCGGCTCGGTGCCAGTGGCTCGTCAGAAGCCATGCACAAGATTATTTAGTGTTCAACTTGGCCCTGACCATAGACTTTTCCAGGCAGCCAGCCACATATAATTTCCTGACCATGGTCAATCATCTTCCAGTTTCTGATCTAGTAGAAGTCTGTGATCCAAATAAATATGCATACATAAATCTCGTCCACTCATAAACAAACGATGAGTGGTGATGGAAAGAATTTTTTAGCATATTTTTCCAAAAGAAAATTTCTGATATACGACTCTATGTAAATCATCTCTAGTATCTATAATGTATTCCCATCAAATCAATGCTGATTAATGATGTTGGTCCAATTAATCTTAATGGACGTCCGTATAGTTGTAAATGTGAGGTAACAAAATGTAATAGAGGCAACCAACCTAAACCGTAGGGACAACAGTTGATGGCTACATTTATGATAATTGATTCCTATATTGGCTCGTTGCCAAACACAGCCCTACATGTTGAATTACGGGAATTCCGGGTTGGATTTTAGTTCCCAATCTAGATGAGATTCGAATGCAAACCAGAGCATAGCTATCACTTCTCATGAATCACACCCTGTTGTCTCTTTGCAAGCTTTGATCTCCAACATGCGTCCATAAATTACACGTACGCACTTGTTCCTAGTTGCACGCAAGCCTACTGGCTACTCCTTCCAATTTTGCTGTGCTCAGCTCTTCTTGCCCACCTAAAAGACAAATTCACAGCTGAAGAGCTTGATTCCAGACCCAGCTCAGCTCTCTAGATCCAATCAAATCCAAATGGAAAGTAGGAACTGGAAGAATATATATATATATACAGTAACCATAGAACGGTGGTGGTTGAGAGAAATATCTTTTGACCCCAGAAATTTATCACATTAATATAGGATCCCCCTGACCATAAAAATTTGCATTCGGATCCTTCAAGTTACTTGAGTGATCCAATATGATCATCCTGCTATCAATTCCCCTTGGCCAAGCGTATAATGCTTCATCCTTAGTGCCACGGCATGCTCTTCTAACATTGACTAGAACAACATCTATCCTTGGTTAACTAACCTAGCATGACCACAAGCCAAGAAAATACTAATCAAAGTTATATCATTGGGCTTCAAGTTAGGTTCTTCTATTTCTAAGAAGAGAGGAAGGACAGCCACACCATCCCCATGCATTCCATATCCATTTTATCTTTACATTCTATGTAATTGGATCCTTTCCTTTCAAGCCACCATATAGTTCTTGCAGTGAATATGGTCCCACATATTGCAAACGTGTTCACAAGAGAATTGCTTGCAGAAGTGTTCTTCTCGAAGCCATTGTGAACAATGAAATGAAACCCATCGCACATTGTGCTGAATCCAAAAATTTCCAGTTAAAAGGATGATGTGATCAACGTTGACATATGATCACGGAGTCAGCTTTGTTTTCTTTCGAAATATGTCCTGAAAATAATTAATTGCTTCTTCGACATTTCTTTGCTCTAGATATAGCAAGACATCCAGAGTATTTCATGCTACAACATTAAATTTTCGTTCCATATATCTTGTAATAGTTCGTTTCTGATCTAGGATTTTCCATCATGTAATAGTTGACAATAATACGTTGACACAAAGGCAACAATGGTAGAGATCTAACAAGTTGATTTTAATAGATCAATCATAAAGAGATTATTTAAAGTGAGAAGAACGAACATATCTGTGACTAAAGTAGGCTTTGCATCAGGATGATGCATGTAAAACTTCAAAGGCTTCGTCTACTTTGCCTATAGTTTAAGATAATAAAATTTGGACCAACTAAATCTTTGATGGGTAATCAAAACAATATTCTAGTGGGCATGGCACTAACAAAGGTGCTCGAGTTAATTTAGGTTGATTTTCCCCCTCCTTTCATCAAAGGGACATGGACGAAGGTGCTCGAATTAGACAAGAAATTGTTCTCCTGCATCAACTAGAGAGCCATTGGAACAATAGCCTGAAATCAGTGCAGTCTAGGGAGGAACAACTCTGTCTTAAGCATATCAAATATTAGAGCAAAAGTTTCACTTCTAAATTACATAAATCTAAAATATCGAAATATCTAAGGAAGGAAGGAAAGAAGAAGAGTTTTCACTCTCAAGGTGTGCTGCCTCATCCTCAATCTCTATCTAACACATCTCTTCTCCATCTCTCTCTTCATCTCTGGCAAGAAGGCCTTGGTGATGGACACTATTGTTTTTATGATTTTCTTCCTAGTATTTCTGAATTTTGAAGAGGGATTAAACCTTCTCTCAACCATGAATTTGATAGGTACAGGGATTACATTTTAAGTTTTTTTTTTTTATTAATATTAAGAGGTAAACCAGATTTTTAAAGTACAATGTTAATGGTGCCAGGGGCTGAGAGATGGTTGCATCTTATTGCATCAAATGTCTAAGATAAGGAATCTGATTACAAAATGTTTATGGTTGATGGTGTGTCAGTGTAAATTGGATAAAATTGAATGGGTCAAAAATATTTTTCCCAGAGAAAAAACACAGCTACCGGTAGGGGTAAGCGCACCGGAAGCAGCGAAGTCTCATCGTAACAAAGATCCCCGCTTACCCCAAGAACCAAGACAGTGAGAGTCCCAAAGGCTGCTCCTTTTACTCCCACACACCCCTTCTTCTCTCCTCCTCGCTCCCATGTTGCCGCCGCCGCCGCCGCCGCCGGCGAAACCATCTCTCCTCCTCCTCTCCTCCTTCCACCACCGCCGCCGCCCATTAGCATCACCTTCGCCGCCGACTTGGCTTCTCCTCCTAGTACTAATAGTATCACTGCTTGAGCTCCCTCCGGTGGCCGTCAGCGACCCGGACGATGACCGGTGCCTGACGAACCTCCGGCAGTCGCTGTCGGACCCGACGCACAGCCTTCGGAACTGGAGCAAGACCACCTTCGCCGCCCCCTGCAACGGCTTCACCTCCTACCTGGGCGGCGCCACCTGCAACAACGGCCGCGTATACAAGCTGTCGCTGGCGAATCTTTCCCTCTCCGGCACCCTCTCCCCTTTCCTCGCCAACTGCACCAACCTCCAGTCCCTGGACCTCTCCTCCAACGCCCTCACCGGGCCCATCCCCCCCGAGCTCTCCTCCCTCCTCAACCTTGCCGTCCTCAACCTCTCCGCCAACCGCCTCTCTGGCCCCATCCCCCCGCAGCTCGCCCTCTGCGCCTATCTCAACGTCATCGACCTCCACGCTAACGCCCTCTCCGGCCTCATCCCGGACCAGCTCGGCCTTCTCGTCCGCCTCTCCGCCTTCGACGTCTCCCACAACCAGCTCTCCGGCCCCATCCCCGTCCTCCTCGCCAACCGCTCCGGGGGGCTTCCACGCTTCAATGCCAGCTCTTTTATCGGCAACAAGGACCTCTACGGCTACCCGCTGCCGCCGGCGTCGGGGAAGGGGCTTTCGGTGCTCGCCATCGTCGGGATCGGGCTCGGCAGCGGGCTGCTCAGCCTCGTCCTCAGCTTCACCGCCGTCTGCATCTGGCTCCGGGTCACCGAGCAGCAGGGGACGATGGCAGGTGAGGAGGCCAAGATCTCCCACCTCATGCCCGAATACTGAATTCGATTTTATTTACTAAGAATCTCTTCTCCGCTCTCCCATTCCCGGCTCCATCACCATAAAAATCGCATCTTGGGACTTCCCCTGTTTCTTGCTGGGTTCTTGTTCCTCCTCTTCTCATATTATTTTGGTTTCTTTCTTTTCCTTTTTTTTTTTATTTGTATGGGTTGAGTTAACCATTTGTAATTTTTTGAAAAAAATTAAGCTTGGATAGATCCATATGTATACCATAGCTAAGAAATCTAATTGAGTTCTTTCTCTCATTTTCTTTCGGCCTATGTATCTTCCTTCTTCCTAAGTTCAATTGCAGTGGGATTTGGTAGTCAAGAAACGATTTTTACCCCGAAGATGGTTTTATTTATTTTCTTTCTCGGGATTTTGTTTTCCCTTTATATGATGACAGTGTGGGAGTTTGGGACTTTGAAGTGCAAAGGTTGGAGATTGGAGAGAATGAGACTGTGTGATGGGATTCAGTTGTTCAGGTTCTAAATTAAATTAACTATCTCTTTCACACTTCCTACGTTTCTGTCTTCTTGAGAGTTGAGTCTATCACTAATGTAGGATTAGTGACTAAAAAGAAGGATTTTTCAGCCCAAGAAGAATTAAAGATGTTATTTTTCTTTCTTTTCTGGGCTTTACTGTTAAAGGCATGTTTAAAGGTTACCCTCCTGCCATCTGTTACCTCCTTGCTTTCTGCCTGTCGACTGAAGAAGTGGTACAGTTTTTCTGAATCTATAGCTCATCATCTGGCTTTTATCTTATTAACGAATATATGCTCTCCACTCAAGCCTCTAATTCCTGCAATTTAAAAAAAAAAAGCATCCAACATGAATGCGAGAGAGAGAGAGAGAGAGAGAGAGAGAGGAAATGAGATTAAAGTGAATAGGCTGGCAAGATCCTGTCACGGTTGCAGCTCAAAGGACACCAAAAAGGAGCAGCAGTGGCCATTTAAACCTTTGCTTCTTTGGAGGCAACGGGATGATGGGGAGCATCATCCCAACGGGCCTCTTGGCATTGTACTGGTGGCTGGAAAAGTGCAACTCAGGAGAGAAAAAGGGGAACCGTACGCAGTAGAGGAGTTACGTTTAGGTCATGTGAACTGGCTGGATTTGGGTGCCGAGAGCACCCATGAGTCCATCAGCCCATTTGCTTTCTTGGAAGCACAAGCCTTATGGGGCCCTGCATTACTCGAAATAGAAGATTTAGTGAAAGCATAACTAGATGCTACTCTAAGATTCTCCTATGAATCGTGCTCAAGCTTGTGGGGATATCGTTGGTGGAATGAACGGAGCTTGTAATGCTCACCATTGTCATGTCCTTTTCTCGATCCCCACCATGGTGGTATTCGACCACTATTTTCTATTATTTTTTTATAGCTTGTTAAGAAACTTGCGTCCTAAAAATTTTCCTTTGCCAGATCAGAAAGGTATGGATGGAACAGGGCTCCCTGCTAGTGGAGTTGCTCATTATTCTCCTCTTTGAACAATGGTGGACCCCAAAAGCACACTAATTTATGGCTTGTCTGGGATCCCATCGAAGATCACAATTTATACCAACAAAAAAAAAAAGAACACAATTTATGAACTTAGCATGTTTAGCATCTGAGAAATACTCAATATCGCTGAGAGGAGGCCATGGATTTGAATTCCCATAATGTTGAGGTGTTCATGGTGTTGGAATTATTGTAGGTGGATGGTTGTGGGAGGTATTTGTGACCTGACATGTAAAATATTGAGGCTCATGGAGTTATTTGATTTAGGCTTGGTACTCAAAATATTATAGGGCTTTTTATGCAAAAATTAAGAGAAAAAAAAAAAAAGGAGTCTATGAAGATACTGAGCGTGTTGACCAACTTAGGAGGACTATCATAATACTCATCATGTCTCTAGGCCATGGGGGCTTTTATCATGGCTCCATGCCATTGGCACCTTTTTGTTCAACAACATATGAGCAAGGCAGGCGTGCTTAGGAGAGGGCCCAGAGACGAAAAGGTTGGATTTGATGTGAAAAAGGAACGAGCATCTTATGTTGGATTTGCCTTGTCCTGCGGCTTCAACTTTGTTCTTTTCCTAATTTAAAACAAAAGCTCTTCTCTTCGCTCTCTTCTCTCATCCATGTCCTCATCCACCCGATGCCTGGAAATTAGCATGAGAAGCTAAAGCTAGTGGCTTCCCTTTCATGAGTGGGGTGTGGTTGGTTGGTCACCCATGCCCATGGTTGTGCATGTCTTTATTAGTTCTTTTGCAAAAGTGAGGCATTTACTAATAGAGACCTGGAGATGAGTGACCCTATCTGGATCTTGGTCCCAACCCCATGGTTGTTACTCAATTGCAGGGCCCTGAATCCCAATCCAATACGGATGTGACCTCTCCACATATTGGTCTTCTAGCACTTGCCGGATCCGGGTGCACTCAAATGGCAATCAATCTACTAATCTAGTCGGTGAAATGTATTTAGATTACAACATAATACAGACATCTAAATGTTTGTCTAACAAGGAACAAGGCACAAGGATTTCCCTTGGTTTGGGAGTCGAGTGTGTGCGCCACTTGCAAGCCACAATTTCAAACTTTTGGTTGCGTTCAACTTGGAAGAAGGATCGGGTTATATCTTTCACGTACAAGAATAATTGATCTTTCTTTGATCGTGTTACAGTTTTTAAAATGCTCTAATCTTTTCCTTCTATCTGCTGGCATAGATTTTAAAATGACCGATGGTTGATGCCGTCAAAACAGATGAATCGTACAAAAGATACAATCCGAATCCATAAAAAAAAGTTATTAGTTTTGTCAGAAGTCTACGATGAACGTAATTGGATCAGAAGGTAGAAAACTATGCGTGGTATGCTTCAAACATTAGCTTTAATTAAAATGATACGCTGAACTTTTTTTTAAAATTTTGTGGTACGTATAGGCTGACTTTGTGATGAGGTCGGTACTCTAGGACAACGGAACACTCTCGGCAGAAACATTTACTCCGACCTCCGAGGTGTTCTTCTCCTTGGCTTTTAACCATCCGTCCCATGGGTGCATGTGGTTGTTAGAACCACCACCTCACATTGCCAGACACGGCTTGGATTAGGCGTTAATATATTAGAGTTTAATATATTAGACTGAAGGCTCTGTTTTGAAAACTTCGATCTATTTAACGGAGACCGTGTCCATTGTAAACCCACTCAGATCTCAGCTACTGAGGTTCCGTCCTTTTGAAGCTTCGGTTTAACGGGTGTGGAAAATGTGTCGTGCCAAGATTTCTTATAGTATCCAGAAATTTTTTGGATAAAAATAAATTATAAACATGCTACTAAAATTTATATTTATTATATTTATATTTAATAATTTATAAAATCTATATTTTTACATAAGTTAACAACTTAATGAAATTATATATCTCATATGAAAAAACAAAATTACTTAATGCATCCATTTTCTTATGTTATGTCATTTAAAACTATTCTAATTATTTTTTTTATTTTTTTAATATAATATTTTAACTTCATTAAGATTGATGGTTTGATTAATGTTCTGTTAATTTATGGTTTAAAGTATTAGAAAAAATAAATTTTAGAAAGATAAATGTAGATTTTTTTAAACTATTGGATATAAATATAACTTATCTTTATAATTTTATAATTTATTTATTATTTAAAGGGAGGCAAATGCCGTCCAAATTTGTTTATGAAGAATTGAGCAAAATAGTATGTACATAGAATGTATCAAAAAATACAAGAACATGTGAAGGCGTATCAAAGTAGTAAAATTTTTTTTTTTTGAATATTTTTAAAAAACAAAAAATTGAAATCAAAAGCTAATAGGGAGGAAAAAGGAGCGGCTGCACCATAATAATTGTGTGAATATTTTCTAAGATAGATAACCAAAACAAAGCAGTGTTCCATATCAATCTACAATCTATTAGAGATACTATAAAAGTTTACATATTAAATAGTTGCTAGCCGGCTGCATTATGCAAATACGAAGCAAGAAAGCTCTCTATATTCTATCAATCCTCTATGCTATGTCACGGTTTGTCATCATAGCTGTAATTGTTAACGAAGAGATTTCTTCTTAGATTCTTGATATTTGTCCAGATTTTTCCAAATTTCACAAGAACATCCTAATTACACAAGCGAGCATTGCAAGATCGTTAAAGTAGTTAAAGCAATGGAGGAGTTCTTGTTTAAGAGTAATCAAGAATTTCTCTCTCTCCAACATGACCAACACTTAGCCGGCCTATAACATTAATTAAAATGACAGGCTGCATGAAATTTCTTTTTATCCAATCCAAGCAAAGTATCCAAAACTGAACTTTGGGTGAAGCACTCCCCAAGGAAGGATGAACGCATGGTGGAAAAGAATTTACCATGCGGAGAATAGGGGCTAAAGAAAATTGGAGGCTACATAAATAAGTATACACGTATATTACGCTTGAAAAATAAAAAAAATTGTACTCAATAGCCCGGCATGGTGACAACATGGTGCCATACCATGTCTCCCAACCTAGCGTCTAGAGCTTCAAAATTTTGCCCATATGAGACAAATTATAAAAAAAAAAAAAAAAAATGAAATTGTAATAAAACACAGAAGAAAACTAGGCAGTCGAACGGTGTCGTATCCGCACTCT
The DNA here is from genome assembly GCA_006176705.1 of Cocos nucifera. Taxonomy (NCBI): domain Eukaryota; kingdom Viridiplantae; phylum Streptophyta; class Magnoliopsida; order Arecales; family Arecaceae; genus Cocos; species Cocos nucifera. The sequence goes on along the minus strand of QRFJ01000065.1, from coordinate 3,042,354 downwards.
GAGCAACTAGACTCGTATGGGTTGATAGGGTCAATATCAATAGCAGTAGCGGCCCGTGAATCTTGCCCGGGCTTGGGGACGAGTTGCATCTTTCACACGAAAAAAAAGATTCATCTTTCTTCGCGCGAATCCACCGTTGGATTAAGATGAGTCGAGTTCGGAGTGGTCGATGTCGCGAAAGAAGAACAATCATTCTTTGGCGCGAAAGATACAACTCGAACCCAGGTTTGAGACCCGTAATGGATAATGGTTGGGCTGGATCGTGTCAATATCCGTAGCCGTTTTTGAGTTGAGTCTGGGTTTTCGTTCAGGTCGGGCCAGCCCATCGCCCTGTGTATCTCTCCTCTTCTTCTTCTCTTTCGGCCGCCAAGTATATCTTCTTCTCTTCTCCCCTTCTCTCAAACCCTAACAACGAATCAGACGTCATGGGGGTTGTGGCCAACGGAAGCGGAAACCGAGACGACGGAAAGGAGAAGGAAGAGAACAGAGGAGAACAAGAGGAGGAGATGAGCTTCGAAGAGTTGGGCGTCGACCCCCGTCTGATTCGAGCTTTGTCGAAGAAGTCCATCACCAAGCCGACACCAATCCAGCACGAGGCCATCCCCTTGATCCTGGTCAGTTGCCCATCCCCTGAAAAAAAAAAAAAAAACTCGATCAAAACCCCCAAAAAATCTGATTTCTTGATTTTTTTTTTCGACTTATTTCTTAGCTGAATTTAGCAAAAATAATCATGTTTTTAAACCTGTTTAATTAATTTATTTTGATCGGTGGGATGGTGGGTTTCTTTGATTTGTGCGTGTAGGAAGGCAAGGATGTCGTGGCGCGGGCCAAGACGGGTTCCGGGAAGACGTTTGCCTACATTCTTCCGATGCTACAGAAGCTCTTCTCCGAGAGCCGTTCGAGAAAGAACGCGCCGAGTACCTTTATCCTCGTGCCGACAAGGGAACTCTGTCAACAGGTGCTTTGAGCTTTATATTACTTATTTGCGATCTGTAGCAAGATCTTTTGAGAAACGAGCTTCCTTTATTGTTATTGGATTTTGATTTGCTTGGTGTGGTCGAGGACCCAATTCATATTTTCAGGTTTATAACGAGGCATCATCGCTCCTTGAGTTCTGTAGAGTTCAGTTGAAAGTTGTGCAATTGACAGCCAGCATGCCAGTTTCAGATATGGTGGGTTCTTACTTCTTTTGAAAGGATCGTTATATTGAAATTCGTTGAAAAGATGGATGTGTTACAAGTCAAAACCTGCTTCATTAATTATGTGCAATGCTTGAATCGTTGTTTTGCTTGCAGAGTATGGCATTGGCTGGGCCGCCTGATATTGTGGTCTCCACTCCGGCTTGCATTTCGACATGCATGTCAAAAGGTGTCCTTCAGACATCAAACATCAAGGATTCACTTTCATTGCTGATTCTTGATGAGGTGTGAAGTCGATTGATTCATTACATGATTTTGCAGTTATTTTCTCCATTGTATTGCATCACTCGCAATCTGAAGATTGGATCGTGAAGCTAGGCATCATTTATATAATCCACTCACCTGCTTCTCATTGCTATCATGAAGAATTTTCATCTATAGTAGATACAGTACATAATAGTTTTACTTTTAGTAAGAAGAGTGTTTATCAAAGCTCCTCAGTGTGTGGCAATTGATATTCTGACTCGCAATCCCGCTTTCAGGGCCACATGCAATGTAGGTAACAGGAGCTAGCAGCCTAGAAGCAAAATCATATTGAAGTATGAGGCAAAAGAGAAGCACATGAAAGATAATCTAGTTGAGATTCTGGTTTGGGAAAAAAACATTCTGGGAACCTACAAAACATAAACTCAAATTATAAGATCTCAAAAGTACTAGAACTTAAACAATCCTGTTATTTGGAGTTTCTTAAGACTGGAGCATCAGAAATAGTCTTTTAGTAACTTTACTGTTTTGCTTGTGAAATGTGGACTCTTTGCATTGAATGTAAGACCTCAAATATTCCATTCTTGACTTTTCAATACTAATGTTTATGCATTAGGAAGTACTGAGTGAGAAATTACTAACAAGACTGTCAAAGTATGCATCTTAGACAAGGCCCAAAAGGGGACTTTGTTAATTTGAATATTCACTTCTAGTTAGGATCCATTTTGTCTCATATGCACACACTTCAAAGGAAATTCGAGAAGCCCGTTGGGCATATAAATTCACAATTCTAAGTTCCAATTGTGGATTATGGATATGACTGAGTAGTTCATGCAAACTTGGTTGAGGATGTTTAGACATCATTGACTTTTGAGAATTTGTTATGAGTCAATTTGGGTAACTTGTGGTGAACAATAACAGTGGTCAAACTTACAATTTATTTAATATGAAACAGCAGTGCTGCAGGTTGCTTTGAAATGACATTAGCCTTTCAGACTTTCAGTTGCTTGAACTTTTCATATTAGGAAAAACAGATATATTGGGGGGAATTAGTTAGTAAACATAAGATAAAGGGAAATGGGAAGGTAGACTCCCAAAATCTTCATGTCATGTTAATGATAGAAGTAATGATGGAAATATTGATGTTTGTTTGGAGGCGAACAGTGTTACTTGGACACTTTAAATTTTGGCTTTTTTGACAGGTTGAACACTTTGGACATGTGGGACACTCGGGACGCACCTCAACACTTTATACCATAAAATATTGATGCCATTATGTGTCTACTTTTAGGACATATTTTAAAGCCTTTAATTCTAACATAATAATTAACAACCAATTTATTAAACCTTGTGAATTTGGGGGGCATAAGTTCATCTTGTTTTTCATTATATGCATGTATAAATGCATATCTAGTCATGCATATATAAAATATAAACATGTCCCTATGTACTTTTTTAAAAGATTCCCATGTCAGATTTGCCTAAACACACCACTTCATATCCTTATCACGTGTCCAAGTAACAGAGGTTCTTCATCATACTTGATTAGTTTTTGTGATTGAATGGAGAGCTTGTTACTTATTGAAAACTAATTCCATTCTCAAATAGTTGTGACAAGGTTTTCATTCTCATGGTTAGGTATGTGGCTAAATATGTGGTTGACATTTGAAATGTATATATTGAACCTGAAACATGTGCTTGCAAACATTTTGCTTCCCTTAGTCGCCAACTTAGCATGCGCCTTTTTAAAGGAAACATTAGTATTAACTTTCATATTATTTTATGTTATGATTGGTCCATGAGTTTATATCGCAAGAGGCAATAGTTGATTTATTCTTGATGTCCAGGCTGACCTCCTATTATCTTATGGCTATGAGGATGACTTGAAAGCTCTTATTCCCCATGTGCCACGGCGTTGTCAATGCCTCCTAATGTCTGCAACTTCAAGGTCAAATTACTTTATCCTTTTCTGCTCTTGCTACATATCATTTGGAGCTTTTTCATATTACTAGCCAACTATAGGAGCACTCAATTAATTAAACCAAATGAATCAGAACAAAGGACACACCTTAGCAGTCATCCTGCCTTTCTTTTCCTCTAATATTATTACTTATAGTGTTATATTAAGTTTTCTAGGCAGTCATTCAAAAGCCCTTCTTTTCGTCAAAATTATTACTTATAGTGTTATATTTTTTTTTTCTTTTGGTTTTAAACTTTTTGGTGGCTAGTGAACCTCTCTCTCTCTCTCTCTGTGTGTGTGTGTGTGTGTGTGTGTGTGTGTGTGTGTGTGTGTTGGTTTGATACTTTATCAAAACTTAGACATAGAAAACTGGTGGACACAAATTATATAGTGTTTTATCATAAAACTTTCTTTTTCTGAAATTTGGAATTCCATCTCATGCTTTATGAGTAGGAGAGTTGATGCTTCTTGAGCATATCATGAAACATTTAAAAAATAAGTGCAAATAACATTTTTTCCTGCTTTTTAAATGGTTTATGAATGAAGTACAAAAGTGTTTGGTCACCCCTAAGTTGTTTGTTGAGTACAAAGCAAAAAGGCATTCCTGCTAACTAGATTATTCTTACTATTTAGTAGCTAAGAAATCTCCTGATGTACACCACTTAACTGGTACGGCTCTTATTGTACATCTAGCTGATGGATAGCCTATATGCTATCAGTAAAGGAATGGTGATATGAAAGCATTAAATCTATTAAGTGGTATTGTTGTTGTTGTTGATGATTTTTGAGTGAGGTTTCTATTTCATGCTAGCTGCGATCTGTGAAAGGGTTCTCTCTGGCTACAGCTGTGAGGTAGGGTTAGTGTTCTTTGCCATGGTCATGCGTTGCTTTACCAATCAATAGAAAATCCAAGTTATTGTAGAGTTTTTTCTGAAGATGTTGTATAAAGATAAATCAATGGGACAAACTAGAATTCTTTACTTGGGCTTGCTTGATAAATTTGTGTACAATGGCAAGATTGCCTGGTTGAATTATGGATGTTTGGATCGTGAAATTATGACCTAATTTGACTAGTCAGTGGGTGTGCATCTGATCATTTACAATTGTGATTTCTTGAATTATATGTAATTAGTATTTCTTCATTAAATTTTAGTGGTTTGTCTTCCCTTTATCTAGAGCTTTTAATGTTTATCACTAAATATTATCTTCTGCATGCTTTTCTTGTAAACTCTTGCAGTTCTGATGTGGAGAAATTGAAGAAGCTTGTGCTGCATAATCCTGTAATCCTGACTCTCTCAGAAGTTGGTAATTCCACGGATGACATTATTCCAAAAAACGTACAACAATTTTGGGTAAGAATCAATATTTTGTCAAATGAACTTTTAGAGAATGATGAAAGCTCATGTTCTCATGCAAATATGGTTAACCTTGTAATTAGACACACATAGGCATAAGCAATTAAGCATAATCATCAAGCCTTATCCCAGCTGTTCAGGATTGGCTATAGGAATCCTGATTTGCCAAGCATTTTTAATAGGGACTCTCTCTCTCTCTCCCCCTCCCCCTCTCTATGCTTTTCCTTTTATCTTAGGTCTTTCCCTTCTCTTTCAAAATTCTTTTAACAATGAGTGAAGCACCCTTTGTACTGGAGGCCTCTTAGATCTTCGTTGTATGATGTATATGCCCATACCATGTCAACTGATTCTTCATTACTTCATTGCTATGTGCAACTCCTACAGCTCCTTTAAACTCATTGCTCGCTCCATCCAATCTAGTATTACCACACATCATGTCAGGTTGGGGGGGGGGGGGTGCAGGGGGCGGTGGGGTGCGACACATGCATGCAGAAGCACATTCACATATACAGGCAAATATGCTTGAAGTTTAATGCTTCATTTCAAAATATAGACATACCTTGCTTGCATGCAGTTAGCTAATTTTTTGTTCAACCTAGTTAGCCCACTTGTGATGAAACAGTATGACGAAATCTTATTTCAAACATGATGAAGTTTGATATTTCATTACCTTGGATACAGCATTGAATATTTCATTCTAATACCAGTACTTTATCATCAGCCTTTCTAATTTTAAAGTATTTTGCTCCAGATTTCATGCAATGCTCATGATAAGCTACTCTACATCCTTGCTCTGTTGAAGTTCGAGCTTATTCAGAAAAAAGTGCTTATATTTGTCAATTCCATTGACATGGGGTATAGGTTAAAGCTATTTCTAGAACAGGTGTGCTCTGATCCAAGTATCTACATGCATATGTATAATTATGAGATCTGATCCCGGCCATTTTTCTTTTCTGAAAGTGTTTGAGATAGTCAGTGTCTAGTTGTTATGGTCTTTAATTGTCTTAAGCATTATAATTCTCTTAATCAATAATTATGCATTACCATAAGAGACATTTTGGTGCCTTTAATGAGACATGATACCTTGGTCTGTTTTGACTATTACAACTCACTGGAACACTTCTGACCACCCAGTATGTGCTGTATGTTAGGATTGTGTGGGTTCTTAGGTCTAAGAGTCCGTTGGGTCTTTGAAAACTTGTTTGGGTAGCTATCATAGTTAAGGCAGACAATGACCATTCTGTATGATAGGAATTTGTTATTTTTCATGCTAAGGCTTGTAACCTTGACTGCCATAAATAAGCATCAGTAATATTGAATGTGAATCTTGATTCGCTAATGTAAAATTCAGTGCAGATATCTTTGAAACCTACTTAATAGTCAAGCAATAGAGAAGTCATGAATTTACAAGTCTTGATCCTGAAAAAAAACATGGACTTCTTCTATTTAGGACTATCAACTAATAATTGAAACAAATGAGGTTTTTGACATGGTGGTCAATATTAGCAAAAATTACCTCATGGCTAATGGTAACTTGTATTCTCCTTTATTCTCTCTGTTATTCTTTAATATCAGAACATCAAATTCACTTAAACTCATCTTTTTGGAGAGTTGAATGTAAGCAATGACTGAAATAAACCTTATCTAATGTAACTGTAATTGGCTTTACGGATCTTTCTTTACCGGTGCTTCCCACTTCCCAAATGAAGTCATCCTCAGATCTCTTTTCACTGCTTCCATCCATGGCTTCTTTAATCTGTTTTTGTGCTTGAGCCTGGAACTGCATTCTGCTTAGACCCTTTAACCTGAAGTTGAAACCTCTCTAAGACCATGGGCTGAATTGCTCATGGCGAAGCCATTTTGAAGTATTTTCCATTCATTGCCTGTAATTCCTAAATTTCTTCCTATATACTTGCAATCTAACTCCCACTCAGCCTTGCTTTGCTTCTATCCTTTAAAAATAATGCTGTTACGCAATTCATTAAGGTTTTTTCCCCCCTATTCCCATGTAAGGAGTTAAATACACTTGGTTTATCTTCTTATTCCTCAAATCTCCTTGTTGATCATTCCCAGATCTGGGGACGAAGAACTTTACTGGATCTGCTATGCCAAGAGTATTTTAGCACTTCTGGCTTCTGAAAGTTCTCGAAGTTTGCACGTACTGGTAGTGTGTATCGAGGTTTACTGTATAGAAAATCATAATAGTAGTTTTACATATTTCAGAGCCAAACAAAATTCTATTTAAGTCCTTTGTGTGGATTTAGTTGTTGTATCATCTGACTCTTTAGTTCAAAGGAGAGGCTCTAATCTCTTGCAAATGTGATTGATAGAGGCCTGACTTGGCTGCACTTAGGTACATAAGGTTTTATTCAACAAATGCTTTTAGAAAAGGGCAAGTTTTAAAGCTTAATAACATGATTGGTAACATTTGGACTGAATGCTGCTCATTTTACTTGCTTCTGCTATTTCTTTCCTTAATAAAACTAGTAAAAACTATTAGGCACTAAATATTTTCATTCACAAGTCTGTGTTCTCTTGTTCAATCTCCTGCATTTCCGGCATCTTGGGCCTATAATGCTTGATTTAAGCCTACTTTTGTGTCTTATGCATGGCTTTTGAGCTTGACCTGTAGGAACAATGAATCATATCATTCGTCAAAAAGCTTGATGGTGATTATGATCCTCCTCAAATTAAAGGGCTTTTTAAAGTAATTCTAGGATTTTATGGTCGACATTAAATGATGAATGCTACCGGAAACTCCTTTTGTGTGCCGGTAAGAAGCTTTGGGTGTTTGGTCAACCTTAACATCTGGTTGTTTTAGACCCTGTCGGTACAGTTAAAGCATACAGGTGGGATGTAAACGGGCTAGGTTGGAGCTAAATAAATTCAAAATTTTCAAATGTGCCAGCCTGACAACCCAGAGTGAACAGTATAATCCTAAAGGCAAGTCCATTTGCGTTGATACATGGAAAGCATTAACTTAGGTGTTCTGGAATTTAAGATGATGAAAACTGTAGTTTACCTGGAAGGACTTAGGCTCTTGGAAATGGTAGCACTAAGCTTAAGCAGGAAATTCCATCAATAGATTATTTGGCTTATAACTATGTTGGTGTTTCAAGTTTAGGCAGGTTTGAAATTGTTTAAAATTGTTCAAAATTCAGTTTTAAAAGGTTCAGAAATACTATGTCATGGAGATCGACTTCAAAGATTCTGAATAAGGTTGTTGTTAAATGATAATTTTTTCAACATCATACCTCAGGTCATTGTTCAAATGGCTAATTGAGAAAGTACTTGCCTCATGTAATTTGTTAAAAATCATATTTATGTTTGATCCGATCGGGGTAATGGAAGATTTCCTTCAACCCTTTCAACTTGGATCTCTCAAAAGAGAAAAAAGATCATGGAAGAATTGCGGTAGGACTTAAATTTTCTTTTCTTTCATTGATTAATTCTTCATATTAAAAACTAAGGTACATAGGCCCTGTTTATAATAGTGTGATGATGTGGTCCGTCCTTACACAACTCAAGTCAGATTCCTTTTCTTATCTTCTAAAAAGACATCCACCATTAAACATGTTGGGTTGGACTCCTCTTCCTAGCTTAAACAGGATTAGATCTCTAAAAAAAATATGATTAATTTAAAAAATTATGAAAAAAATATTAAAGTTTTACGGAAGATAGATTTCGACTTCTACATTAACTTTGCTTTTTATCACTCTACCTAATTCTTCACGGATTGGAAGATAACTTCCGATTAATTTTTTTTTGAAAAAGAAAGTTTTGGTTTGACCATCCCGTTTCAAGGTTCAAACGATGAAATTTTGGTCCGATTTAGCTCCTTTAGGAGCTGATCTAAAGTTGTAGATCTCGAAAAGATACTCAATTTTTTTTTAAAAAAAAGAAGATAATTTCAATTGAGTATCATACAATCAAGTTATTGTCTTCTGAAATTTTGGTGCGCGATTTAGCTTCTTGATGTGGTAGATCTTGCTCCTAAATTCTATCTAGCGCTACTAGTAGTGGCCAACATGATCCACATCGAGTTCTTGTAGTGGCAAAAGTGATCCACATTGAGTCTGATGATCCTTCTGAATATCCATTGCGGTCAAAATGGTCCATATTGAGTTTGATGATCCACCTAGATCAGAGCTTCTCTTGTTTGGAGGATTTATCTCCTGCTAAATTAGAATTGAAGATGGAAAATGTTTGTTTCCCTGCCTTGCTGCTAAATTGCTTTTCTTTGCTCGAAGATGGTTTCTTGCCTTGGTTTTTCTTGCTAGATGATAAATCTTGATCTCTAGACGTAGGAAACAACTTCACAATAGGAATTGCTGGTGCTTGTGTTGAAGGTGCTATCAATTGAGACACGATCTTGGTGAGTTGGACAATCTTCTCCTCGAGTTGTGTGAGATATTTTTCATCTCAACATCCATTAAGGTACAACTAGCAACCATACTCACCTTTTGTCTTTTGATGTGCTTCAAGCACGAATAGCCTTTCTCCTGATTGCTTGTATTGCTCGCACTTTAGACCTCCCATAAATGTAAAGGACCGAAGCTCTGATAACAACTTGATCTGATCGGGGAGGAGAGATTTTCTTCAACTTGCTTGTTGGTGCAGAAATCCGTCGCCGCCGGAGGTCGCCGCAATCGAGGCCGCTGGAAGCCGCCGGAGACCTGCAAAACGAAGTCCCGTCCGGAACCGGTGGGGTGGTGGCTCCGGCAGGACCCTCCGACGGTCAAGTTAGTTTCCGACCAACAGTAATGGAGTGCTCGGAATGAATTCCGGAGCTTAGAGAGTCGAGAGTTCAGAGAGCTTAGCCTTAGCGTGTCGGGAGGGTCCTTTATATAGTGGAGCTTGATGGTGACAACTGCAGCCGCATGCTGGCGGGCCGCTCGAGGTTCGGCGGAGTCAGTCCCACTGGTGCCGTGTGCGGCGGATTGAGGGTGACAGCCATCGCCGCCTGGCAGTGGGTCGCTATCGCCCGCGGCGGACTGACCGATGGTGCGGCGGACTGACTGATGGTGATGGTTGCAGAGCTTGCCGAATGAAGGGTTGAAGGCCTTCGTCGTGTGCCCATTTCGGAGGAGTTCGGGCTCCTGAAGAGGAAGATAGGAGAAAGTTCGGCTCCCATAGGCGTCTGGCAAGAGGTATGCAGCTAAGGCTCGTCCGCAGAAGAGTTCGGCTGCTGAGAAGCCGAAGCTCGGCCGTCTGGGGTTCGGCCGGCTGTTGGGCTTGGGCTGAGGCTTGGACACTTGAGAGTTCGGTAGGAGCTCGGTCGGCCGAAGTTTGATGAGGGCGACCGCTGAGGAGTTCGGCCCAGTGACGACTGCTGAGGAGTTCGGGCTCCTAAGTGACGACTGCTGAGGAGTTCGGGCTCCTAAGTGATGACTTCATTGAAGCTCGGCCGCTTGGGAAGTTCGGCTGGCGGTGGGAGTTCGGCCCGGAGCCTGGCGCTGGGGAGTTCGGCAGCTAGGTAGTTCGGCCCGGACCTTGGCGCAGGGGGGTTCGGCCTCTAGGCAGTTCGGCCGTGGTAGGGGCTCGGCCTGGCGCCTGGCGCTATAGCTCTTCAGCGGCTACTGGTTACATTGGGCTGAGCGTCGGGCCGGGCTTCGGCAGGAGCGGGATTTATCCCCAACAGTAGCCCCCCCACTCCCGAGTTCAAAAATTGAAGGAAGGGAGTACCAAAACAGGCGACTGCCGAAGTCTTCTTCCAGGCCCCGCATTTGTTGCAGCTGGAAGCTCGGGGGAGACCTCATCTCCATTCGATGTTCGGAGTTGAAATGGAAACTCGTTTCCAGCTAAAGTCGATGAAGCTGATGTTGAAGCCGAAGTAAATCTCGCCTCCTTCGGTCGAGGTCGGATTCGAGCTCCTCGGGGGCGACATTATCCTCATCAGTTTAAGTTGACTCGAGGGAGACCTCCTATCTTGCAGCCGAGGTTGAAGTGCGCGCTCGGGGGAGATCTTATCTCCTACGGCCGAGCTTCCTTCGGGGGAGATCTTATCTCCTGCAGCCGAAGTGAAGTGCGCGCTCGGGGGAGATCTTATCTCCTGCAGCCGAGCTTGCGCCTCGGGGGAGATCTTATCTCCTGCAGCCGAAGTGAAGTCGCGCTCGGGGGAGATCTTATCTCCTGCAGCCGAGCTGTTGCGTTCGGGAGAGATCTTATCTCTGGCCGAACTTTCTTCGGGAGAGATCTTATCTCTGGCCGAACTTTGCCTTCGGGAGAGATCTTATCTCTGGCCGAGAGAGATCTTATCTCTGGCCGACCTTGTTGTGGGAGAGATCTTATCTCTGGCCGAGTTGTTCGGGAGAGATCTTATCTCTGGCCGACCTTGTTCGGGAGAGATCTTATCTCTGGCCGAACTTTGCCTTCGGGAGAGATCTTATCTCTGGCCGAAGAGATCTTATCTCTGGCCGAACTTGTTGTTCGGGAGAGATCGGGAGAGATCTTATCTCTGGCCGAACTTTGCCCTCGGGAGAGATCTTATCTCTGGCCGAGGTTGCCGCTCGAATTAGGACGAGGTTCTCCTCCTGTTCCTAACACGGCGACTATTGACTGCTTCTTTTCCAGCCATTACATAGTTTTTGGCGCCCAAAAATAATACACTGTTGGAAGGGAAGGACTTTATTGAAAGGAAGTTACTGGCAATTTTTTCTGAATTTTCTGTGATCCAGGGTCGTGGTAGTAGCATCGTTCCTCCGCGCTTCTCCACGCGGACGACCTTTCCTATTTCATTCGAGCTTCCTTGCGTTGAAGCGTGCTTCTGTTGGCTTCGACGCTGGATCCTGGAGTGATGTTGACGACGTTGTGAGGCGGCCGACTTTGTTGTTTCTCGTTACGGCAGCGCCCTGCACCGATCTTTAGACTGGCGTCGAATGAATCTACCCAGCCGCCCCTTTCTGATGAGTTCCTCGATTTCATCTTGGAGCTGGATGCATTCCTCAGTGTCATGGCCGTGGTCGCGATGGTAGAGGCAGTACTTGCTTCGGTCACGTTTGTTTGGGGGAGACCGTAACCTTTCTGGTCTGGGGAGTTGGTCCTTAACTTCGGTGAGGATCTGTGCTCGGGGAGCGTTGAGGAGGACATAGTCGCGAAATCCTTTGGGAGGTGGGCTTCTTCGCGCTTCTCTGCAAGCTCGAGGGGTTCGGGCCCGCCTGCTACCGGAGGGAGTCCGTGAGCGCGGCCGAACTTCATTCGGCTCCCTATCGCCTGTCAGCCGCTCCCTTAAGGTTTCTTCGTCCCTCAGCTTGAAGGCTTCTTCCGCACGGGCGTATCTCTCGGCCCGAGCTAGCAGGTCGGCGAAGTCCCTGGGATACCTTTTTTCCAGGGAGAACAACAAGTCATTCTTCTGAAGGCCGCCTTTGAGGGCGGCCATGGCGACTGATTGGTCTAGGTTTCGGACCTCCAACGCGGCAGCGTTAAACCGGGTGACGTAGGCCCGGATGGGTTCCCCCTCCTTCTGCCTGATGGCCATCAAAGAATCCGAACCTCGGCGTGGTCGCCTACTACTGATGAAGTGGGCTGCGAACTGTTGACTCATCTGGTCAAACGATAAGATGGTTCTCGGCTTGAGCGTCGAGTACCAATTTCTGGCAGCTCCTTTGAGGGTAGAAGGGAAAGCCCGGCAAAATATGGCGTCCGACGCGCCGTGAAGCAGCATCGTCGTCCGGAAGGCTTCCAAGTGGTCGACCGGGTCGGCGGTCCCGTCGTAGCTTTCGAACTGCGGGAGCTTAAAGTTCGGCGGGACCGGTTCCTGCATGATTTTCTGCGAGAAAGGAGGGTCTGTACAAACGTCATCACCACGCGAGGGGGGACGAAGTTCTTCAATTCGCTGGTTCATCTCCAAGAGCCTTTGGTCCAGCAGGTCCTCACGGTCTCTGATCTCCAAGGCTTTCTGGTGAGATGGGCGCGAGGCTTCACCCTTGGTCGATCCATGATCCGAACAAGGGTTCTCCCTCCTCCGCCTCTCCAATCCGGGTATCGGAGGTCGGGCTGCCCAGGCCGGTCGCTCTTGGACCGGATCATCCGACTTCGGAGAGTCCCGCGCCGGTCGGGCTGGCACTGGGACTTGTTGGTGCAGCACCGCCTGCACCGCCTCCGTGAGACCACGAACGTGCTGGATGAGCTGGTTGAACTGCTCCGTATCCACTGCGGCTATAGACGGGGGCTGAGTCACCGGGGCCGGAGCAGGGACAGACGGACTCGGAAGGGATCGAGCCGCGGAAGCCGTCGAGCGCCGCGTCGAAGCCTTCTGGGGGGCATTTTCCTCTTTCCAGAGAAGGAATTCTGAAGAGGGAGAGAGAGATCCGGAGCAGGGGAGGGAAATCGTCGCCGAGCACTCCTTTAAGAACAAGGGAACCTCGAAGGTTCAGTCCCTTCGTTCCCACAGACGGCGCCAATCTGTTGGTGCAGAAATCCGTCGCCGCCGGAGGTCGCCGCAATCGAGGCCGCTGGGCGCCGCCGGGGACCTGCAAAACGAAGTCCCGTCCGGAACCGGTGGGGTGGTGGCTCCGGCAGGACCCTCCGACGGTCAAGTTAGTTTCCGACCAACAGTAATGGAGTGCTCGGAATGAGTTCCGGAGCTTAGAGAGTCGAGAGTTCAGAGAGCTTAGCCTTAGCGTGTCGGGAGGGTCCTTTATATAGTGGAGCTTGATGGTGACAACTGCAGCCGCGTGCTGGCGGGCCGCTCGAGGTTCGGCGGAGTCAGTCCCCTGGTGCCGTGTGCGGCGGATTGAGGGTGACAGCCATCGCCGCCTGGCAGTGGGTCGCTATCGCCCGCGGCGGACTGACCGATGGTGCGGCGGACTGACTGATGGTGATGGTTGCAGAGCTTGCCGAATGAAGGGTTGAAGGCCTTCGTCGTGCGCCCATTTCGGAGGAGTTCGGGCTCCTGAAGAGGAAGATAGGAGAGGAAAGTTCGGCTCCCATAGGCGTCTGGCAAGAGGTATGCAGCTAAGGCTCGTCCGCAGAAGAGTTCGGCTGCTGAGAAGCCGAAGCTCGGCCGTCTGGGGTTCGGCCGGCTGTTGGGCTTGGGCTGAGGCTTGGACACTTGAGAGTTTCGGTAGGAGCTCGGTCGGCCGAAGTTTGATGAGGGCGACCGCTGAGGAGTTCGGCCAGTGACGACTGCTGAGGAGTTCGGGCTCCTAAGTGACGACTGCTGAGGAGTTCGGGCTCCTAAGTGACGACTTCATTGAAGCTCGGCCGCTTGGAAAGTTCGGCTGGCGGTGGGAGTTCGGCCCGGAGCCTGGCGCTGGGGAGTTCGGCAGCTAGGTAGTTCGGCCCGGACCTTGGCGCAGGGGGGTTCGGCCTCTAGGCAGTTCGGCCGTGGTAGGGGGCTCGGCCTGGCGCCTGGCGCTATAGCTCTTCAGCGGCTATTGGTTACATTGGGCTGAGCATCGGGCCGGGCTTCGGCAGGAGTGGGAAGATCTCTCCCGAAGGTAAAGTTCGGCCAGAGATAAGATCTCTCCCGAACAGCGAGGTCGGCCAGAGATAAGATCTCTCTCCCGAACCGCAACCTCGGCCAGAGATAAGATCTCTCCCGAAGGTAAAGTTCGGCCAGAGATAAGATCTCTCCCGAACAGCGAGGTCGGCCAGAGATAAGATCTCTCCCGAACCGCAACCTCGGCCAGAGATAAGATCTCTCCCGAAGGCAAAGTTCGGCCAGAGATAAGATCTCTCCTGAACAACAAGGTCGGCCAGAGATAAGATCTCTCCCGAACCGCAACCTCGGCCAGAGATAAGATCTCTCCCGAAGGTAAAGTTCGGCCAGAGATAAGATCTCTCCGAACAGCGAGGTCTCTCCCGAACAGCGAGGTCGGCCAGAGATAAGATCTCTCCCGAACCGCAACCTCGGCCAGAGATAAGATCTCTCCCGAAGGCAAAGTTCGGCCAGAGATAAGATCTCTCCCGAAGGCGGAAGTTCGGCCAGAAATAAGATCTCTCCCGAACAACAAGCTCGGCTGCAGGAGATAAGATCTCCCCCGAGCGCGCACTTCACTTTCGGCTGCAGGAGATAAGATCTCCCCCGAGCGCGCACGTCACTTTCGGCTGCAGGAGATAAGATCTCCCCCGAGCGCGCACTTCACTTCGGCTGCAGGAGATAAGATCTCCCCCGAAGGAAGCTCGGCCGTAGGAGATAAGATCTCCTCCGAGCGCGCACTTCAACCTCGGCTGCAAGATAGGAGGTCTCCCTCGAGTCAACTTAAACTGATGAGGATAATGTCGCCCCCGAGGAGCTCGAATCCGACCTCGACCGAAGGAGGCGAGATTTACTTCGGCTTCAACATCAGCTTCATCGACTTTAGCTGGAAACGAGTTCCATTTCAACTCCGAACATCGAATGGAGATGAGGTCTCCCCCGAGCTCCAGCTGCAACAAATGCGGGGCCTGGAAGAAGACTTCGGCAGTCGCCTGTTTTGGTACTCCCTTCCCTCAATTTTTGAACTCGGGAGTGGGGGGGCTACTGTTGGGGATAAATCCCGCTCCTGCCGAAGCCCGGCCCGACGCTCAGCCCAATGTAACCAGTAGCCGCTGAAGAGCTATAGCGCCAGGCGCCAGGCCGAGCCCCTACCACGGCCGAACTGCCTAGAGGCCGAACTCCCCTGCGCCAAGGTCCGGGCCGAACTACCTAGCTGCCGAACTCCCCAGCGCCAGGCTCCGGGCCGAACTCCCACCGCCAGCCGAACTTCCCAAGCGGCCGAGCTTCAATGAAGTCGTCACTTAGGAGCCCGAACTCCTCAGCAGTCGTCACTTAGGAGCCCGAACTCCTCAGCAGTCGTCACTGGGCCGAACTCCTCAGCGGTCGCCCTCATCAAACTTCGGCCGACCGAGCTCCTACCGAACTCTCAAGTGTCCAAGCCTCAGCCCAAGCCCAACAGCCGGCCGAACCCCAGACGG
Source organism: Cocos nucifera (assembly GCA_006176705.1). Lineage (NCBI taxonomy): Eukaryota > Viridiplantae > Streptophyta > Magnoliopsida > Arecales > Arecaceae > Cocos > Cocos nucifera. The sequence goes on along the minus strand of QRFJ01000065.1, from coordinate 3,026,737 downwards.
CCGAGCTTCGGCTTCTCAGCAGCCGAACTCTTCTGCGGACGAGCCTTAGCTGCATACCTCTTGCCAGACGCCTATGGGAGCCGAACTTTCTCCTATCTTCCTCTTCAGGAGCCCGAACTCCTCCGAAATGGGCGCACGACGAAGGCCTTCAACCCTTCATTCGGCAAGCTCTGCAACCATCACCATCAGTCAGTCCGCCGCACCATCGGTCAGTCCGCCGCGGGCGATAGCGACCCACTGCCAGGCGGCGATGGCTGTCACCCTCAATCCGCCGCACACGGCACCAGGGGGACTGACTCCGCCGAACCTCGAGCGGCCCGCCAGCACGCGGCTGCAGTTGTCACCATCAAGCTCCACTATATAAAGGACCCTCCCGACACGCTAAGGCTAAGCTCTCTGAACTCTCGACTCTCTAAGCTCCGGAATTCATTCCGAGCACTCCATTACCGTTGGTCGGAAACTAACTTGACCGTCGGAGGGTCCTGCCGGAGCCACCACCCCACCGGTTCCGGACGGGACTTCGTTTTGCAGGTCCCCGGCGGCTTCCAGCGGCCTCGATTGCGGCGACCTCCGGCGGCGACGGATTTCTGCACCAACATTGCTCAACTCTGATCTCTCAAAAGAAATAAAAAGATGGTAGAAGAATTGCAAAAGTAGGGCTTAAATCCCCCTTTCTCTTATTGATTAATTCTTCATATTAAAAACTAAGGTCCGTCCTTGCATAATTCGGATTGGATTTCTTTTCGTATCTTTTGAAAGAATATCCACCATTGAGCAAGTTGAGTTAGACTTCTCTTCATAGCTTAAATAGAACTAGATTTCTAAAAAAAAAATGATTAATATAAAAATTATATAAAAAATATCAAATTTTTATGGGAGTTAGATCTCGACATCTACATCAACTTTGCCTTCTATCACTCCACTAAATTTTTTACGTATTGGAAGATAACTCCTAGTCAAATTCATCTCTGAAAAGAAAGGTTTTAGTTTGACCAATTCATTTCAAGGTGCAAATGAAGGAATTTTGGTTTGATTTAGTCTCTTTAGGGGCTGACCCAAAGTGTAGATCTTGAAAAAGATATCCAGTGTCAAAAAAAAAAAAAGATCATCTTAATTGAGCATTGTGCCATCAAGTTATCACCTTCTGAAGTTTGGCGTGTGATTCAGCTTCTTGATGTGGTAGATCTTGCTCCTAAATTCTATCTAGCTTTACTCATAGTGGCTGATGTGATTCATATCGAGTCCTTGTAGTGGCGAAAGTGATCCATAGCAAATCTGGTGATCCTCTTGGATATCCATAGTGGTCAAAATGGTCCACATCGAGTCTAATGATCCACCTGGATCAATGTCTCACCCTTAGTCCATCTAGAAGTGCCATTTGCATTTGGTAGATTGAATGCTTTTTTAATTGAATTTTACTATTTTACTAATTTTACTAGTTACCTCTTGTGCTAATTAAAACATGAATTGTCTGGGACAAATGAATCCAGCAAAAAGGTGTAGAATGCATTTGGTACCATCTGCGAACATTTTCCATGTTGTTAAACATTGTTAATTTTGGTGCTTTAATTGAAAGATATATGTATTTTGTATGGTTGCTGGACGTTTTTTTGTGCTTGAACATTTATCATAATCTTAGTTATGTACTTTGCTTGTCACAGTTTGGGATAAATTCTGGTGTCTTAAATGCTGAATTGCCCCAAAATTCACGTCTTCATATTCTTGAGGTATACTTTCAACTCCTTGCACTCTACTATATTGTATGGACAGCTAGGATGGTAGTGGTGCTCTCTTTAATGGTGATATAGAGGCTGTATGCCCTCTCTTTTTTGTTGAATGCAGCACTTTGTGAGAAAAAAATTGGACCACATCTTGTAAAGATAAATGTAACTAAGTACTGAAAGAGGAGTCAGGTGATGTTGCTTGTATGCGACATGCCAATAAATACAACTTTGCAGTTTATGTTGTGACAATAGAAATTTGGACCTGCTTAGCTGTCAACCAAAGTTTCAATACACTCTCTACATGTATATATCCATGTCTTTTCCCATCAAAATTTGATGGGGAAGAAGCTTCTGAATGGATCCAACACCAGTAGGATATGTTATGAACCTATAACACTGCTGACATTGCCATAATTCTGAATATAGGTTGTTTGCAAGCCTAATTACTACACTTTTTTGGAATAATATAATATGCCTAAAGATTTTCCTTCATCAAAGATCTTTCACCATTAACCTGCGGTTTTGTTTAGCACTTGACTCTAGGAGTATGATTTGGAGTGATGCAATAATGCAGTAGGAACCATGTTCTGGCACTAGTTGGACCACCATCACCTCTAATAATCTCTCCCCTACCATGTTGCCACCAGCACAAAAAAATCCTCCACTCTTTAGCCTTGATTCTCCAACACCCAACCATTGAACTCATTCTTAAAATTATACATACATACATACATACATACATACATATATATATATATATATATATATATATATATATATATATATATATATATATATATAAAAACTAGAATCAGGTCGTCCGGATTTGGATTTAGATCCGATCAGATCAAAACTCTATAATAGGAGTCCTACATCAATGATCCAAGCCATCGAATGTGATCTACTACCTCAAAATTGCTTGCATACCAAAAATCATATGGTCTGGAGACTCTTAGCCTATGCATCAAGTAGTCAAAAATTGGATAGCCTAAATAAAATTAAATAAATGCATTTTTTGATCACTTGATGCATAGACTAAGAGTCTTTAAATCATATGATTTTTTTGTGTGCAATTAGTTTTGAGATAGCAGATCATATCCAATGGCTTGGATCATTGATGTAGAACCCTCAATATTCAGTTTTGATCTAACCAAATTTAAGCCTAAATCGAGTCGACCTTATCCAAATATGCTCCATATATATATGTTGGGGATAAACCCCGCTTCCGTCGAAGTTTAGTCTGATGCTTAGCCTAATGCAGCTAGTAATCATGGAAGAGCTTCGATCGAAAATTCTCCTCCAGCGGTCGGACCCCAATCGAACTCCTCCAGCGATCAAACCTTAGTCGAACTCCTTAGCGGTCGAACCCCAGCCGAACTCCTCCAGTGGTCGAACTCCTCCCGGACTTCTCCCTCAGTCGGACTTCTACATGAGTCGAACTTTTTCTGGATCTCTTCTTCAGACGAATGCCTACAGGAGCCGAACTCCTTCTGGATCTCTCTTTCAGATGGATGCCTACAGGAGCTGAACTTCTTCCGGACTTCTCCCTCAGTCGGATGTCTACAGGAGCCGAACTTCTTTCAGATTTCTCCTTTAGTCAAGTTCCTCCAGGAGCCGAACTCCATACGGACTTCTTCCTCAGTCGGACTCCTCTACGAGTCGAACTCCTTCCGGATTTCTCCTTCAATCAAGTTTCTCCAGGAGCCGAACTCCATACGGACTCCTCCCTCAGTCGGACTCCTCCAGGAGCCGAACTCTTTCTGGATCTCTCCTTCAATCGGATGCCTACAGGAGCCGAACTTCTTTCAGATCTCTTCTTCAGACGGATGCCTATAGGAGTCGAACTACTTCCGGACTTCTTTCTCAGTCGGATGTCTACAGGAGCCGAACTCCTTCCAAATCTCTTTTTCAGATGAATGCCTACAGGAGCCGAACTTCTTTCGGACTTCTTCCTCAGTCGGATGTCTATAGGAGCCGAATTCCTTCCGAATTTCTCCTTCAGTCAAGTTCCTCAAGGAGCCGAACTCCATTCGGACTTTTCCCACAGTCGGATTTCTACAGGAGTCGAACTCCTATCGGATTTCTTCTTCAGTCGAATTCCTTCAAGAGCCGAACTCTTTCCGAATTTCTTCTTCAGTCGAATTCCTTCAGGAGTCGAACTTCTTCCAGATTTTTCCTTCAATCGAACTCCTCTAGCAGCCGAACTCCTTCTGGATTTCTTCTTCAGTCGAATTTCTCCAGGAGCCGAACTTCTTCCAGATTCCTCCTTTAGTCAGATTCCTTCAAGAGATTGCTTTCAGATTTCAGCTAGCATTCCTCCCGGATAATCCCCATCAGACGTATTTCCTTCAGGAGTCTGAACTCCTCTGGAATTGATATATATCAAAGTTCTTCACCAACCAACGCCTGTTTCCTCCGAACTATGCTTCCTTCAAACTACGGCTATTAAATCTCGACGAGCGGTCGCTATTAGTCTGACGACGCTCCTCTCTCCATAGCAAACCCCATGCGGCCCACTATCGGATGGTTATGGCTGTCACTACCAGTCTGACGACACCTTCCTCTCCATACCGAACCCCATGCAGTCCCGAAAGGCCCACTACCGGACGGTATGGCCGTTACTATCAATCAAGCTCCGTCTATAAAAAGGGATCCTTCAGATACGTTTTCTCTAAGCTCTCTTCTCCTTTCTAAAATTCTGCGGAACTCTTTCCTGAGCACTTCATTTCTGTTGGCCAGAAAAGCTGACTTGATCGTCGGAGGATCCTGCCGGAGCTACCACCACTGACTCCGGATGGGACTTTGTTTTACAGGTCACCGACGGCGACCTCGTCTTCCTCGACTCCAGCACGATCCGATGTCAATCAGATTTTGCACCAATAGAATTGACGCTAGAGGAAGGACCTTCTGTTCTTGAGATACCCTTGTTCTTAAAGGAGTGCTCAGCTAACCATGTGGATCTTTTTCAAGGTCCATTTCCATCCTCTTCCTCAATCCTGAGAAATGCCTCCAAAGAGGGCGACTATCCGGAGATCTACTGCTTCTGCCACCAGATCTGGGTCAGATCCGTCTATCCCTGCTCCATCGTCGGCGCTTCAACCTCCACCGATGGTTGTGGTAGATCCGGAGTAGTTTAATCTGCTGATGCAGCGGATTCAGGGCCTCACCGAAATGGTGCAGGCCATACAGCAGCCCCCGGTCGCTGTTCCGTTAGGAAATCCGCCGTTGGGATGTCAGAAATTGATCCCAAGGAGGAGCACTTGGGCTAGCATACTCGTCGTCCCTAGGAAGAAGAAATAGAGAGCAGAGGATCCTTGCTTGGATCATGGTTCTTCTTCAAAAGGAATCTTCTCCATCCACAGTCGGAAGCCTTTCATGATCTGCGATCGAGATGACGTCCTCAATCAGAAACTGCGGGGGATGGATCGGCGGATTGAGGAGCTCGGCCACGTCACCTCGGCTCACCATGACGACATCTGCATTGATCCTCCTTTATCTTTCTGAATTATGCAAGAGTCCGTTCCGCCGAACTTCAAGCTTTCCCAATTTGAAAGCTACGATGGAACCTTTGATCTAGTTAATCATCTAGAAGCCTTTCGGGCCATGATGCTTGCTCTATGGCGCATCAGATGCCATATTATGCCGAGCTTTTTCATCTACTTTAAGGAGAGCAGAAAGAAACTGGTACTTGACATTGAAGTCGGGTACGATCTCCTTTGATCAGATGAGCCATCAGTTTGCGGCTCACTTCATCAGCAACTAACGTCCGTCCCGAGGATCGGATTCCTTGATGAACATCAAGCAGGAGGGGACATCCATCCGGGCTTATGTCATCCGGTTTAATGCTGCTGCATTGGAGGTCTGGAACCTAGACCAGTCAGTTGCGATGGCCGCACTCAAGGGCGGCTTTCAGAAGAATGATTTGCTATTCTTCCTGGAAAAGAAGTACCCTAGGAACTTTGCCGATCTGCTAGCTCGGGCTGAGAGATATGTCCAAGTGGAAGAAACTTTCAAGTTGAAGGATGAGAAAGCCGCAGGAGAGTGGCATAGACCCACCGCTGATGGAGGGTCGAATGAAGTTCGGCCACGCTCAAGGACCCCCTCCGAGCGCAAGCGAGCCCGAACTCTTCCTCAAGCTCGTCATCAAAGAAGTCCCGACAGAAGGGTGCGAAGTGCTCCTCCCGGAAGGTTCCACAACTACGCCCCCCTTAATGCTTCTAAAGCTCAAGTTCTGATGAAAATTAAGAATCAACTACCGAGACCAGAAGAATTACGATCTCTCCCAAACAAGCGCAATTGAAGCAAGTACTGTCTCTACCATCGTGACCACAGCCACGATACTGAATAATGCATTCAGCTCCAAGACGAAATCGAGGAGCGAAATCGAGGAGCTCATCAAGAGAGATCGGCTGGATCGATTCCTCAGACGTTAGCTTGAAGCAAGAGTAGATCGGCCAATAGCGCTACTGCAGCTAGAACCACCAATGAGGAAGGAACAACAAGGAGATCGGCCGCCTTTCGGCATCATCAACGCTATCTCTGGGGGGCTTAGTACTTCGGCGAGCCGCCATCTCTCAGCCACAGAGTCAGGGGAAGCTTGCTCCGAATTGGGAAGGCCCACATGAAATAGAGGTCGTCCGGTCCGGAATTTATCGCCTGAAGAAGATCGGAGGAACAACGCTCCTACGACCTTGAAACTCAGAGAATCTGAGAATATACTGTCGGTAATTTTTCTTTAATAAAACTCCTCTATTTTAATATTATTATTTCTCGGTGCAAAAATTATCTGATGATAGGGAAGAAGCAATCAATAGTGGTCATGTTAGGAACAGGAGGGGAATCTCGTCCTAACATGAGCAAGTCGAAGGCCTCGTTCATTTTAGACAAGATGAGGGAAGAGGTCCTAACAATGGCTCTTATGTATCTCTACAGTCCGTTAGGAATAGGAGGAGAACCTCGTCTTAACGCGAGCAAAGTCGAAGGCTTCGTTCATTTTAGACGAGATGGAGGGAGAGGTCCTGACAACGATCCTTATATGCCTCCACAGTCCGTTAGAAATAGGAGGAGAATCTCGTCCTAAAGCGAGCAAAGTCGAAGGCCTCGTTCATTTTAGATGAGATGGGGGGAGAGGTTCCTGACGACCCTTATGTGCTCTCACAGTCCGTTAAGGAATAGGAGGAGAACCTCGTCCTAATGCGAGCAAAGTCGAAAGCCTCATTTATTTTAGACGAGATGGGGGGAGAGATCCTAACAACGGCCCTTATGTGCCCCCATAGTCCGTTAGGAACAGAAAGAGAACCTCGTCCTAATGTGAGCAAAGTCGAAGGCCTCGTTCGTTTTAGACGAGATGAGGGAAGAGTCCTAACAATGGCCCTTATATTGCTCTTACAGTCCGTTAGAAACAGGAGGAGAACCTCATCCTAACGTGAGCAAAGTCGAAGGCTTCATTCGTTTTAGACGAGATGAGGAGGAGAGGCTCCTGACAACGGCTCTTATGTGCCGCTACAGTCCATTAGGAACAGGAGGAGAACCTCGTCCTAACGTGAGCAAAGTCGAAGGCCTCGTTCATTTTAGACGAGGTGAGAGAAGGGATCCTTCAACCTCGGCTGGAGATGAGATCTTTTCCGAGCTTCTACATCAACAGAAGATAAGATCTCCGTCAACCTCGGCTGGAGGTAAGATCTTCTCAGAGCTTCAATGTCTATATCAACAAGAGATAAGATCTTCTTCTTCAACCTCGATTGGAGATAAGATCTTCCTCGAGCTTCAATGTCTACGTCAACAGGAGATAAAATTTTCTTCAACCTCGGCTGGAGATAAGATCTCTTTTCGAGCTTTAGCGTCTACGTCAATAGAAAATAAGATCTTCTTCAACCTCGGCTGAAGATAAGATCTTTTTCGAGCTTTCTACGTCAACAGAAGATAAGATCTTCTTCAACCTCGGTTAGAGAGGTAAGATATCCCCCGAGCTTCTACATCAATAGGAGATAAGATCTCCTCAGATACCAATCGGCTGGATATATAAGAGTCTTCTCGCGAGCTTCTACTTCAATAGGGAAATAAGATTCTCCTTCAATCGGCTGGAAATAAGATCTCTAGCTTATCTCCTTCAATAAGATAGATAGCTTCTACATTCAATAGGCAGATAAGATCTCTTTTCAAACCATCGATTGGAGATAAGATCTCCGAGCTTCATTTTCAGAAGACGTCAGACTTAGAGAACGAGAGATTAAGATCTTCTTCACCTAAACAGAGGAGAAAAGTTTCTTCTTCAACCTCGACTGGAGATAAGATCTCCCTCGAGCTTCTACATCAACACAGGGAGATAAAATCTCTTCAACCTCGGTTGGAGATAAGATCTTTCTCGAGTTTCAACATCTACATCAACAGGAGATAAAAATAAATCTCCTTCAACCTCGACTAAAGGTAAGATCTCCCCCGAGCTTCTACATTAACAGGAGATAAGTTCTCTTCAACCTCGGCTAGAGATAAAATCTCTTTCGAGCTTCAACGTCTACGTCAACAGGAGATAAGATCTCCTTCAACCTCGACTATAATTTTGGATATTAGGTTTTGAAAGAGAATTTCGGAAAGCTCGTACAAGATTAAGATGGCTCCATGTCGAATAAAAAGAGCTGCTTGGGGTATTGCTAGAAAGATATCAAACTAACAAGATGGTGTTACTCCTCGATAGGTTGGTGGCACCGTCTACGTCAACAGGAGATAAGATCTTCTTCAATCTCAGCTAGAGATAAGATCTCTTCCGAGCTTCAACGTCTACGTCAACAGGAGATAAGATCTCCTTCAACCTCGGCTGGTGATAAGATCTTTCCTGAGCTTCTACGTCAACAGGAGATAAAATCTTCTTCGACCTTGGCTGGAGATAAGATCTCCTCCGAGCTTCAACCTGAAATGGTGCAGAGCCCTGAAGAGGATTTCGGTCGTCGTCCTTTTTGTACTCCTTTCGAATTTCGAACTCGGGAGTGGGGAGGACTATTGTTGAGGATAAATCCCGCTCCCACCGAAATCCAGCCTGATGCTTAACCTAATGCAGCTGGTAATCACGGAAGAGTTTCGATCGAAAATTCTCCTCCAGTGGTCGGACCCCAGTCGAACTCTTTCAGTGGCCAAACCTTAGCTAAACTCCTTCAGCCAATCGAACTCCTCCAGTGGCCAAACCTTAGCTGAACTCCTTCAGTAGGCCAAACTCCTCAGCGGTTGAGCCCCAGCCGAACTCCTTCAACGGTCGAACTCCTTTCGAACTTCTTCCTCAGTCGGACTCCTACAGGAGTCAAACTCCTTCTGGATCTCTTTTTCAGACGGATGTCTACAGGAGCCGAACTTCTTCTGGATCTCTCCTTCAGATGGATGCCTACAGGAGCCGAACTCCTTCCGGACTTCTCCCTCAGTTGGATGTCTATAGGAGTCGAACTTTTTTCGAATTTTTCCTTCAGTCAAATCCTTGCAGGAGCCGAACTCCATACGGACTTCTCCCTCAGTCGGATTTCTCCACGAGCCGAACTTCTTCTGAATTTCTCATTCAGTCAAGTCCCTTCAGGAGCCGAACTCTATACGAACTCCTCCCTTAGTCGGACTCCTTCCAGATCTCTCCTTCAATCGGATGCCTACAGGAGCTGAATTTCTTCCAGATCTCTCCTTCAGACGGATGCCTATAGAAGTCGAACTCCTTCCGAATTTCTTCCTCAGTCGGATGTCTACAGGAGCCGAATTTCTTCCAGATCTCTCTTTCAGACGGATGCCTACAAGAGCCGAACTCCTTCCGGATTTCTTCCCCAGTTGGATGTCTATAGGAGTCGAACTCCTTCCGGATTTCTCCTTCAGTCAAGTCCCTCCAGGAGCCGAACCCCATTCGGACTTCTCCCACAGTCGGATTTCTATAGAAGCCGAACTTCTTCCAGATTTCTTCTTCAGTCGAATTCCTCCAGGAGCCGAACTTCTTTCAGATTTCTCCTTCAGTCGAACTCCTATAGGAGCCGAACTCCTTCCGGATTTTTCCTTCAGCCGGATTTCTATAGGAGCCAAACTTCTTTCGGATTTTTCCTTCAGTCGGATTTCTACAGGAGCTGAATTTCTTCCGGATTCTTCCTTCAGTTAGATTCCTCCAGGAGTCGAACTCCTTCTGGACTCCTTCAGTTGGATTCCTCTAAAGGATTGCTTCCATATTTCAGCTAGCATTCCTCCCGGATGATCCCATCAGACATATTTTCTTCAGGAGTCTGAACTCCTCTGGAATTGATATATGTCAAAGTTCTTCACCAACTAACGCTTGCTTCCTCCAAACTATGCTTCCTTCGAACTACGGCTATTAAATTTCGACGAACGGTCGCTATCAATCTTACGATGCCCCTCTCTCCATAGTAAACCTTATGTGACCCGGAGCGGCCCACTACCGAACGGTTATGGCTGTCACTATCAGTCTGATGACACCTTCCTCTCCGTATCGAACCCCACGCGGTCCCGAGTGGCCCACTTTCGGACAGTATGGCCTTCACTATCAATCAAGCTCCGTCTATAAAAAGGGATCCTTCAGATATATTTTCTCTAAGCTCTCTTCTCCTTTCCAAAATTCTGCGGAACTCTTTTCTGAGCACTCCATTTCTGTTGGTCAGAAGAGCTGACTTGATCGTCGGAGAGTCCTGTCGGAGCCACTACTACCGACTCCGGACGGGATTTTGTTTTGCAGGTCACCGGCGGTGACCTCGTTTTTCTCGACTCCAGCTCGATCCGGCGTCAATCAGATTCTGCACTAACAATATATATATAAGGTAAAGTAAAGGCCAAATCGAGCTAGGTCAGGACTAATCTTGAGTCAACCCTTTGTGGCTTGGCCCTGGGCTGTGACCTGTCCTGTTCCAACTGGTGTCCAAGTCTAAGATCTAATCAGGGAGATTTAAGATCCGTCTTTATTCTCCACTCGATGAATATGCAAGTTACTATGATGACAACAAATTTGATGGGCTCCTCACGGTCAATGCCATATAAACAAGTTAGATATATAAACAAGCTTGGTTCTGAATAACATCTGTGTTTTTAAGAATGATTTTTGAGTTGTAAACACTTTCTTATGCAAATATTAAGCAAAACTTACATACTCGTGTTCACATTATGATAGTTTGATTTAGCTTATTGAATTATGACCCCACATATGTTGTGTACTCCTGTTTGCACTTTGGGAAATAAACAAGAGAGATGCATAAATTTCTACTTGAGCATTTATCGTGGTTTTTGACAATATTTAAGCTGAATGTATCTTCAGAAATATTGAAGTTGATGGCCAATTCTGACTTATTAAATAGCTCTTATGTTATGAATTTATATTGCAAACTTTCTTTTATTATCCTTATCCCGATGACAGCTTTTTGCTTTTATTTTTCTACCTTTCATCTATGATTATCTTGGTTTTTTTGGCCCTTGGTTATGTCAATATAGAATTATGATCAATTATGATGATCATCACTCTCCCTAATCAATGTTTCAACCGTTGGTTATTAGAAATTCAATGCAGGGTTATTTGATTATTTGATAGCAACAGATGATGGCCAGACAAAGAAGGAACAACCAAGTAGGGAAAATCACATCCGGTCAAGATATTCAAAGAAAAAGTCAAGACAAAATTTGGATGCAGAATTTGGGGTTGTGAGAGGAATTGACTTCAAAAACGTCTTCACGGTATGCTGGCAGCCATGGGCAGCTGTCTTTGGGTGTTTATATTGTTGGGCTACTTAGAGGTCATATTTTATCAATAAAAGAGAACTGAAACAATCATGCATACATTGCTATGATTTGGGTCTTGTGAATTTGTTTGTTTGGGAATTTCTGATATTAGCAACTGTGTTAAGAGAAGGGCTTGAATTTACAATTTTAGCACTATAAACATTCTTTGTTGCTGAGCTCTTGATGGCCTTGTGAAAGTTATAGAGTTTGGTTCATTACCCTGCCATATACAAAGGTGGAGGGCTCACATTAGGTCACCAGTGAGTTTTAGAAATATATCAGAAACTATCAAATGGATCCAAGGTGAATGACGGTCCATAAAGCCGACCCAAATTGTCCAGGAAAGGCTGGATGACGATGATTGTGATTTAAGGGGCTGTTTGGTTGCCCTCATATGAGCCTCAGGTGCTGCATCGCAGTTGCAGGCAGAAGTAGTTGTTTGGTTACCTACAACTATTTCAGGTATAGACTTTTGAGACGCACCCTAAGGCTCTTTGCTGCATCCAGAGATGTGAGCTCTAGATGCAAAGCCTTCAAGGCTACAATCACCTCCCATTCTCTCCAATAATCATAAGATAATAATATTACTATGATTATAAAAATGAAATATGATAATATTAGTAATATTATCATAATTCTTAATATGATTGTTTATTTGATAAAATAATAATTAATATCATGATATCATGTGGTGGTGTATAGTATATACAAATATAATATAATGATATAATATAATTACAATAAGAAGATATACGAATATAATAATTATTATTAGAATAATATGATAATCATTATAATAATATATTATATCATTGGTACTATTAATTATGAAAGCAAGACAGTATGATAATTACATGATTTGGTATTATATTATGATATTCATTATATTATACGATATATTACTATTACATAGTAGTATTATATTGTATTGTATTAATGTTATATTATATATTATCTATCTTATAAGAAAACGTTATATTATATTATATTATATTCTGTTATCTGTTGTTATATTATATTGTTAGCTTTGTTGTATTAAATATTGTATTATAATATTATAATATAATATGATATAATAAAGTATAATACTATTTTTTTTTATGTATCAAAGTGTAACAAAATATTATACTATAATAAATTATATTATTAGATCATATAATGTAATGTACTGTATTATGTTATATGATATTTTATCTTATAATATGACATAATATAATCTTATAACATGGATGAGGATGCTAATGGGGTAATTAACATATTTTCTAAGATCAATAGAAGAGGTTTAAAAAATGACAGGCAGAATAAGAGAGAGTATTCCCTGATCTTGGAACCGTCATTTTTATATATAGTATAGAAATTGTGGTTCCATATTTGACCTGTCTTTTTGTAGTGCAAAGTATTGTTTGCAATCATAGGAGTTACTAGTTTCATGTCATTTTTATTTTAAAACAGTGGCAACATCTTTTTTTTTCCTTGTTTTTATTGCATTTAGTAAATCCTGTTCTTAATTTTATGCAGGTAGTCAACCTTGACATGCCTCAGAGCTCTGCTGGATATGTTCACAGGATTGGGCGAACAGGAAGAGCTTATAACACTGGTGCATCGGTGTCTCTTGTAAGTATGCTACAGTGTGGATGTAGGTGCATGAAATACTAGATTAAGCTTTAACAAGCTATTTTACCAGTTTGCAAATGAGAAGAGGAAGTAATTACTTATGATACTCTTTTAACAACCTCTGATTGAGCTTTCATAGCTTGCTTCTTCTCAATACAGTTTCTCTGACTGAGCTTTTATAGCTTTCTTCTTCTCAATACAGTGGGTGCCTTATATTATTGGAAGAATCATAAGGCAGAGATTGTTTCCTTCTGCATGTTTAATATTCTCATATTGTCCCACTTTTGTGGTTTAACAGGTTTCTCCAGAAGAGGAAGAAATTTTTGAAGAAATCAAACTCATGTTGGGAGACGATGAGAACCAAGACTCCTCAAAGTCCATCGAACCTTTTCCTTTACTCACTAAAAATGCTGTGGAGCTGAGGTAATATGAGTAGACTTTAATTGCGAAATGATCAGTTTGTCAAACTTCCATGGAACCATTTTCCAATTGCCCTTGACCATTTTACACAATTGTACATATGTGTGCATGGACGGTTGGTGATTTTGGTGGTGTGGGAAGAGGGATAGTGCATTGTACCATGCTTTGCGGACTACTTCCTTTTTATATCCTTTGATAGGTTGGCATTGGTTTGCCTAGCTACGAAGGCAGGATGCACGTGATTCTCACAAGCAAGCACAATATTGCCATCCGATCTCCCTTTTGCAATTTCCTGATTTTTCTAAGGAATACCCTTTTTAAATCCATCCGTGTTTTTTACCTGAGTGATCTCTGGTGTCCTATTGGCAAATTTCTTGGCCGTTTGGGTGTTTGGATGACCCTTGAGATTACATCTATAAAATTTCCAGCTCTCAAATGATTACATGAAACTTTGGCTTGGTATAATAACTTGTTGCTTCACTTTCTTGTGTCTGCCTCCCTGATCCTTTTATCAATACCAATTGCCTGATACCGGGGCTATAATCTTCACTGACAAACTTCTACACATTTTTTAGGTCTAAATATCAAGATCCGCAATACTAGAACTGGTACTCGTGCCGGTAGGCAGGTGGTATGGCATAGCACCCTCGACGTGAACTGAAAAAGAAAAACTAGAGGGGTAGAGAGAGGAAAAGAGAGAGAGAGAGAGGGAGGGAGGTACCGGGAAGCCCTCCTCTCTTCCAATCTTCATTGGAGAGAGCCAAGCCTTTAAGCAAAAAAATGAAAAAAAGGGACTGAGCCCCTGTTTCGTTGGAAATAGGGCTCGACTTCACCCAAGGGAGCATCTCTTGCCCCCCCGCCCCCCACCCCTCTTCTCTATCGCCGGTTTCTTGTTTTTCTTACCGGAACTGTTTCGGCCGTTGGTATGGTTCGGCATGCCTCAAATCGGGCAATTTGGGATGGTTCTACCATCCAATGACTTGTGCTGCAGTATTTAATTTTATTAAGGGCAACATTCCCATTTGTATGTCATACATCACGCCTATATGCATTTGAGTAGCTCGACCCAATTTCTTGTCAAGTTGACGCAATATCTTTCTTTTCCTTTTTGTTGGCTAGGTCCTTTGTTTGACTGCCATCACATGGTACATCACACAGTTAGCATTTTCACATATGGCCATTTAATTGTTAACATTAAGGTCTCCTGTCCTAACCTGTATCATCTTGTATAGACCACACCATACCGGTAAGGTACTGGCATGGTACCTAGCTTTGGTTTGGTCTATGGGCCACATTGGTCTGTACCATTCTGAATAGAGTGAAACCATCCCATTCCACTAGGTATCAACCTGTATTGCCTGGTTTCAGGAGGTACCATAGTTGAGAGTGAGACAGTGTTGAAAGCCTATCTCAGTATGGGATGCATAGCTTATCGAACCACTATTGTACTGGTACAGTTCTCAGTACCATATTTGTGGACATTGGTTAGCATTTTTAGTTTATCTCCTGTACACACTTAGCCTCTTTTTCTTGCACATGGTTAAGCCTATTTGTGTATGCAGTTATTCGAGGAGGCTCCCTTTTCTCATTACCTGTAGCAGTGCTGCAATAATACACACCCATGATCTCTGCATATCTTTCAGACCAGTGCCACCAGAAGTCACAGATGATTATCACATAAAACTTAATCACAATTACAGTGACTTCCCAAAACTTACACAGTATTGCTAATTGGTTGGTGTTCTACTGGCATATTTTTATGATGAGCTGGTTTCTCGGTGCTTTTCATTCTATTCACTTTGTGGTTCATTTTTGCATCTTCGACCTAACTTGCATCATCACTTGGTTGTTATTCTGCCATGTCACCTTACTGAAGCCCTTGAATAAAGAAGAAAAAAAGAAAAAAAAAATGAGGCAAATCAAGATTGACTATGATGTCCACGTCTTTCTATAGACTTTTTCGCTACCTTTTCTTCAATGTTCCAAAAGCTTCGAGCATTGCTATGCAAAGAGTGTATGATTCTTTGTGAGTTTGATATTGGAGCTATAGATATGGCTTGTTTAATAGACGTAATGTAATAGACGTAATGTGATTTTTGTGTTCTGTTTGTTTGTATCTATCATGTACTTGTGTTTAATTTGCACACCCTTTGTATGGAGAGTTCTTACAATTGTAGGTCTTGGACCTGCCAACTCCCTTGAAAAGTTTTCTTGGAGAGGCTCCTTCCTTGCTGATAATTTAACTTTTCCTGAACTACAGAGCTAAGTCTAATTCTGTAGGCTTAATATCAGATTAGCATTAAGTAGTGAAGCATGTCAAACTTTGACAGATGATACTTTCATCTATAAAGTTGTGCTATATAGATGAAATGACACATGCTTAAGGGGCCATTCACCTTTAAACTCTGTGTGAGACTACCGTACCCATTATCTGATTTTTGTTTTAACTTTTCACACTAAAACAATGTGTTAGCCTTGCTGGTGGCTTTCTATGTACGTCTTTCAATTCATATCATCTTATATGCTTCTCACGACTATTTTCTGGTATCTGGAGCATCTGATGTCTCTTAATATTCCCTTAAGTTGGTCATTTCATTATCTGGTACATGGTTAGAATTCTTTAAAAGCAACGTCTAATGCATGTAAATGATGAATTACTGCTCTTACAGGATGTTGCTAAAGGTGTAACAAAAGTGGCGATTAGAGAAGCACGAGCTCAAGATCTCAGAAACGAAATTCTTAATTCTGAAAAGTAAGTTTTTTTTTTTTTTTGATTTTGCAGCTCTGTATATAATGTTAAGCAGATAATTCGAGCGATGGTAATATTGCATGGTGAAAGAAGTTCTATTGTTTGCAAATTCGTAAGAGATTGAGAAATATCATTTATATTATTCCCAAAAGTGAAATATAGTTCAGCTTAGAGAATTTCCTCTTTTCAGGTGGTTGAGGAATAACTCTTCTATTCCCCATTCTTCGTTGTTATAAAGAATTTTGAATCTACATTAATTTCCCAACATTAGAGAGGAGTTTCTGAGATTTGCTGCAAATCATTGCAAACTTCTGTATATCCTCATTAAGTCGTGGTTCAGTTAATTTCAAGTTATATTGAGAATGGATATCTTGACTGTCTTTTAAATTTGCTTCTAGCTGTTTGTGTTATAATTCATATTTTGGCTACCATTAGCCTAAGCCTCAAGAGGTTTTTTACCTGTATAACTGATATATAAATATATATTTCTTTTCATAGGCTGAAGGCTCATTTTGAAGATAATCCAAGGGACTTAGGTAATAAGGAAAACTTTGGAAGATATTCTTGCCATCTAGAATTTAATTTTATTTGTTTTTGCATGATTTTTTGGGAACAATATAATTCTCAGTGTTTAATCTTGTCATCTGCAATGGCAGATTTACTAAAGCATGACAAGTTGCTGAGCAAGAAGGCTCCTTCATCTCATCTGTGCGATGTACCTGAATACCTCCTTGATCCAACTACAAAAGAGGCCAGTAGGATTGTCAAGCTCTCGAGAGCTGCGATGAAGATAGACACTAAAAGGCAGCGTCCTGGGTTTAAGAAAGGATTTGGTAGAAGTAGAGACCCCCTCAAGACTTTCTCTGCCGAGGTACATGCACTTGATCATCTTATTCAATTCTTTTCTCATGTAGGCTTTCAATTGCTTGTGAACCGCAAAAGTTTTACTTGATGTTCCCTTCAACCGTAGCATATATCTTGCTTTCTTCTAGGATGCAATCAAATACACTTCAGCTGTTAAATGATACTACATGGTGGCCTTGTTGACACCGTCAAAAATAGGGAAAATGATGGCTTACTCTGAAAATGTGTAAAGCTTCAACGTTTTCAGAATAAAGCTTCAATGTTCATGAACAACGATCTTGGTAAAATGAATGCAGATTTGGTGAATGACATCATAACTGGGTACCCTTCAGCCCAGGATGGGTGACGGTTCTAGCTGTTTGATTTGTTAATTGCACCAACTCCACCCCTGCTCTGGGCACATACCCATGCCTGTGTGCATGCATATACATGTTATCTCACTTCAGTCATTCAATAATGATAATTATTTTGTGGCCGTTGAAGGTTTTGTAATGACATCAAAAATTAATTTGGCTTGGTTCTTAATAAATTTGGTCACAGGAGAAGTCACGCAAAGGTGAGAAGAGAAGGAAGGACAACGGTGAAGTCATTAGACATAAGAAAAAGAAGGCCAAACAGGGCATATAATATTATTCATCACAGTGATTCCTTTTTTTTCTTTGGAGCCTGAGGTTGATGCTATGGAAAATAATGGAGGCCGTGGTGTTAACCTCTGCAATTTTGTAACATCTATGTAAGAGTGATGTTAGAAAATGGTAGCCTTGTACTTGTTTCACTGAAATTTTTACTCCGTTCTATCAGCAACCTTTGTACATCTCCATGGTGTAGTCTCATTATGTAGGACGTACATTTTCTTGGAGTAAAGGATTCAATGACGGTGTTTTTGTGCGGGAATGATAAGAATTGTTGATTTTCATTGATTTCCACTTGTAATTGTCGGTAAATTGCTAATTATATTTATAATGCTGTGGCAATTTCTGTGGATTATTGAGTTACTTATATTTTCTGTGCTCCTAGTGTGTATGTCCAACAAAACAAAGTCGTCTACCCTTGAACAAGATAAGAGCTAAATGCTTGATCTCTTAATTTTGCCTCGTCTTACAACTCTTGTTTTAGGATGTCAGTCTTATGACATCATGTCCGTTGATTGTTTGGAACTATTGCAAGCCAGTCAATCTCATGTCTGTCCGTTTGAGCATTCGCTTTTAGTAGGTACTGCCAGGTCGGGGTATTAAGATGGTGCCTGCAACCTGGCCATCTCCTCCTGCTTGTCTTCACCATGGAGGGGAGCAAAACTTGGTCCGTACTTGATGTCTTGGTACGGTTTAATTGCTCCTGTTTCTCAATGGAATAGGTGGTCGTCACTGTATTTCCTGTGCTGTGGAGATTGATCAAAACATCTCAGAAATCTGCATTTCATATGAATTACTTGTTGGAATTTAGATTGAATTCCATTTTACTTTGAGAACTCATCTATGACATGGCAGAAGAGCGGGCTTTTCGGTCTGGATTGATGGCTGCGGTGCAAAAGGAAATTACCATCCTCGGCAAAGACTATTGACTAATTTCCTTTATATTATATATAAGCTCATGACTCGTGCGCAAAGATATTGTTTACCATTAACGGCCGCGAGAATCTATATTGCGGTGGAACAAATGCCGATGAGGACGAGCATGGGCTGGGCTGCAACAATAGGCCACGTATGGCTCCCTGTTTTGGGCTTACGCCGGGCCATGGGGGCCCAACCGTGGTACCAAAACGATAGATGCCGAATGGATCGAGAGTATTGGCGCTATTCAAAACGTGCAGTAAGATTTTTTTATTTTTTGTTGTTGTGAAAAAAATTGCTGAAATTATAAACATCTCAAACATTGAACCGGTTCGTGCCAAGGCAATGCAATGTGATGTGAGCCATTAAACAGCTCCTGTATATTTTCCCAAGAACAAATGTACACCATAAAATATCTCTCTCATGTCCATGTCGTCATGTAACTGTAATAAACAAGACCTACTGCTCCCTTTACTTCTCAAGTAAAAGATTTATAAATTACAACACCCACACACAATACATGCATGGAAGGAGCCCCAAAGGTTTAGTCACTTGCAGTTCCGATTAGAATCGGTGCAAATTGCCAGGAGCATTGCGAAGAATGCCAGGGATAGGTACGCACCCTTCATCACATTAGCCGCTGCTTTCGTCGGTAAAGATACCATAGATATCGCTGGATATGGCGATGGTGCTGGAGGAAACCGCCAATAGTATCATGAAGCACGCCAAAACCTTGTCCTTCCTCGTCATCACTTCATAAACATCCCTGCCACCATGTACAGGTATTCATATAATAAATAAAACACTCCAAGATGATGGATATAATATTGTTACAACATCACTTCCTCGAATAAATAATATGCTAACAGCTATTATATAATGGTTTCAAATTAAGGCCTTCCTAATTAAGCAAGACATGCATTTGAATTAGTAGCCATTATCCGGCCATTTCATCGTTCATTACGTTTATAAAACATTCATGCTCGGATAACGTTCAAAATCTACCTGAGTGCAACAGCTCCAGGGAAGATGAAGCCGATGGCCACCGCCACAGTTGCGCCTGTGAATTGAAACGCATCCCATATGCTGGGCACGAAGTTAGCGCCGGAGAACACCGCTCCCATCAACCCCACTGTGATGGCGGCAAATCTATGGCCATCATAGGTGAGGGGGATGGCCAGTGGGAAGAGGAGGCCATCAAGGTTGAGGCGAAGGGAGTAGAAGATGATGGGAAACACCAGCATCAGGTGCAACACATAGCTCCCCCTTACTATGTCATTCAGGAGAGCACCATAGATGGGGAAGCCCATGTCTGTATCGAAGTTGACGAGCACGTCGTCCATTGTTTGTTCCCCAAATAACATGAATCCAAACAGACTTGTAGCCACATACACGGTCGAGCACAGACACATTGCGGCACGAGTTATGGACTTCATCTGGCTTGGGTCCTTGAGCTCACTCTCAATCGGGTGCGCTGCACCAGAGAAGAAGCCTCTAAGGCATGGCATGGCATGGCATGATTAATTTACTGAACGGTGGTGAACGGATCCAGCATCGAGAACAATTTGGAATGTAAGCGAAGTATTAAAAGAAAAGGCATTGATGCGTTGCTATTCTTCACTTACCACTGTATTGGCAGATGTAAGCGGTGACCAGAATCGGTACGGTGGTGAAGAGCTTCCAGAAGGAAGCCTGGTTCGCAATTTCTGGGAGCAGTCTCGGCACCCCGATGCTGCCGTCGATCAACTTGACGACGGCGATCCCCGCGGCGACCACCACAAAGACCAGCGCCAGCGCCACCGACAGCGCCGACGTGTACCGTAGCGAGTCTGCACCAATCCAAGGGTTAGATGGAGAACCTGATGCCACCATGCACGCCTCTCAAAGCATCTGCGCGAGTCTCAAAGCACTCACCCACGCGCTTGAAGGAGATCAGAGGGGCGAAGACGAGGAGGGTGGTGACGAGCAGTACGAAGGAGCGAGCGGTCCACCAGTGCCGGCCGAACCAGCCATCCAGCACGCCCGTGTGATGACCTCCGCCGTCCGCTGGTGACGTCCCGGATAACACATCCCCTGTGTCATCCAGTCCCCACCGTTAATCCATCACACCAGATAAAAGGAATTAATACGGCGCTGGATCCAATGCTGGTACACCAGAAGCCGGATGTACCATCGCCCGGAGAACCATCGGCAATTTGAAATTATTTTTTTTGCAACGAGGAAAATGAAGGGAGAAGGAGGTGGATATGGATGGATACCGATGATGATCATGTAGACGACGAGGATGCCGAGGTTGTTAACGATTACGCAGGTTTGGAGGAGGGCCCGGCCGACGCTGCCGAAGGCTTCGCCGACGACGGCGGCGTAGGAGGTGGCGCGGGGACCGGACGGTGGCCGGCCGGCGCGGAGGATCATGTCGATGGAAGCCTCGGTGAGGAGGGCGCCGAGAACGATCATCGCGAGGCCCAGGACGAGGCCGAGCACCTTGACGGTGGCCGGGAGGGCCATGATGCCCGCGCCCACGACGGTGGTGGAGAGGTTGAAGACGGCGCCGGAGAAGGAGGCGCCGTCGAACCCGCAATCGCCGGCGGCCTCAGCGCCCTCGTGGTCTCCGCCGAGCCTAGGGAGGAGCGGGGCGCGGCTTGGCCGGCGGGGCCTCCTGCCGTCGCGGGCTAAGGGCAGGACCGTCATTTCCGGACTTTTTTTATTTTATTATTTTTGGGGACCCTCTCGGCTTTTTCTCAGAGAGAGAGAGAGAGAGAGAGAGAGAGAGGCGGGGTACATAAGCGCTTCCGGTTAGCAGGGAACCCGATGCAGAGGGTGGGCCCATGGGACGGCGGTGTTTTAGGAGTAAAGGACCAATCGAGGATATACACGTGGATCTAAGCGGAGGTTTGGATGCGAAGTTGGAAGCTTTAGCGTAGACGCAGCTTGATTTCGACCATTTTTTTTGGTGAAAAGTTTCGAGCGATTTTGACGTCGGACGGATCGTCCGGCGCAAGTTCCGAACCCCTTCACGGCTCCGGCGCAAAGTTCTCTACTGTAAATTATCGTAAAAAAGAATCAGTTGTAAGGATACACGTAAGCCATTTAAACCATTGTTAGGGTATATCTCGTGAAAAAAAAAGAAGTTCAGGTATATTCAAACACGGTTTTTTTTTAAAAAAATATATTATTATTTAAATAATAATTTTTAAAAATATAATTTTTTTTAATTTTATTTTTGAGAGTATTATAACTGTGATGAGTAGGATGCCACGCAAAATAAACAGGTATATCCAACATGTGGGTTTGTCCAACCTATCTGCCATTTTAATTTTTTTCATGAAGATGCATGTTGAACATACGGATTTAGTGCAACTTAATTTTGATTTGAACATGCATATTTAAGATGCTGATTCATTATGAACATACATCTTGAATATATAGGTTCAATATAATTTTAATTTTGATTTGAACATGCAACATCGCTAATTCGATCGATTGGAGAGGAGGGACGACGGCAGCATCGGGTCATGAAGGATGAAGGGGGCGCCGATGGAGGATAAAGGGCGCTGATGAAGGGGGTGTCAACGAGATGCGAATTTTTAAGGATGATGATGGTCGAACAGAGCCGTAGGAAGCACAGCATACAGACGGGCTTCACCACCACCAAGGACACGATGGAAGGGGGAGGGGAGGGTGGCAGCAAGTACGTCAAAGGGGGGGGGGTGATGAGAGGAAAGGAAGGGAAGGGGGAGGGAAGAAAAGAAAAAAAAAATAATTTGAAAGAGGAGAAGGAAAAAATATATATATATTTTTTATTATTAATTTAAATATACTATTTTAAAAATATGTTATTATTAAAAATAATAAAATATATTTTACTATTATATCATATCATTTTTAAATAATATTTTATGATTTTATTATTAATTTTTTTAAAAATAAATTTTTAAAAATAATATATTATTGTACAAATAGTATTTTTAAAAATCATAAAATATTATTTAAAATATTATTAATAATAAAAAATATTATTTATATAATAATATTATTTATATAATAAGAAAATAATAAAACATTATATGTATAATAACATTATTTAAAATATAATAACATATTTTGAAATATAATAATAAAACATTATATGTATAATAACATTATATGTATAATAAAATATATAATAAAATATTATATGTATAATAATATTATTTAAAAAATATTATTTTTTTTATAAAAAATATGTTATTATTAAATTTTAGAAAAATAATTTTAAAAAAATAATATATTAATATATAAATAGTATTTTCAAATTATTAATAAAAATATTTTTTTTCCTTTTCTTTTCAAATATTTTTTTTCTTTTATTTCCTAAATAATATTATTTTATTTAGTCAGAGTTTTAATTTGATTAGATCTGAATATAAATTCAATCGAAATGGTTTTAATCTCTCATATATATATATATATAGATAGATTGGGTTCCATTCAATCGGATCTCAATTTATATTCAGTCGGATCTCGACTGTTGGATCAGCGTGCATTTATACGCACACGCTTGAAAAAAAATAGATAAGCACCTACGTCTGAAAAAAATTTTTAAAAAAAAACTAAAAAAAAATTAGCCCTAAAAAAAATTCAAAAAAAAAGACCTGTAATTGAAAAAAAAACGAAGCTTGACCTATTTTTTTTTAGATTTTTTATTTTTTTTAATTTTTTTTAGATTTTTTTTGGCCTAGAGGCACGTGAAGGCACTTCCAGTTCTTAAAAAAACTAAAAAAAATAAAAAAAAGGCACGGACGTCTGAAAAAAAAGAGAAAGAAGGCGCCTTCTTTTCTTTTTAAAATTTTTTATTGATTTTTTTAGGCTTTTTTCCAAGTTCAGTTTTTTTTTAATTTTTTTTCAAGTTTTTTTAGGTTCAATATTTTTAAAAAATATTTTTTTAGATGGGTCTTTTTTTCTCTATTTTTTTCAGACACAAGTGCGCGTCTTTTTTTCAGTCGATGCGCTTTTTTAGACATGCTCGAAGATGCGTACTGATTGAATGGTCAAAGATTTAATCAAATATAGACTGGATTACAATCGATCAGAGCTCGGTATATATATATATATACACACACATTTCTAAAAATATAACAACAGGAAAGAACCAACCCCAAACCATACCTCATCGGACATCACGAGATTTGGCGCATAAGTGGCCAAAATGATGGAACCGTCGTTGGGAGCACCCCATCAATACTGTCAGCTCCTGACTTCAGATAGATCGGGAAGTGCGGCGAATGCGAACACTACTAGGTTTTCATCTAGGGATGGCACGAAATCCCACAGACCGACTTGGAGAAGAAAGGATGGGATTCTCGATGGCGGAGGAGGGGGAGCTCGGTGCGATAAAAGAAGGATGGGAGCTTGGTGCCTTAGAGAAGAAAGGATGGGATTCCCGGTGGCGGAGGAGGGGGAGCTCGGTGCGATAGAAAGCATCGAGGGGAGGACTCACGTGCGTCGTTGCTGCTAAAAAAAGTTGTCGGGGGCACCCGTCCGGAGTTGGACATTAGTGGATAATGGACTACTTTTTACGAAGGCAAAGGGTGGGAAGACTTTTACCGTTCGGTTCTGTTTGAATTATTTTACAAAATTAGATTAAAAATACCATAAAATTGATGGATTGAAACAATGTAATCGATAGGATTATAGGTTATAGATCGAGCTAGCTAAAATATTCAAAAATAATTTGAGTGAGAAAAAAAAAATTTCTTCCTATGATATGTAGGTTGACCTATTCCAAAATCATATTTAGGCATAAATCCTATGATTTTTTGTTGCTTGTGGAGGTCTAATGCACAAATGCTACAGGATTTTTAGCCTATTTTTATAAAAAAAATCCAAACAATCTCTTAAAATATAATAGATAATATGCCAAAAACATATAATAGTTAGATAAATAAATGATGGATTATATGCTAATATAAAGCAAGAACTCCAAACATACTCCAACAATTTTCTCTCCATGCCTCTGTACTGCTATAAACCCATAGCCCTCAAGGTTAGACCTGTTTAGTGGGCCAGATGGATTTCGGCCGGGCTTAACTCAAGAAAAGATGGTAATTTATCAAGTCTGGACTCGGCCTTCGGCCCTCCATTTCAAGCCCAAGCCCGCTATATATCGGGCTTCGAGCTTTCGGGTCGGACCTCGGGATTTCTTAAGCATATTCTCAAGTAAAAAGGTCTTAGACTCATCCATTGGCTATTCATTGATTAATTGGCACATGATTAAGATTTGGGATCAAAATAATTAATCATGCTTACCTACCGAAGTAGTCGATGTCATTGGAAAAGAGAAGGTGGGTAGGTAGGAAGGATGTCGGGGCCTCGGAGGCGAAGAGGAGGTGAGAAGAGGAGGCGGGGAGACGTGGCGGTGAGAAGAAAAAGCCCTAGTCCTAGCCTGGTCGAAATAAGCTAAGCACACCAAGGAAGAGAGGAGGTAGTGCTCGAGCGCAAGATAGTAGTCAGGGAAGATAATGATGGTGGGGAGCTCGGCGGCAAGGTAGAGGCAACAGTTGAACCAGGTGCAGAAGTTGGTCTCCATGGATGGCCGTCGGTGCGGAGATAGTGGCAGGATTTGTAGAGGTGGAGGTGGAGGTCATGGCCTTGTGGGCGGTGCGCCAGTGTTGAAGAATCGAGAATTGAGGACGGGAATAGGATAGCTGGAGCTGGAAATTAGGGATTAAGATTGGGACTTGGGAGCGCCAGAAAGATGAGGAATGAGGATCGAGTTATGGTCCTTACTCTTTATGATTACGGACTTTCGGGTGGCCTATGGGTATTTAGAATTTAATATGGATCCGGGGCCGAGTCAACATAAATCTGAGTCCAGTTTGTTTGAACATTCACACTCAATTGTTAAGTTCTATCGAATTCATCGAGCTGAAAATCAAAATCTAAGCCCATTTTAAGGCCCGGGCTCTTGCAGATGGTCTGGATTTTTAGCAGGCCTGTTTAGGTGTGTGGGTGCCAATAGATTTACATTTGCTGCCCAGGTAGGTGGTGGCCAGCTCTTGGACAGGATGTCATTAATAGTGCTGTGGTGCTTTTGTCGTCGGAGCTTCTGTTTAGGATTTTAATGATTGTTTTTTTCCTCCCTTGATTGAGTTGCTTGTCGGATTGCATTTATGAAGTCAAAATTTTCTCTGTTCTGAATCATCACGCGGCTTTATTTCACTATGTACCTGAATTTCTATCAAAGCTTGCCTTGGGGCACATGTTTATATTGACACTTATCCAAAATCTTAAATCTCCCATTCTTTCCCATCCCTTTTTTGGTGTAGCTCTTCTCTATGGCATGATGATGAAAAGCAAGAAGAAAATTTAGAGAAAAATGACTGGTTATTAGAATTTGCTATTGATGGCTTTTTCTTGGCATGCAACAAGAAGCCTGTGTCTAATTACTTAGGGTTCATATTCAAGTAACATCTATAGTCTAGAGGCTTTCTGTTGTTGGAGGATTTCACTACAATTCATTACTGTGGAGTTCAGAGGGTTATGTATTCTTAAATTAATCCAGAAGTATACTTTGACTGTGTTTCTATAGTTTCCTCAATATCCCACTTTGGACATTATTATGAAGAAAAACAGAAGCTTTTCTTATCCACTATTTTGCTATTAAAGAAAAAAGAAAAAGGATAGGCTTTAGATCCAGAAAGTATTTAAGTTTCTTCTATTGGAGTTTTATTTAAGATAAAAAAAAGATGTAAATTTTTTCTTATCCCTAAATTTTAGTTGTTTAAATACTTTAAAACTTAGTTTTATTTAAAATAAAAAAAAATTAATTATTTTCTTATTCCTAAATTTTGGTTATTCAAAAACTTTAAACTCTTTTTTAAATTAACATCTCTTTTTGAAACGATGTAATTCTTTGAAAGAGCATGTTGATTTCCGAAGAAATATGATATTTTTAAAATAATTTGTATCTAATTTTTTAAAATCAATCAAAAATATTATTTTTTTTCCTCTCCTCTCTTCTTTCTTGTGCTATGTTTGAAACTCTTTTTTTGAGATAGAGATCACATCTTTCCTCCTCTTTTTTTCACTTTTTTTTTATATAATTGAACATCTAAAGGAAGTCTTTTAAGTTAGACCTCCCAATGGTCGTACTCATTAGAGGATGACCGAGTCAAGCTAGGCCATTGAACCTTAGGGATAAGATTGCCGAAGACTCTTACATAGAACGCAAATCACATTCTTAGAACAATATTTCACATGCCTTAATTCATGTAGGATCTTTTCAATCTTTTATTTCTTTTAGTACCTTGTTTTCCTTTATAATCTTATCTTTTAATCATATAAACAGTAATAGCAATTTCTAGGAGTTTTGATTGAATTTTTTCTAACAGTCTAATCTTGATAAAACTAGAAATTATCATTCATTGATTAGAATTAACTCTAAATTAATTGCATAATATCAAAAGTTTTAGTATTTATCATTTAGATACTATTCTTTTTATAGATTTTAGATTTATGAATAAACTTATTTATCTTAAATAGTATGAATTATTTTTTATAATTTTTAAAAATGATACAGAATTTTTCTACAGTTCTAAATTATTTGCAGAATTTTCTGTAACTTTAAAAATGGTGCAAAAATTTTCAAAAAATTTCTATACATTTAAAAATTCATCCAAAAAATTTCTATTGTTTTAAAAAAATAGTGTAGAAATTTTACTACTATTTTAAAATCATGCAAAAATTTTCTACAACCTTAGTTTATATTTAAATAAATTTATAAAGGCTTTAAATTTTGCATAGAAGTTTTTCTATAACTTTAAAATCTATGCAAAATTTTTTTTGTATCTTTAAAATCTATAGAAATTTTTTTTGCATTTTCAAAAATTGTACAAAAATTTTTGTTGCTTCGAAAAATGTATAATTTATTAGTTGTTCTTTCAAATTCATATTATTGCTGCCTTGAAAAACATGTAGAATCATGTAGTTATTCTATTTGTCATATACCTAGTATAATTATTTAATTTTGTTCTTATTATTATTATTATTTATTATATTTATTTTAAACTCTAGAATTCTATCAATCATTGTAAGCCAATAATTAATTACTCAAATATATAATACTAAACCCCTTAAAACTAACATCGAGAAGTTTAGTAGATCATTTTCGAGGAACTAATCCCACTCCACGTAGCAACTCTCGACCACTGAGGCCCTCTCCCATCAAAGAATATTCGATGCAAGTGTGATTACGACTACACCCTCCCCATCCAAAGATAAGTACATCACTCTGGTGCTGAATCAGGTGCCAGACGGATCAGATATCACTTCCATGGAGCTAATGATGGCATTGGGCATCTGGTCCCATATTTAATCGATGTCCATGCATTTCAAATTCAGATCAATTTCATGAAAGCATAGGCCCATTCTGCCTGCGCTACCACCCGATCAATAGTAGATCATTTTTTAAAAGATGGCAAAACTAAGTAAAATATTGGCTCACCACTTTAGGATTGATCACTCTTCTAGAATTACCAGATCCTAGACCTTCTAGATCAACTTCTCCTAGTCCTCTTAATCCTCTGGTCTGCTTTCAAAAATCCTAAGGAAATTGATTTTTATTGCCACCATAGGATCTTTAATGCTCTATCTGATTCTCTATTTGATGTATATCTTCCCACCAAATCAGCTAAGGAGCTTTGGGATGCTTTTGAAGTGAAATATGGAATGGATGATGCCGATCTTGATCGGTTTGTCATGTCCAAATTTCATAAATATACCATGGTGGATGCCAAATCTATCAATGTCAAATCCATGAATTTCAAGATCTTCTTAGAAAGAAGAAATTAACTTGTTGCAAGTTCTCTATAAGTTATAAAATTCAGTCCTTGATTTATTCACTCCTTCTTGATCGAACTTTTCTCGTAAATTAAGTCATAGATAATGTGACTTAACCCTATCAGAAATTATAAACTCTATTAGAATCGAAGAAGAGCATCAACTTAAGAATAAACCCAAATCTGATTTTGGATCTAGGATCAATTTGATTGAATCTCATCAAAAGTTATTTCAAACCCCAAGAAAAATTCTTCAAAAAAAAAAAAGCCTCTAAATCCTCCAAATCTAGTTTCTTTCTTCAAATCTCCTAGAAGCCATAACTGTAGAAAGTTAAATAAGAAGATCTTCTGCTTCATATAGGATGAACAAATTAATCATATAGCAAAGGACTGCTACCATAAAAAAACTGAACTATGGAAGGAAAGAGTATCTAAACCTCATGTGAATATGATTGAAGATGGTACTGGAGAAAGTCAAGATCCTTTGATATTTCTTGTCCATTCTTCTTATGATTAGTAGCTTGATTGAGAAGCTAATGTATATATTTATTTTAATTGCTCCTAGTTCTCCATCTTTCTGGAATCAAGTGGTGAAGGTATAATGCTTGGGAACGATTCCATAGTACAAGTATTAGAAAGAGGTCATATGGATTTAAAGATAACATCTTAAAAAACTCTAATCTTCATGAAGTGATCTACGTCCCCAATGCTAGGAGGAAAACATAATTAGTGGATCTCTTCTTGTATCTAGAGGTTAGAAAATTATATTAAAATCTAATAAGCTTGTAATCACTTGTAACAATGAGTTTGTTGGAAAAAACTTTGTATCCGAAGGCCTATTTAAGTTAAGTGTAATTTCTAGATATTCTAATAAAGATCATTTCTTTATTCTAAATCTTGAATCTTCTAATATCTGGCATGATAGGCTTGGTCACATTAATTTTGATTAGATCTGATATATGACCAACTTAAATTTAATCCCTAAGATATATGTAGATAAAAAGATCAGGTGTGAAATTTGTATTCAAGCCAAAAGTATAAAAAGAAATTCTAACCTTCTTGATCTAGTTTATAGTGATGTGTGTGACTATACCAAAATTTCAACTTGGGAAGAAAATTGTTAGTTAATTTGTAATATTCATTGATAATTTCTCTTAGTATTGTTATACATATTTAATCAAATCTAAAAATAAAGTTCTAGATAGGTTTAAAATCTCTAAAGCTGAAGCTAACACCCAGACTGAGAAATCCTTAAAAGACTTAGGTCATATAGAGGTGGAGAATATACCTCAAATGAAATAACTTTATTCTATCAAGAACAAGGATCATTCATGAGGTGACTTCTCCTTACTCTCCACAATCTAATAGTATAGTGGAATGAAAAAACTATATCCTAATGGAGTATCATTGACTCAATGTTAATCAGTTCAAGTGCATCTAAGAACTTATGGGAGAAATCCTTATTAGCAGCATATTATATCCTAAATAGAATATCTTTTAAGGATGAAAATAAGACTTTTTTTGAACTCTGAAAGGATAGAACTCCTAGAATAAATTACCTAAAATTATGGGGGTGCCTAGCTAAGGTAGGTTTATCTAAACCTAAGAAAATAAAAATTGATCCTAAAATCATAGATGAAATCTTTATAGGATACTCCTTAGATAGTAAGTTCAATAGATTTTTAGTAATAAATTTCATAATAAGTGATATCTCTAATAATACTCTAATCGAGGTTAGAGATGCTACTTATTTTGATAATGTCTTTTCTTTTAGAAATCAAATCTTAAATCCAATTCAATCTAATCTATCTTCTAATCTTAATCGTTGAATCAAAGGATCCTCATGATTGAAGAAAGAGAAAGAGGTCTAACCTTGATCATGGATCTTCTGAACCTAGAAGAAGCATAAATACTAGAAAAGAAAAGGATCTTAATAAAAGTTTCTTTATTTTTCTAGTTGAAGATGAACCTTCCACTTTTATGAAGACAATGTCTTCACCCGATGCCTCTTTCTAGAAGGAAGCCATTAACTTTGAATTTCACTCAATAATTCAAAATCAGACCTGAATCCTTACTGATCTTTCTCTAGGTAGTAAACCATTAGGTTGTAAATGGATATTTCGTAGGAAGTTTAGACTTGATGGATCAATAGAAAAGTATAAGGCTAGATTAATAGCTAAGAAGTATAACTAGAAAAATAATTTAAATTATTTTGATACATATTTTCCTATAACTAGAATCTCTATTCTTGAAACCCTTCTTGCCATTGCTTTCATCTATAAATTGATCATTCATCAAATAGATGTAAAGACTGCATTTTTAAATAGAGATTTAGATAAAAAGATCTACATAGAATAGCTGGAGGGATTCGTTGTTAAGGGATAAAAGAATAAAATTTGCAAACTTGTTAAGTCCCTCTATGATCTTAAACAGACATCTAACCAATGGCATGAAAAATTTGATAGAACTATTCTTTTTTTTTAATTTTTCAAATGATCATAACAAGTGTGTCTATTCCAAAATTATTGATGATAATTATGAGATCCTTTATTTATATATCAATAATATTTTGATCTTTTGATATGAAAGATTTAGATAAAATTGATGTTATTCTAGAGATGAAGCTGATCAAATTTTCTGAAAGGATAGCACTACTACAAAAATGGCCTATGGTAGCGATTTTCGAAATCGCTGCCATAGCTCCTATGACAGCGATTTTCGTTAACCACTGCTATAGATCGGATCTATGACAGCGATTTTTGTAACTAGTACCATAGGTCCGACATATAGTAGCAGTTATCAAAAATCGCTGCCGTAGGTCGGACCTATAGCAGCGGTTCATTGTAACCGCTGCCATAAGTTGGACCTATAGCAGCGGTTAGTAGAAACCGCTGCTATAAGCTGATTTATGGCAGTGATTAATTATAACCGCTACTATATATATATATATATATATATATATATATATATATATATATATATATATATATATATATATATATATATATATATATATATATATATATATATATACATATATATATACATATATATATATATACATATATATATACATATATATATATATATATATATATATATATATATATATATATATATATATATACATATATATATATATATATATATATACATATATATATATACATATATATATATATATATATACATATATATATATATATATACATATATATATATACATATATATATATATACATATATATACATATATATATATATATATATATCATATATATATATATATATACATATATATATATATATATATATATATATATATATATATATATATATATATATATATATATATATATATATATATATATATATATATATATATATATATATATATATACATATATATATATATATATACATATATATATATATATACACACATATATATATACATATATATATATATATATATATATACATATATATACATATATATATATATATTAAATATCATATAATTTTAAAATTTAATGCTCATCTTCATCATTCATTATTTAAATAATTATAATTAGAGTATTATCGTAAAAGATCATCTCGATCCGATGGCCCTAGCTTCATCGATCAGAAAAATTTGATTTCAATGACTACGAATGATGATGCGATGATTTGATAGATGGAGACCTCCGATTGATTCAAAAACCTATAATAATTATTTCGATGATATTTATAGTATACTATCAAAATTTTACTTCAATCGAATATCGTTATCTTGGTCAATTTAGTATAGATTAGTTTTGATCGTTAATGATAAACGAGTGATCAAAAGATCAAATGGTGTTCAATTATGAGATAATTTTTTTTATAAATGATCTTGACTACTACTTTAATCATTTTTTATGATGGTGATTATAAAATTTAACTCATAAGATGAAGAATGATCTAAAATTATACGTCTCCTGATAACCATTCTGAAACTTCACCGATTGTTATGCTTGTACTTTTACAATATCTACTTAACATGAATAGTTTATATAAAAATAATTTAAATTTTACTATCATCACTGTATAAAATATTTAAAATTATAATAAAAATTATTTAACTAAAAAATTATTTCATAATCGGATGTCGTTTAACCCTTTGATCACTTATTTCTAATTTAACGGTCAAAATCATTCCATACTAATTAACCATGATAACGATATTCGATTAAAGTAAAATTTTGATAGTATGCTACAAACATTATCAAGATCATTGTTGTAGATTTTTGGATCCATCGAAGATTTTCATCTATCAGATCATCGCATCATCGTTCATGATTGTCATCAAATTTTTTTGATCGACGAAGCTAGGGCCATCGAATCAAGACGATCTTTTATGATAATACTCTAATGATAATTATTTAGATAATGAATGATGAAGATAGGGATTAAATTTTAAAATTATATAATATTTAGAGAAAAGATAAGAAAAAAATTATTTTCAACTTATGGTAGTGTTTATAAAAAATCACTGCTATAGATCTACAGCAGCGGTTATAAAATCGCTACCGTAGATTTATGGCAGCGGTTCGATAATGCTACCGTAGGTTAGGTTAAAAATCTTCAAATTTTTTTTTTTTCCTATGCGTGCTCGATCTCTCTCTCTCTCCTCCTTCTCTTTATCATCGGTGAGGCTCCTTCCCCCCGATCAGCGTCGCTCCTCCTCCCCCCTGGCCGACGTCGCCCCTCCTTCCCCCCAGGCCGACATCGCCCCTCCTTCCTCCCGACCGACATCATCCATCCTTCCCCCTCGATCGACGTCGCCCCTCTTTTCCCTCCCTCTTTGACCCTCCATCTTCGATCACCCCTCTCCACCACCCCCCATCCGGTCCCCCCACCTCTCCATTCGAACCTCCCTCCGCCCCTAGCGAAAACCCTCCCTTAAGTGAATCCCCATTCGACCCTTCCTCGGCCCCCTGCGAAACCCTCCCTCCAGCGAACCCCCCTCCACCCTCGCTCGGTCCCTAGTGAAACCCCACCCCCCCACCTCCCCATCCGACCCTCCCTCAGTCCCCAGCGAACCCCCCCGGCATACCCCATCCACCCTCAACCCTCCATCGACCCTCTGTGAAACCCCTCCCCACACTCTATCCGCCTCCGGCCCTAGTGCGAAACCAAACCTTCCTTCCGACGAGCCCCCCTCCACCCTCCTTTGGCCCCACAAAAACCCACCCCCCACCACCACCACCATTTTGAGCCTCCTCCGATCGAGTGCGAAGCCTCCTTCGATCTCCTCATCACTGTGCCCCCTCCTCCTGGCCCCCCATCTCCAACTTTTCTTGCTCTCTCTCTTTTCTCTTTTTCTTTCTTTTTTATCTCACTATCTTGCTTTTATTTTGCAGGTTACCTCTAGTGCCGTCGTCCTCCTCTAGCATCGTCGTCGGTAACCCTCAACTTTTGGTGCGATCCACTCTCTATAACCGCATGTATAATTTTTTTTTTAATTTTATAATATTATTTATTAATTATATATATTTATAATAATTTATAAAATATTTATAATAAATATTATAAA
The DNA here is from genome assembly GCA_006176705.1 of Cocos nucifera. Lineage (NCBI taxonomy): Eukaryota > Viridiplantae > Streptophyta > Magnoliopsida > Arecales > Arecaceae > Cocos > Cocos nucifera. Next base: position 2,992,706 of record QRFJ01000065.1, on the reverse strand, counting down.
TATTTATTATAAATATTATAATTATCTGTATGCCATAATTTTTAGATCATGCCGTGGTGGTAGTCTTGGGTCGTGCCATGTCGACGATTGTGGACTAGGTCTGTCAACGAATTGGATTCATGTAATTCATATTGTAGAATTTATTACATAATATTTTTTGAATGTTTATATCTTATTATTTTTGTTTATTATATTGTATAATGATAGATCTGTCAATTGATTATTGTATATATTAGAGAGTATTTATTGATGCTATACTAATATTATTATTCAATATGTTATATTGATTAATGTTCATTAATGTTGTAGGTCACGATGGTATCGAAACGCCATCTAGCTTTCACCCCCGCTTCTCGATGGGTTACTTGCAGTTCAGCATCCGAGGAGCAGTCGGAGCATACTCCGTCCACCTCGGCATTGGCTGCTCAAGGACCTCCATCGATGGCATCTACTCCATCGGCAGCTGAGCCTCTACCATCGTCCATATCTGAGGTACATGCTACTACGCAGGCATCCGAGTGTATGTTTTATTATCTTAGCATAACTTTATTTTTTATATAGTATTTATACATTTATATATTTGCATAATATATTTGTATTGCAGGTGCATCATTCAGTCGGACATTTTACGATCCCACACATATTTCGTGGTCTCATATGTATGGCACACGTGTGAAACCACCAGCATTAGATGATGGTCTATTACGATGCGAAGGAAAGGCCGGTAGGGGAGACCGCGTGGAAGATGCATTTCTTTTTTAGAGTACTTATGAGATGGTCGAACATCATTTTTGTAGAGCCCAGAGACTGACATTTGATGGATGCTACCATCAGAGATCGGATATGAAAGGAGATATGGATAAGTACGTGCATCTTAGTTATATTTATGCATTTTATATGTTTACACTATATATGTTTGATTAGAATAATTTTGTAACTGATTTTTGATAAATTTGTGCAGAAGAGGTATGACTTTCTCAATCATGAGAGGGCTCGAGATATCCGACTAAAGAAGATCAAAAAGTTATACTGAAGTTACAAGGTCAAGCTCTACAGAGGATGACTCGAGCACCGACGAGACACTCTGGAGGAGCTTATTCTCTGGATACAGGACTATCCTTCAAGTCAGTGAGAGAGGATGGTTAGACACTGGAGGAGCCAAGAGTTCGAGATAAAATTTTTAATTTTTAAATTTTTTAATACGCTTAAAATTTTATTTAAATATTTTTTAAAATTTATTATTTATTTGAATACTTATTAGACTACCTCCCGTAAGAATCGAGAAAATCGTGCAGCCTAGGAGTATACGCACACTCTAAGCCACGAGTCTATGGCCAGTCATGTATATAGAGAGATAATTAATTCTAAATCTTACTAGATAAATTAAATTCATATTTTTTATCATCTTTCTGATAAATTTATTCTTTATTATAACTAATGAGAGATGGAGTGATGTCCAACCATAGTGAGATCTTTCGATCCAGTCGCATGGACAAGATAGGCAGGCTGATGAACGCCACGATCGGATATATTTTTATAAGTATTAAATATATTAGTATATATTATTAGTATTATAGTATTTTTTATAATTTTTAATAATTATAGGATCAATTAGATGTGCTCGCGAGCCCCATGACCATCTGTCTCAGGTTTTGAGGCCTGAGCACTTTGGAAGAATCCGATGTAGACTCGGACACGCGTCGATGAGCTACTGATCCGAGACGAGCATCTCCTCATAGACTTTTAGTGTCATCAGTCAGGAGGAGCTTGAGAAGACGTTGGCACAAGCAGATCATGCTGCGATGCGGGCAGATCGGGCTGAGGAGCGTGCATCTCATCTGAAGGACATCGTGAGAGACATGATGTCGATGCTCAGCGTACGTTTTGAAGTCATGGGCTTCGAAAATATGTTGGCTCCCATTTTAGCTCCAGCTCCAGCTTCGGCTCTCGATGATGACAACAATGATGTAGATTTAGGAGACTTTTGATGTATTTTATTTTTTAAAAAAATATTATAATAAATTTTATTCGATAATAAAATTTTAGTATTTCAAAATAATTTTTATATTTATTATATTTTTTTATGTTATATATCTGTATTTATCAGATAAAATATATAAAAAAATAATTTTTTTTAAAAATTATTCAAGATCTATGATAGTAATTTTATAACCGCTGTCATATCTGTGCCAACCTCTGTATTAGATCTATGGTAGTGGTTAAGAAATAGCTGCTATAGATTATGTATGGTAGCGGTTATGTAACTGCTGCTATAAATTAACTATGGCAGCGGTTACATAATCGCTGCTATAGATCAATCTATTGCAATAATTTATAAATCACTGCAATAGGCTATCTATGGCAGTGATTCAAATAACTGCTGCAACAACCGCTGTCATAGAGCTACGGCGACGATCGCAGTAACAGCGGTTAGAAAATTGCTACTATAGCCTATGATAGCGGTTAGAAAATCGCTGTCGTAGCTTTTTTTTTGTAGTAGTGTAGCTCTTCTTTCTCATTCTATAAAAAAATGATTGAAAAAAAATAGATATTTTAATTAGAAACCTATATCAATTTCTTATGATTCAAATATTCATTTTAAAAAGAATTTAGGTGAACTAATTGATCAACTTAGATACTCTCAGATTATAGGTTCTCTTCTTTATGTGGTAAATAAGACAAGACCTGATATTACCTATGTTGTAGTGAGATTAAGTAGATACATCCAAAATCTAAACCAATCTCATTGGTTTGTTGTTCAAAGGGTATTCCGATAAAGGGATGATAATTTTATCCGAGCTACCGGATATCTGACCCAATCCTACCCAAATGAGGTGGGTTTTATCCGATCCGATTAGAATCTGGGATGGGTATGGATTCTAAAAAGAATATCTAAAGTGGGTTCGAATCAGGTATAGATAATAGTATGCCTCGATCCAAATCCGATCCGATATAATTTTAATACATATTTTTCATTCAAAATTATGATAATTTTATATTATTTATATGTACTCGATCCGATCCGATCTGATTAATCCCTCTTATATACCTGACTCGTATCTTTATTGGATCCAACCTGATCCGACCCAAAGCGGGTATGGATATAGAATTTTTACTTATGGGGCGGGTATGGATATAGGCTAATCCAACCCATATCCGGTCCATTGCCACCCCTATTTCGATATCTTAAGAAAACTCTTGATCTATCCTCTTATACATTAGATATCTTGTGGTGGTTGAGGATTATAGTGATACAAATTAGATTACTAATTCTCTTAACCTTAAATCAACCACCAAATATCTTTTTTTCGATGATGTTGCCGTAGCTTAGGGATCTTCTAAGCAAACCATTATATCTCATAGTATCATTAAGGTCGGGTTGATTACTCTAGATACCACTTGTACTATGGTAGAGTAGATTAAAAATCTTATCTCAGAGTTATCTTTAATATCTAAGCCAATTCTGGCCATATCAATCCATAATGATAATAAAATCATAATTGAACTGATAAATCAAAAGAGTACTAATAAAAGGATTAACTAGCATAACCGACATTTCCATATTCACCATAAATTTCTAAGATAACTCAAAAAGAGTAATGTCATTTCTTTGAAATTTATCAAGTCTAAATAAAACTTGGCAAATCAACTAACCAAGGATTTATCTAGGAACGGAGTCCTAGAATTATTGAAAGGGATAGGACTTAAGTCCACTATATGGTAATCAATTGTGGATACCCAATCTCTGTGATTGAAAATTCGATAAATGAAGTTCAATATAGTAGAAATGAAGTTGATTAAATGATCATGCCAAAGCACATTTCCAAAGTATATCTCCTTCTATCCCTATGATGTACTACTATAGTAAAGGGCTACAGCAGTGGTTCATAACTACTACTATAGTCCAAAAAATCACTGCCATAGTCTACAACAGCGATTAGTTAACTGCTGCCACTGTGGCTATCATCATAGATCTATGGCAACGATTTTTATGGTAGTTATCATAACCGCTGCTATAGATCTATGGTAGCGATTTTGAAAATTGCTGTCATAGATTAATAATTAATTTTTTTTAAAATATTATATATTCTTAAATTTAATATCCATCTTCATCATTCATTATCTAAATAATTATCATTAGAGTATCGTTACAAAAGACCATCTCGATCGGATAGCTCTAGCTTCATAGATCAATAAAATTTGATTTTGATGACCACGAACAACGATGCAATGATCTAATAGATGGAGACAATCGATAAATCTAAAAATCTACAATGATGATCTTGATTTCTTTTGTAGCACACTATCAAAGTTTCACTTTAATTGGATATCGTTATCATGATCAATTTAGTATGGAATGATTTTATCCGTTAAATAAAAAATGAGTGATCAAAGAATCAAATGGTATTCGATTATGAGATAATTTTTTAGATAAATAATCTTGGCTACTACTTTAATCATTTTTATGATGATGATTATAAAATTCAAATCGTAGATCTAAGAATGATCCAAAATGATACGTCTCTTGATATTCATTTCTAAACTTCTTTAGTAATTATGCTTGTGTTGTTGTAAGATCTGCTTAACGTGAATAGTTCATATAAAAATAATTTAAATTTTATGATCATCTTCATATAAAATAATTAAAATTATAGTAAAGATCATTTAACTAAAAATTATCTCATAATTGGACGTCGTTTGGCCTTTTGATCACTTGTTTCTTATTTAACAGATGAAATTATTCCATACTAAATTGATCATGATAATGATATATGATTGAAATAAAATTTTGATAATATGCTACAAACATCATCGAGATCATCATTGTAAGTTTTTGGATCTATCGGTAGTCTCAACCTATCAGATCATCATGCTGTAGTTCGTGATCGTCAAAATCAAATTTTATTGATCGATGAAGCTAGGACTATCGAATTGAGGCGGTATTTTATGACGATACTCTAATGATAATTATTTAGATAATGAATGATGAAGATGAATATTAAATTTTAGATTATATAATATTTAGATAAAAATATTAAAAAAAGTTATAGCAATGATTATATAGAACTGCTACCATGAATCGAGATCTATGGCAACGGTTCTATCTAACTGCTGTCATAAATTTTTTATAGCAGTGATTATACATAACTGCTATCATAGATCAAGAACTATAGCAGCAGTTATGCCTAACCGCTGTTATAGATCTAACCAATGGCAGCGGTCAAGCTTAATCACTATGATAGATCTTGATCTATGACAGTGATTGATTAATCGTTGTTATATGTGAAACTTATTACAACGATTATATAGAACTGCTGCCATAGGTCCGACCTATGACAGCGGTCATGTGTAACTGCTGCTATAAACTATCTATGATAGTGGTTATAGATCTCGATCTATGGTAGTGTTTCTATATAACTGCTACTGTAGAGTTTATGACAATGATTTTCGAACTGCTATAATAGCAAGCGCTGCCGTAGCCCCATTTTATAATAGTGATGGGTGTTTTTATTCATAACAAAGTAAAATATGGAAAGATTGAACTATGCTCTTAATGAGTCCAACATAGGAATTTATATGATGTTAGGTCACAAATATCTTTGGAAGACTTACCTATAAGAATTGTCATATAGGCTGCGACTAGGGATTTGGGCTATCCCTAACAAAATTCTCATGAAAAATTAATCAAGGTACTAAGCATAAGACTTTTAAATTCTCATGAAAAATTAATCAAGGTACTAAGCATAAGGCTTTTAAATAGTACTAACCACATAAAGATCCATTTGATCCGTATTGCATGTGTGATAAGTTGAAGTCTAAGTTAAAGAACCTAGTTTGAGGTTTAATCCATTGTGATTCTTTCGAATGGATACTATGATCAATACTAAGGTTCAAGTCTAGGGGACATCTCACCTATTGCATAGTATAAGATGCTCAGATATTTTTTTATATATTTTTTAAAAAATTTAAATATTTTATGGGAGATTGTTGGAGTTTTATTTAAGACAAAAAAGATTTAATTTTTTTTATTCCTAAATTTTAGTTATTTAAAAACTTTAAAACTCTTTTTTAAATTAATGCCTCTTTTCGAAGAGGAACGACTCTTTAGAAGAGAATGTTAGTTTTCAAAAAAATATAATATTTTCAAAATATCATATCTCTTCAAAACCATGGTGCCTTCTTGGTAATTCAGACATAGTCTATAAATAGGCTTTAGATCCGATTGTTTTAAAATCAGTCAAAAATATTGATTTCTTTTCTCCTCTCTCTTCTCTCTTATTATGCTCTATCCAAGACTCTTCTTTTTAAGATAGAGATCACATCTTTTCTTCTTCCTTTTCCACTCCTTTATCATAATTGGGCATTTGAAGGAAGTATTTTAGGTCAACCTCCCCAATGATCCTACTCATTAGAGATAGATCGGGCTGAGCTAGATTGTTGTACCTCATTAGAGATAGATCAGGCTGAGCTGGGTTGTTGTACCTTGGGGAGGAGATCATCGAAGACCCACATGTAGGGGTGAATTACGTTCTTAGGATAATGTTTTACATGTCTTGATTCAGACAAGATCTTTTCAATCTTTTTTTTAGTACTTTATTTTTCTTTATAATACTATCTTAAAATCATATAAACAACAATAGCAAGTTCTAGGAGTTCTGATCGATTTTTCCAACATCTTCAATGTGATGGGATCCTTCATCAACTTAGCGATTGGACACAAGAAATGATGCAAGAGCATTAGAGGCCCAATCATGCTGTCCTTCTTCATCTCTTGTAGTAATGGCAAAGGTGAGACCTTGTCATGGGTCTTGCTTTGGGCATCATCATCCTCCATGATGTTAGGAAGTGGATGAATATAAATGACATGCATAGAGAGTTTCACGAGGTGGATGATGGTAGAGAAAAAGAGAGCTACGGTCTCTAAGTAGCCTCAATACGCTTTTTCTGAGTAGTGTCAACATGGATCATGCACCAAATCTACTACAAACCATTTGTAACGATACATGTCATCATCCAAAACAACTAGATATAAGATATGATTTAGATTTTTTGGTCCTATAGTTGTAACTACGATATATATAGTGCATCATTGATGTGAAGTTAAATACATATTTGCAGGGAGGTCTATGTAGCTATCTATTGATAGAAGCTGAGCATTAGCAATGAAAATGGATGAAGGAAAATAGAGGGCAATGAAAACTAAAGAATTGGATGGAAGGGAGGGAGGGAGAAGAGAGGGGGATGAGCTGTGGGGGGGAGAGAGAGTGAGAGAATGTTGATTTCCACGTTGTTGTCTATCAATGGAAACCAAGCACTAGCAACAGTGATAGATGAAGAGAAATATATAGAGGACAATAAAAACTAAAGAATTTGGTGGGAGAGAGGGGGGGTGATAGGGAGAGAGAATGTTAATGGCTACTTAGTTATCTATCGATGGAAATCAAGTACTAAAAATAGTGATACATGAAGAAAAATTAAGAGCAATAAAAACTAAGAACTCATTTAGTTGATGGAAATAAGAGGAAGAAAGTATGGTCGACCAAAAAATGAAGAAATCCCTTTTGTTTAATTGAAGTTTTCAAAGGATAGTCTAGAATATAGCTTTTTTTTGAAAATAAACTTTTCATATTTCATGGGAATGAAAAATCCATCTAAGACATAGATTTTTGGCTTTCCTACGTGAAGAAAATTAGGATCATTTTTTTTCCAAAAATATACCCCCTAAGGCCATGAATAGAATATGATAAAGCCTTTTTTTTTATTAAAGATATAATAGATATTATATAAAGTTTTTCCAAAAAAGATGATGCATGCTCATCTAAATATAAGGCACTCTTAAATATTTTACTTTATCATGGTCAATGAAAATCAAGCACTAGCAACAATGATAGATGAAGGGATATATAAGGCAATGAAAAGAAAAGAATTAGGTAGCTGGAGGAGTAGGGGGGTGGAGAGAGGATGTTGATGGCTATCTATTTGTACCATTGGAAATGAAGCACTAGAAAGGGTGATATATGAAGAGAAATTGAGGGCAACAAAAAATAGGATTTATTTGGTTGATGGGAATGGGAGGAAGGAAGTATGGTCAACCAAAAAAAATGAAGGAACCCTTTTTTGTTTGATTGAAATATTCAAAGAACAGATTAAAATATGGCATTTTTTTGGAAATAAATTTTTTATATTTCATGGGAATGAAAAATTCATCAGGGATAGATTTTTGGCTTCCTACATGAAAAAAATTGGGATCATATTTTTTTCCCAAAATATACTCCCTAAGGCCATAAATATAATAGAATAAGATATTTTTCTTTATTAAAGATATAATTAATAGATATTATACATAGTTTTCCTAAAAAAGATGATGCTCGATTGAATATAAGTTACTTTTAAATATGTTATTTTTTCATATCAATTAAATATACTAAAATTATTTTTTAAAATATTATATTTATAAGAATCAACTTTCAAAAAAAAATGGAATCAAACGAGCCCTAGAAGATTGGATGGAAGGGAGGCAGAGGGAGAGAGATAGGATGTTGATGGCTATCTATATATCAATAGAAATCAAGCAATAATAATGATAAATAAAGAGATACATAGGACAATGAAAAAAAAAAAAATAGATAGTTGGAAGAGGGAGAGGAGATGTTGATGGTTATCTAATTATCTACCAACTAACGAAAATTAAAAATTAGTAATGGTGATAAATAAAAAAATAAAAATTTAAAAAAATTAGGTGAGAGAAAGAAATTGTAATAATGGAGATAAGAAAGAGGAGGGTCGAGAGAGAGAGAGAGAACAGAGGTTTTGTGCTGCACTTGTGCTCGCCAGCCATCAATCCTTGGTTGTCGTTCGCCATTAATTGATCGTGCGGAGAAAGAGGAAAGATGGTCCCAAATCGTATCCTGAATCAAGATACAACCAACTCAGTCGCTCGAAAGAGGAGTGGTAAGATCGAGATGCTGGTTAAAATAATGGTTCCATGCCAATGTTCGTACGATTAATTAAATTTGAGTTCCGAAACCTTTCATCAAAATCCACACGGTGCTTCTCGGTAATAATTATCTATCTACCGCGCTGTCAAATTGCAGGACGGTGAATACCAATCTCAAAATCCAAAACTATACTGCATCCGCACTTCACCAAAAACTCGAAAAAAAAAAAAATCTGCTCGCTGGGCACACGGCACGTAGCGGCCAAAAGTCTCTGTCGGACGTAGCGTTGGACCGCTCGATTGGCTCTGAATGATATGTAATCCCACCGACATCCAGAAAGCTCCTAAGCCAACGTACACACCGAGTCTGGCTGAAATGCCACCACGTGTCTCAACATCACCCACCATCCTTTTCCCTGTGTCATTCCCGCTTCGAGATGGGGTTGCGTTCCATTCAATCGAATCGAGATCATTGTTAATTACGAGCGAGGCCCATGGCCGCTCCAAGATCTCGCCCATAAGCCATGCGATGTTAAACCTAACTAGTGGACGCACCTGCTACCTTTTAATAATTTTTAATTATCAAAATATAATGAAAATATAAAAAATCATAATTATTTTTTTAAGCATGAAATTAATCTTATCTATCACGATTGGAGATATGGTTAGCAATTTTAAAAATATTTGAATTTTAATTGCCTACTTTGAAGGGGATTATAATAGATTTGAATCTTTAGATGAAGAAGAAGATCATGATAATTTTTTGATTTTCATCTTCAAATCATAACGGAACTATGCTCCCATATCTATATACAATAAGCTAAAAAAATCCTAGAGGAAGAAACTCCAAAAGGAAGAAATTTTCATAACTTAAAAATCTTCTGATGAGAGACTCTCAATCTCTCATCTATCATTCAATCTGAACTAAGATCAAAAAATTAATTTGAGAAGGCCAACTAGAATCAAATCAATCAAAACATCGTAACATACTATAATCATTTATTATATTCTCTTATTACTATTCTTGTAAAGCTTGACTTGACTTAGACATCAGAAGGTTTGATCAGAACCAATTCGACAAGTCTTTTTATTTTTGTGCACGGATCTGTAGCTCTAAGATAGATTATCTTCTATGTTGACACAGAAATTGATCATCGTCGGAGTCCGATGGAGTGGAGGCCGATGAGGTCGCCATCGAAAACCTACAAAATAAAGTTTTGTCCAGAGCCGGTGGAGGGATGGCTCCGGTAGGACCCTCCGACGATCAAGTCAGCTCTGGCCAACAGGAATGGAGTGCTCGAAAATGACTTCCGCAAAGCTTAGAGATGAAGGAGAGATCCGAGAGATTAGAGTTCAGAGATTAGCGTATCTGGAGGGTCCTTTTTATAGCGGAGCTTGATGGTGACAGCTGCAGCGGCATGCTAGCGGGCTGCTCGAGGTTCGACGAAATCAGTCTCACAGAAAGGTGCCGTCTGCGGTGGGTTGATAGTGACAGCCATCGCCGCCTGATAGTGGGTCGCTATCACTTACGGCGGACTGATGGTGATGGCTGCAGAGCCAGCCGAATGAAGGGTTGAAGGTCTTCATCGTATGCCCATTTTGGAGAAGTTCGGACTCCTAAAGAGAAAGCTTGGAGGGGAGTTCGGCTCTCGTAAGCATCTAGCTGTAGGAGTGCGGCTAAGGTTCGGCCGCTGGAAGGTTCGGTAGGAGCTCAGTCGGTGAGAAGTCCGGCCCCTGAAGAAATTCTATCGAAGAGGAAGCTTGGATGGAGTTTCGCTCCCGCAGACGCCTGGCTGGAACGACGCGGAGAGAGTTCGGCTCTTGCAGGAGTCTGACTGAAGTTCGACGGTTGAGTTCGACTAAAGTCTGACTGCTGGAAGTCCAAGAAGCTCGGCCGCTAAGTAGTTCGACCGACTGAGGGGGTTTGGTTCGGACACTGGGAGTCCGAAGGAGCTCAGTCGCTGAGGAGTCCGAAGGAGCTCGACCATTGAGGAGTCCGAAGGAGCTCGATCGGCTGAAGGAACGATCGCTTGAGGAGTTCGACCGAGGGACGACCGTTAAGGAGTTCGGTTGCTGAGGAATTTCGTTAAAGCTCGACCGTTGAGAAGTTCGACCGGCTAAAGGGGTTCGACTCAAGACCCATCCCCTGAAGCTCTTCCGTGGCCATTGGTCGCATTAGGCTGAGCATCGAACTAGACTTCGATAGGAGCAAAATTTATCCCCAACAGTAATCCCCCCACTCTCGAGTTCGAAATTCGAAGGAAGGGAGTGTAGAAAAGACGACTGCCGAAGTCTTCTTCTGGGCTCCGTGCTGGTTCAGATCGAAGCTCGGAGGAGATCTCATCTTCAGCTAAAGTTGATGTCGAAGTTGAGGCCCGGGGGAGATCTCATCTTTAACCGAAGTTAAGGTAGGCTTCATCCGCTGCGATCGAGGTCGGAGGTTGAGCTCCTCGGGGGCGATATTGTATCCAGCAGTCGAGGTTAACACGGGCGCTCGAAAGAGATCTGATCTCAGGATGAGGTTGTCTCTGATCTTATCTCTAGCCGAGATTGTCTCGGCCACTCGGAAGATATCTTATCTCTGACCGAGGTTGAAGTTGAAGCTCTGCAGTCGAGGTTGACACGATCGCTCGGGGGAGATTTTATCTCCTACGATCGAGGTTGATACGGGCTCTCGGAGAAGATCTTATCTTCTACAGCCGAGCTTGGTCCGGACGCTCGGAAGAGATTTTATCTCCTACCGAGGTCAGCCTGATCAATCGAGAGAGATCTTATCTCTGACCGAGGTTGTCAACGGTCGCTCGGAAGAGATCTTATCCCTAACCGAGATTGACTCGATCGCTCGGGAGAGATCTTATCTCTAGTCGAGGTTGTTGCTCGCGTTAGGATGAGGTTCTCCTTCTATTTCTAATGAACTGTGGGGGCACATAAGGATCGCTATCAGGGCCTCTCCCTCCATCTCATCCTTGGTGAATGAGGCCTTCGCTCGGAAGAGATCTTATCTCTAGCCAAGGTTAACTCGGTCGCTCGGGAGAGATCTTATCTCTAGTCGAGATTGTTGCTCGCGTTAGGATGAGGTTCTCCTTCTGTTTCTAATGGACTATGGGAGCACATAAGGACTGCTGTCAGAGCCTCTTCCCCCATCTCGTCCTTGGTGAACGAGGCCTTCGCTCAGGAGAGATATTATCTCTAGCCGAGGTTGACTCGATCGCTTGAAAGAGATCTTATGTCTAGCCGAGGTTGTCCACGGTCGCTCGAAAGATATCTTATCTCTAGCCGAGGTTGATGCTCGCATTAGGATGAGGTTCTCCTCCTATTCCTAATGGGCTGTGGGGGCACATAAGAGCCGCTGTCAGGGCCTCTTCTTCCATCTCGTCCTTGGGGAATGAGGCCTTTGCTCGAAAGAGATCTTATCTTTAGTGAGGTTATCCACAATCGCTCGGGAGAGATCTTATCTCTAGCCTAGGTTGTCGACGATCGCTCGGAAGAGATCTTATCTCTAGCCGAGGTTGTTGCTCGCGTTAGGACGAGGTTCTCCTCCTGTTCCTAATGGACCGTGGGGGCAGAGATCTTATCTCTAGCCGAGGTTGTCTACGGTTGCTCGAAAGAGATCTTATATCTAACCGAGGTTGTTGCTCGCGTTAGGATGAGGTTCTCCTCTTGTTCCTAATGGGCCATGGGGGTAGAGATCTTATCTCTAGTCGAGATTATCCACGATCGCTCGAAAGAGATTTTATCTCTAGCCGAGGTTGATGCTCGCATTAGGACGAGGTTCTCCTTCTGTTCCTAACGGACTGTGAGGGCACATAAGGGCTACTATCAGGACCTCTCCCCCCATCTCGTCCTTCGTGAATGAGGCCTTCGCTCGAGAGAGATCTTATCTCTGATCGAGGTTATCATCAATCCCTCGAGAGAGATCTTATCTTTGACCGAGGTTGAAGGTCTTTGACTTGCTCATGTTAGGACGAGGTTCTCCTCCTATTCCTAACACGGCAACTATCGACTGCTTCTTTTCTATCATCGCATAGTTTTTGCATTTAGAAACAATATTATTTGGAAAGAAAGAATTTTACCGAAGGAAAGTTACGGACAGCACATCCCCATTTTAAGATTGTGGGGTGTTGTTCCTCTGAGTTTCCTCGGACAGTAAGTCCCATTCGGACAACCTCCTCTATCTCATGCTGGCCTCCTTAATTTGGAGCATACTTCTCTTGGCTTTTACGCTGGAAGATGATGAATCACCGATGTACCAAACTCCGCCCGGGGGTGATGTTAATGATGCCGTGAGGCGGCCGACCTTCTTATTTCTGGCAGTACCTTTGGCCGATCTTTTCCTACTTCAGGCTGGCGTCGGAGGAATTTACCTCACCATCCCTTTTTGACGAGCTCTTCAATCTTATCTTGGAGCTGAATATATTTCTCAGTATCGTGGCCATGGTTGCGATGGTAGGAACATTACTTGCTTCGATTGCGCACGTTTGGAGAGGCCGTAGTTCTTTCGATCTTGGCAGCTGGCTCTTAACTTCGCTGAGAATTCGAGTTAGAGGAGCGGGGCGTAGTTGCAGAACCTTTCGGAAGGAGGACTTCTTCGCACCCTTCTGTCGGGGCTTCCTTGGTGGTGAGCTCGAGAAGTTCGGGCCTTGCTTATGCTGGGGAGGTCGTGAGCGTGGCCGAACTTCATTCCATTCTCTTATGAAATCTACGGGAGAACTTCATGCCCCTTCGTCGGGGCTTCCTTGATGACGAGCTTGAGGGGGAGTTCGGTTCGGAGAACTTCCTGCTTTTTTGTTCGGACTTTCTTGACGACAAACTCGAGGGGGAGTTCGGCCTCACTTGTCCTGGGGCGGTCGTGAGCATGGCCGAACTTCATTCCGATGATGAGGTTCGAGGTGGAGTTCGACCTCCGTGCGTCGAACTTCATTCTATGGAAGAACTTCATTTCACCCTCGCTTGCGCCAAACTTTATTCCGCTTTTCGATGAAAGCTTCCGCGGGAGGACTTCATGCCCCTTTGTCGGGGCTTCCTCGATGATGAGCTTCGAGGGAGAGTTCGGCCTTGCTTGCGCCGAACTTCATTCCACCTCCTGTGAATTTTTTGTAGGAGGTTTCGTTGATGACATACTCGAGGGGAAGTTTGGTCTTGCTTGCATTGAACTTCACTCCGACTTTCGTCGGGAGGACTTCATGTTCTTTTGTCGGGGCTTCCTTGGTGGCGAGCTCCAGGTGAAGTTCGGCCTCACTTGCGCTGGGGAGGTCGTGAACGTGGTCAAACTTAATTCCGTCTCCTTGAACGCGGTCGAACTTCATTCCGCCTCCTTGCAAAACCTTCTTTCGGGGATGTTCATGCCCCTCTATCGAGGCTTCCTCGATGACGGGCTCGAGGGGGGTTCGGCCTCGCTTGCGCTGCCGAACTTCGTTTCTCTTTCTCGTGAAACCTTCCGCGGAAGAACTTCATGCCCCTTTATCAAGGCCAGACTTCTCGATATTTCGATGGTGGGTTTTCTGGTGGGATCGCCATCGAAGGCTGCTGTATGGCCTGCAATGCCTCCGTGAGGCCATGGACCTATCGGACAAGTGGGTCGAACTGCTTCACATCCACCGCAAGTATAGGTGGAACCTGAGCTACCGGGGCTGAAGCAGGAACTAACAGATCCAAACGGGATCGGACCGCGAAGGCCGTCGAGCGCTGAGTCGAAGCTCTCCTAGAAGTATCTTCTCTTTGGGAAAGAACTCCAGTGAGGAAGAAGAGGGATCTCTGGAGAGAGATAAATCATCGTCGAGCACTCCTTTAAGAATAAGGAAACCTCGGAGGCTTGGGGTTACCCTTCTTCTAGCGCTAATCTATTGATGCAGAAACTAATCATCGCCAAAGTCCGCTGGAGTGAAGGCCGATGAGGTCGCCGTCAAGGACCTGCAAAATAAAGTTCCATTCGGAGCCGGTGGGGGGATGGCTCCGACAGGACCCTCCGACGATCAAGTCAGCTCTAGCCAACAAGAATGGAGTGCTCGAAAATGACTTCCGCAAAGTTTAGAGATGAAGGAAAGATCCGAGTGATTAGAGTTCAGAGATTAGCATATCTGGAGGATCCTTTTTATAGTGAAGCTTGATGGTGATAGCTGCAGCCGCGTGCTGGCGGGCCGCTCGAGGTTTGGCAGAGTCAGTCTCATGAAAAGGTACCATTTGCGGTGGGTTGATGGTGACAGCCATCGCCGCCTGATAGCAGGTCGTTATCGCTTGTGGCGAACTGATGGTGATGGTTGTAGAGCCAACCGAATGAAGGGTTGAAGGCCTTCGTCGTGTGCCCATTTCGGAGGAGTTCGGACTCCTGAAGAGGAAGCTTGGAGGAGAGTTTGGCTCTCATAAGCATCTAGCTGGAGGAGTGCAGCTAAGGTTCGACCGCTGAAAGATTCGATAGGAGCTCGGTCGGTGAGAAGTCCGACCCCTGAAGAAATTCGGTCGAAGAGGAAGCTTGGATGGAGTTTTGCTCCTGCAGACGCCTGGCTGGAACGATGCGGAGAGAGTTTGGCTCTTGCGGAAGTCTGACTGAAGCTCGGCGGTTGAGTTTAGCTAAAGCCCGGCTGCTAGAAGTCTAAGGAGCTCGATCGCTAAGTAGTTCGATCGGCTGAGGGGGTTCGGTCCGGACGCTGGAAGTTCGAAGGAGCTCGACCGCTGAGGAGTCCGAAGAAGCTCGGTCGGTTGAAGGGACGGCCATTTGAGGAGTTCGGTCGAGGGACGATCGCCAAGGAGTTCGACCACTGAGAAATTTCGTTAAAGTTCGATCGCTGAGGGGTTCGGCCGCTGAGGAATTTTGTTAAAGCTCGACCGCTGAGAAGTTCGATCGACTGAAGGGGTTCGGCTCAAGATCCATCCCCTGAAGCTCTTTCATGGCCACTGATCGCATTAGGCTGAGCATCGAACTAGATTTCGGTAGGAGCGGAGTTTATCCCCAATATTCTACATTCTTGGATTAAACAATGCCTCCCATGTCTCCAGATCATTAGGCTAGGTTTTAGTATCAACACACCTTATATAAGATAAAGATACAAGTGGATTGGTGATTATTGCACTTTTATTTCTTTATTTTTCTAATCTTAAAAGTAGATTTAATAAAATTTTTATTTGTTTATCTTTTTTATTAATTATGTATATGATTCCGTTGAAGGTATTATTGAAGATACTTTTTTAATTAGAAAAATCTGGCTATAATAAGATAAACATTGAAAATCAAATCAAAGTTTTTTTTTTTTATTATAATAAAAGGAGTAGTAGTGATAAGATAGACATAAAGATGGAGATATACCAAGACGTCATTGTTTAAAGGGAGAGTCCAAGTTCTCCTTGATCACGAAAATTGCAATTGGATCATGCAATAATCGCTGCAAGACCAATACAGATAGATGAATGAAGTAGGCCAAAGTACTTTTAGATCTATATAATATTGATATCATTTTTCCTTATATGGGACCCATATTCTTTAAAATAAATTTAAAAGAAAGGCTAGAGACGTAGTGGTATTGATTACGCTATTTGGGCTTTTGGATGATGAAATATTGGTAAAAGTTGAAAAAAAGAAGAAAGAAAAAAATAATACTATTTTATTAGATAATCGAATGATTGATCATATCTTGATTTTATTGAAATTTCAGAATCTTGTTCAGCATC
Organism: Cocos nucifera; assembly: GCA_006176705.1. Classification (NCBI taxonomy): domain Eukaryota; kingdom Viridiplantae; phylum Streptophyta; class Magnoliopsida; order Arecales; family Arecaceae; genus Cocos; species Cocos nucifera. The sequence goes on along the minus strand of QRFJ01000065.1, from coordinate 2,976,106 downwards.
AAGAGCTACAAATTGAATGATTTTAAATTTTTAAAAAAATCTTCTCCATAGGTGGTGAGATGCATCATCTACTTAATTATTTATTATTAAAATTTATCTTATTGATAATAATTATTTTATCTTAAAAGTTAAAATTTAACCTTGATGATATTTGTGTAGGCTCTAATTGATATAGAGAAGATTTATTATAATTCTATTATTCTAGATAGTGGAAGATTTTGGCTGGATTAAGTCTCATGATTTTTTTCATATCAAAAAATTTTCTATATCAAAATTAAAATATTTTTTACTTTTAAATTATATGATTATTTTAATTATTAATTAATTAAAAAATAATAAAAATTATTATTATTCAATGAATCATAATTATATCGATTTAATTATATAAAAAAATATTATTATTATTTCTCGATTGTTTTTTTCCCAACGCACGGGATAAGATCCAATGGTAGCCATCACGCAAGGTACAACCTAGGTTCATTTTCATGAGCGTAACTTCCTTATTTGTTGCGGTACTCAACTGCAAACCCCCCCAAGTCACATCTAATATAAATAATGAGACAGACTAGCTTGTCATCATGTGTCACCTTCAAGCTTAAAATAGTTCGAGGCGGCGGATGGAAAATAGTTAGATGTGGTTGTCAGAGTGATGCATCCTGGTCGCACCTGCCACATCCTTGTCCATTTTCCTGATCGTAACTTTTGGCAATAACCAATAAACAGTGATGGTGAGTCTATCAACTAGATGAGTTAAATACATATGGTTGGTGGAGATTGATATTATAAGAATGAAAAATATTTTGCTCATCCTTCGTAGTAATTGACTCATAAATATATTATTTTAAATTTAGTTTTTTTTGAATCTAAATTTATGCATCATGGACAATGAACTTGAAAGCTCATTGCAAAATATTTTCCTACGAAATTAGGCAACATGGTATTCATAGAATCCATAAAAAAAAAAAAAAGATATGACTATTTTATTCCATCATCATAAGTTATTGGGATATTCACGATCCATCCCAAAGGAGTTGAATTTTAAAATAAAAATAAAAATAAATAATTTTTATTTAATTATTTAATTAAAAAATATATATATTAATTTAAAATAAGAATAAAAATATTTCAATTTTTTAAAATTCAATCTAAATTTTTATCTATTATTTAAATATTATTTTAAATTAGATTCTAATGTTAGTGATGGGCTACGGTCATTTTAATTTATTTCGATTGATCGTGAATCCAACCTGCAATGTGCTTTTTTTTTTTTTTTTTTTTTACGAAAATGCTGTCGATGAAATTAAATCTTTTCAGCCATGTGACATGGCAGGATACAACGGTCGAATCCTAACATTGTAGCTGAGAAGAGACGTCACCATCATCACCACCAAACCGTTAGAACTCATAAATGTGGTCATCGAAGTAATTATCTTGCAGAGAATGAAAATATCCTAGTATTACTCTTTTTATTCAACGCCCGGGGACCAGTTGCTCCTCGTGATAGGCATGCAGTATTGATCAAAGACTTTAGTCAAGAAGCATCATGTTGCGTGTGGGGTATTAGGATTTTCTTTTTAAAAATTCATGCAGCTTAATTTGTTACTTGGGCCCAAAGAATGCAAATATCGAGCTACCAAAAATAAAGAAATATAAATATTAGTGCATAAATGCTGAAAAAAGGACTCCTAACTACTTGTTTGCTTCTCAAGCCAACCGTCCAGCTACCACCACTGAATGATCAAATCATTATCAATTTTCTTGAATCACAACTTCTTAGTCATATCTTGTGTAATTCAGAATAGAGACCCATGGCTAATTCTCTTATTTTAGTGGATGAAGTATGTGCAACAAGGAGATATACGGGATGCATCGGGAGTAACATATCTTGGTCCCATTTAAGATCTATTTCGAAAATCCAATAACATTGAGCTGGATTTCTTTTTGGATTTACCGACTGGACGATTTATTTAGGTAAGACCCATATCAACCGAACATCCTTTCAATCCAAAACTTATGTGAGCCAAAAAAAAAAAAAAAAAAAAAACAGAGAGAGGATCTCTATGGTTTTTCTATGAACTTGGATTTATGCTAAGACTTGAATGGATCTTTAATGGACCGTGGAATAGGCAGACCAACATATCCAACTCCTATGGGAAGGATTATTCTAAAAATGACCCAAAGATGGGGGGGGGAGAGAGAGAGAGAGAGGAGAAGCGAATTGTGATGCCTAATTCTTATGATATTGTTTATTATGAAAGAAAATGTTCTTTTGTTTCATTCCTATAGGGATCAACCTAACAACTTTATGTTGTCTCTCTCTTTGGCACTTATGCTCTCTCTTCGTCTCCCACCCTTGTGATCTCTTTAAGATCAAGATTTTAAATCCATAAGATGAAGAAAATATGATATCTCGATAGAATGGAATGCTCTGCTATCCCATCTCATCCCATTTGCAGTCTTAATCATATATTCCAGTACATGCCTCCTATGTCTCTTCCCTTCTTTTTTCATTTTTTTTTTTTTCTTCTTCCTTTCTTTCTTTCATTTTTTTTTAAATTTTTGATAAAATTAGAATTTATTAAACCAATCTAGAATAAAAACATCCATAGAAATCATCAAATAAAATATTAAAAACTCCAAAGGAATATATGACAAATCTATCTACAGCATCAAGTCTGTATAATTAGTTATATATTTCATCATTTGATCTGCCACTTCTCTATAAATACATGTCACTTCAAAAGAGACTAAGATTGCTCTTATAGGCCAATAATACAATCGAATAGGATGGAAACTATCTCCAAAGGAATAGACCCAAATAACCACATAATAAGCATAGAATAATTGCCTGCAAGAATAATTTGAATAGCCTTCAAAATTTTCAAAATATATAACATATCTTCATCTTTCTTATTTCTTTTCTCTTTACTCTTCTCTCTCCCCCGCATGGACGTGTTTTAGAGTTTTGATCTCATCCTTGTCCCATTTACTCACAAAAATAAATTGGAATAGTTAGGAAGCCCGTGTTTCATCAAAACTCAAATTCTTATTTATCGTTCAGAGATGTCCTTGAACCTAATCCTTTCCAATTCCTCATCTGTAATAATTAATATCCAATGAAAATTGGTATATGAGTTGGCCACCGAACAACTTGCACACATGCTAAATGCAACTTACGAAAGAACAAGCCGGATAAAGATTAGCGCATCAACAAGGATTGTAATCAAGCTCTTGAATCTAGGAGCCTAGAGCTATCAACAGATCGGATCCATACTCGAGACCCATGGGTATTTATCCAATGGATCCAAATCTAGTATTAGCATTAGATCCATTTACTTAGATTCAAATCCGGACCCGATAAACTATAATGTAAATGAGTAGGATCTGAATATTTAATACACATACCCGATAGACCCAAGACCCGAATAATATATATATAATAATAATAATAATAATAAAACTCACTTCCTCTCTCCCTCTCTCAATTTTCTCTCTCGACCTTCCTCGCCGACGGTCGAACACCCTCCCTCCCTCTCTCGATCTCACCAGCCATCGATGAGCAATCGAAACGATGCCACGGTGGAATCCATCCCTCTCTCCCTCTCCCATAGTCTCTCCCTCTCTCGATCTCACTCACCAGTGGCCGGTGAGCGACCGAAATTCCTCCATCTCTCCCTCTCTTGATCTCCCTCACTGACGGCCGAACCCCCTCCCTCTCTCTCCCTCTCTTGATCTTACTCGTCGATGGCCGCGAGCGACCGAAACGGCACCATGGCAGAACTCCTCCCTCTTCCTCTCTCGGTTTCCTCTCTCCCTCTCTCATTTCTCGATCTCTCTCGTCGGTAGCTAGATCCCCTTCCTCTCTCTCTCTCTCTCTCCCTCTTGATCTCGCTCACAAAATGACACTGATTTTTCTTTTCTTTCGATTTCATTGATAGCAGAAGAGTACACTAGCTAGCTAGCGAAGCCTGAAAATGCTTGCTAGCTAGCGCGCCCCACCCCTATGGAAATTATTGCCTACGCTTGCTGCTCGCTCAGTGTCAGTAGAAAGGAAGAAAGGATGGTCACTCCTTTTAGGAACATGACTCGCCTTATGACTGTTGCATTTCAGATCTTCTATAATTTCGCACGTAAAGGGTTATTTCTTGGTTTCGTCCAGTCATTAATAACTTGATTATTTTTAAATAATAGTAGATAGAAACAACGCTCGTAAAGAATCCTATTGAAACCAAGAAATATAGACATGCCTACCATCCACACCAGAATAGATGGAGTTTTTCGAAAAAACTTGTTAGTGGAGGAAGACACCCTAGGGATAAGAGACATAGGACTGAAGAGAGAGCCAAAAAAGAATCTTTTGTGTATAATCCTGCATAATCTCGAATGTTATCAGTTTCGGTACATAGACCAAATGATACAATGCAAGTAAAAATTTTTAGATTCATGAAGATATAGAATAGCGACGACCGCAAGCAATCAGAATAGCACCACGGTAGAACCCCTCCCCCTTTTTCTCTCTTGATCTTCCTCTCTCAATTTTTCTCGTTGATGGTCGGATCCTCTCTTTTTCTTCTCCTCTCGATCTCGCTCGTCGATGGCTGGTGAGCGATCGGATCCTCTCTTTCCCTTCCTCTCTCGGTCTCTTGGTCTCAATCTCTTTCTCTCTCTGGTGGCTGACGAGCAATGGGATCAATAGACTCCTTTTCTCAGTCTCTCAATTTTGAATTTCAAAATCAAATTCAGTTATTCAAGATCTATTAAAATTTGGGTTTGATACTTTAAAATTAGATTCATATTCGAATTCAAATTTTATACCGGTAACTAAAATTAAATTCGAATATGATTATTCAGATTTGGATTCGAATTCAACGTGTCTGTAGGCCCCGCAGGTTTCCCAGCCGGCCAATTTCCAGCACACCACCTACCCCAAAGATTCGCCCACGTGCCACTTGTCCTCACGTTCCACACGTGAATCAGGCCTCGAGATTACCTCAGTGCATGATTAACGGTCATGATTCCCTCCACAGCCATAAATTACCACCCTCCTGCGGACCACAGCGCGTGAGCTGACCCAATTCTTGGTTGTCCGTTGCCCATTAATCTTGCCTTTTCGGGAGAGTGCATACCGTCACCTCGCGTGAGAATAAGAGTTCCAACAAGATATCGACTCGGCGAAGCCTACGCGCATAGGGCATTAATTGGGCGGAGAACCCGACCCTCACCCTGTTTCTTTTTTAGGCGTGGAACCCGACACTGCTTCGTTATATTAGTTTGACGCTCGTGGCCGGGCGAACGAGACGGGTGGGGGGGGGGGGGGATAGAAAGAGAGCGCTTCCGAGAAGGAGATGCGGGACGAGTATTTCGTCGGAGGGATTGTCGGGGCGATCTTGGGGCTTCTCCTCCTCGCCGGAATCCGGGAGAGACGGCGGAGGGGTGACGGGAATCTTGCCGGGGCGGCGGCCGCCGGCAGGAAGGTCCAATGTGGCTCGGAATCCGCTGGAAACGGCGGCGCCGACGTTATCGTCGTTGGGGCTGGCGTAGCCGGATCCGCCCTAGCCTTTACGCTCGGAAAGGTTCGATTTTTTTTTTTAAAAAATCCTTTTCTGTTTCCATTTAGATCATTTGCCTTTGTTTTTGGTAAAATGATCGTACTTTGGCTTACGTTCTGAAAGAGACAAGATTTGGGATCAAGAAAGTTCGGGCGGAATTTGGGTTGATATAATTTTAAAAAAGGACATAGGTTGTGCAATATTTTACTAATTTATGGTTCCTTCCAAGACGAATTTATTTTAGACCATCGTTTCGGATAAAACACTGATGAAACCACAAATTGATTGGATGGTGTTAAATATGTCAATTTAAATCATGCCTAGGGCTTCAATTTTCAGGCATTTGGTTCATTTTTAGGCTATGACGGAAGGATGGTCACTGAGTTAATTCAATGGCTAGGTCAAATCGGCTCTATGTATGCATGGTTGAAGTAGGATCGGCACGCCGTGACATGCCAAGGTGAATGTCTCCACTTTGTGTTGCTGAAATCGGGCTGCTATCTGTGATTTGATTGCTATTTGGACGCATATGTTGATGGTTAGACCAACCAGTTTTGAGATATTTGTTCTCACGTCTTCCAACCACCAGGTGGTGTGCTGCTTAGTAGGTGGCTGCCTTGTAGTAATTCTAATCAGAGGTAGCAAGTGAGGATCGATAACGCCGGCACTTTATCATTGGAACAAGGCTGATGATTATTGTTATTGGTTATGTTATGACTAATGGAGCTTTACTTTCTGATTATGATCGAAAAGAAAATGCCAATCATCTTTTGTATTTACATGATATGGACCATTTAGTGGTTGAGATATGGATCATGGAGTGGTTGAGATAACCACAGGATTTTTCTAAGAAGAAAGAGATTTTGTTAGGATATATTGTGTACTCAGCATGGTGAGAAAGGTCATTATAGATTATATTAAAGATGGAAAAAAAGTTAATATTTTTTAAAGGAATTAAATTGAAGAAAGAAAATAAAAGCTATCAGAAATTTATCTAAAGGAAAAAGGTCCCTATTTCTTTTTTGCAAATTTGTGTGGCCTTCAACTACATGCAAGGTTTTAAGTCTTGGTGGGACTGAGGGTGTCCCGACCGTCGCATCCCATTCCTATTAGAAAATAGGATTGGGACTTGGTTGGAACTTTAAAACCCATCCATGCAAGGAGAGAAGAAGAAAGAGGAAAGAAAGAAAGAAAAGATGAAGCAAAGAAAAAGGTGAAAGGAAAGAAGAAGGAAAGAAAGAAGAAGAGAAAGGAAAAAAAGAAATAAAGGAAAGTTAAGAAACAAAAAGAATGAAGGGAAAGAAAGGAAGGTAAAAGAAAAAGAAAGGAAGAAAAGAAGAAAAGAAATAAGGAAAGAAAGGACCAAAAGAAGGAGAGGAGACAGATGGAGGATATCTAAGAGTGATGCATGAGTAGATCTGATGTCGGGACAGGGCCGGCAGCAGGGCATCATATTCTATGAAGAAATCATGACACCTTCATGCCACAGGATTAAAAACCTTGACTACATGCATTGCTGAAAGTAAGTTCTTTGTACAGTGCTAATTTCAAATTTCAACACCATTATAGCTAAGGCAAATTCTGGAACTTGAATGTTGTGAGGGTTTTACCATATTTTTTAAATTAAATCTTGTGTTAAGTTGTTAGCAATGAATAATCTTTTTCAACTTTCTAACCTTGTTCCCTTTTACTGCATTTTTTGCCTTTTTGATTGGAGTGATTTGCCTATCTCTGGCCATCCTTAATTTTTGTCTGACAAGGATAAAGAGTCATTTTTTGTTTTTATTTTTTTTTATTCTTTCTGTTGCACATGCTCTAGATGGACTGGAGTTGAGAGACTTTTTTAAGAATGTTCTGACTGAATTTATTGGCTGTAGGATGGACGCCATGTACATGTAATTGAGAGAGATCTGACAGAGCCTGACCGAATTGTTGGTGAATTGTTACAACCTGGGGGCTACCTGAAATTGATTGAGTTGGGCCTTGAGGGTAAGCATGAGAATTAATTATAATTCTAGATTTGAGTGAATCAGAAATGTTGGGAATCACTGTTAAAGCTAAATGCCATCATGAATGTCCAAAAACAAAAAAAAATAAAAAATCCATCACTAATGCTCTTCATATTTCAACTTCACACATGTTCTGAAATAGAATATTATTAATTTTCTCGCCCAGATCTAGGTAGCATGTGATTATTAAAACACATTCTGCCTGTATCAAACACATACACACACACACATTCTTCATATGCTTCTAATGTTCAATTCTATATTTTTTCTAGACTGTGTGGAAGAAATTGATGCTCAGCGGGTCCTTGGCTATGCTCTTTATAAAGATGGAAAGAATACCAGACTCCCTTATCCTTTGGAGAAATTCCATTCTGATGTTGCTGGAAGGAGCTTCCACAATGGCCGGTTCATACAGCGGATGCGAGAGAAAGCTGCATCTTTGCCCAAGTAATTCCAGTTTCATTTTAATACTCTTTTATTTTGTTTCTATAAATTCAAAACACAAAAAAGAACAGCTTGCTGTTTTTCTTTTTAGTATAGTTTAATGTATTAAAGCATTCTTGCTTGAGAATTTCTTTTTTGTATTTATAATAACTATAATAACTACCAAGTCATTTGCTTTCATTTTTTCTTTTTTTCCTCTGATTTGAACCTTCCTAAATGGTTTTTCTCAGCTTAAATTTCAGAGTATACAATAGTTTCATAATGCTTAAATTTATCAATAAAGAGGCATTAGCTTTATTCCTGTTCCACTGTATTTTAATAATTAATTTTATTCCATGACTAAATAAAATTATAAGACGTAATATTTGAAATAGGCAATTAGATGCTTTGCAGGAGTGAACCGAGACAGTTTAATATTTATTTTATAGTCAGAACCTTTGACCAGGTCATTAATGGAGACATGATTTTATGCAGGAAAGTTACCATATGATACCAGTAGTATACAGTGCAGTTATATTTGTAGTATAAGAGTAGAAACATGACAAAGAAAAAAACCAGTTTAATTGTTGCCATGTTTCTAATAACCAATAGATAACCATATACACAACATGTGATCCCTGCTTACCTTGTTCACGTATTTTTTATCCATGCACTCGCATCTTTATGCTGTATACATCTGTTTAGTATATATCACCTGGTTAGGATACTCAAGTTGTTCCTAAAACATTTTCTCCAGTGTTCAGTTAGAGCAGGGAACCGTGACATCTTTGCTTGAAGAAAATGGGATGGTAAAGGGGGTGTCATACAAGACTAAGTCTGGTGAAGAGTTAAAAGCTTATGCACCTTTAACAATTGTGTGCGATGGTTGCTTTTCCAATCTGCGACGCTCTCTCTGCTCACCGAAGGTAAAGAATATAGCTCCAGTCCTGTCTGCCAAGTTCCATTTTTTCCCAAAACATGATCTCACTTTACCTGAGAGCCTTAAACTATCTTCCACGATGCTGTTTCCAGTTTCAATTTGTACTGCTCATCTTCATGCGTGCACATGCATGAACACATGTATTCACCGGCACAAAAGTAAATAATTTAGATTATTGTGTAGACCCATTCGACTAAAACCTTCTCATGAGTCATTATTTCTTTCTGCAGGTGGAGGTGCCCTCCTGTTTTGTTGGTTTAGTCCTGGAGAACTGTCAGCTTCCACATCCAAACCATGGGCATGTTATTTTAGCAGATCCTTCACCCATCCTTTTTTATCCTATAAGTAGCACTGAGGTCCGCTGTTTGGTTGATGTGCCTGGGCAGAAGGTACCTTCCATAGCTAATGGGGAAATGGCAAATTATCTGAAAACTGTGGTGGCACCTCAGGTATTTTTTGAATGTCACATGCATTCTGAATAAAATATCTCCTACACATTCAGTTGTTAGTACTTTTCCCCCTTTGTTTCATCAGGATTGCTTACTCTTACTGTAAAATATTTTGAAAGACAACCTACTTGGTACCTGAATTAAATACTGTAAATTGCCGAACATGTTTTATGATATCAGGTTCCAGCCGAACTTCATGATGCTTTTATATCGGCCATTGATAAAGGAAGTATAAGAACTATGCCAAATAGGAGCATGCCAGCTGCACCTCTTCCTACCCCTGGAGCTCTTTTAATGGGGGATGCGTTCAATATGCGCCATCCTTTAACTGGTGGAGGAATGACTGTGGCCTTGTCTGATATTGTTGTGCTCCGTAACCTTCTCAAGCCTCTGCACAATCTGCATGATGCGACTTCTTTATGCAAATACCTTGAATCTTTCTACACCTTACGTAAGGTAGGCCATGATTACCATATGCTTTTTGACTGATTCATTCTTTGATTTTATATCAATAACCATGGAATCGCTAACAAGTGACTGAATTTTGGCACTCCATCGAGAGTTTGTGTAATTTTTGTGTTTTTGCAGCCGGTTGCTTCGACGATAAACACTTTGGCAGGTGCTCTGTACAAGGTCTTCAGTGCCTCCCCTGATCAGGCTAGGAATGAGATGCGCCAAGCCTGTTTTGATTATCTAAGCCTTGGAGGTGTGTGTACAAAAGGACCCATTGCTTTACTCTCTGGTCTTAATCCCCGCCCGCTGAGCTTGGTTGCCCACTTCTTTGCTGTTGCTATATATGGTGTTGGCCGTTTGTTGTTGCCATTTCCTTCACCCAAACGATTATGGATTGGAGCCAGATTGATCTCAGTAAGTAATCAGATTCATTCTTGTGAATTCCTTTTGACTTCCATGGTTGTGTAAATATGTTTTATTTCTCATGCTTGGCTTGTCATATTAGACAAAATGGAGGTCCGAAATCCTGCATGGATTTTTTAACCATTATTGGAGAGGCACCAATATTATTAAGATAGCCTTCGATGCTTTTTATTCCATCATTCTAAGAAATATTTGGCCTCTTAAATTCTCCCAAGCACAAGCTGATAGGACGTCATTTCTCTTTGCATAAACAAAGAGTCAAAGACTGGCGCATGCCGATAATGCTATATAAATATCCAACAGGGGATGTATTCCATGGAATAAAGTTCGATGTTTTTTTGTATTCATTCTTATGGTGCTGTGTTTTATCTTGTAGGCTGCCTCAGGTATCATTTTTCCTATTATAAAAGCAGAAGGGGTTAGGCAAATGTTCTTCCCTGCAATGGTTCCTGCATGCTACAGAGCTCCTCCTATGAAATGAAATTCTGAAATATATCCATAAACCATGGTGGTGCTCAGCACGGGGGTGGTCTATTTCCCTGTTCTATTGACATGACAGGTTTTGTTAGCTTGTCTTTTCTAAGGATGGATCTGGGATTTGCAAGTTTAATTATTTTGAGAGTGCTTGGACTGTAACGACTGTTCTGTTCTACGTGAAGTTTCCAAGTTTTGTCAACAGTGGTTGCCTGTTGCTGTGTTTTCTGTGTTTGTATTAACTCGAAACATCTCTGTACTTGAAGCACTAATTCAATTCTGTCACTCAGTGAATTCAAATTCCTTATTTGCTTAATTTTTCTTCTTTTGGCTTTTGCATCAAAATCTTGTTCTTGTGGATAACTTATTGGAGCTTGGTGTGGGACAAATTATTCTTCGAAAAACTATGGTTGCTGGCCTCAAATTTTAGTAGATGATCGGGCGTTTGGTGGGCATATCATAACAATCTAGGATCTTATCCAAAAAATGATTTGAAAGATATTATTTAGGTTCCTTGGTCATTTATAAATACTTAAAATTTTATTAATTAATAATTGATATGAGACTAAATATACATCCGCATGGATCCTCCAGCACTCCATTTAAGTGTTGGTATATGTAGTAGTCTTTGTCAAATTAAGGATCTAAATTCGTGTAAATTCATTCATAAACATTACGGTCAGTTCGTAATGAATTTCAATGAATACATGCTACAGTATCCTTTAGTTGATGTACTATCATTTCTAACAATTCAGGATTCTACGTACAAAGATTAGTCAGAAGGTATTATTTAAATTTTTTGTTCGAAGATTTTTCTAATAAATAATCAATATGAGACTAAATATATGTTCATACAAACCTTTACGTGCCAATTTTAGAAAATGATTGAGAGCTTGGTGGGCTTACCCATCATCTTACTCAAAGACCTGCTCTCGATATCTTTCTTCCATGCGATATTCAAGCTCGTTTAGGAAATTGTAAGGAGCTTTCTCAGCATATATTAGCTAAATAGTTCTTCACAAGGTGCATGTTCATGAAGATCCACTCTATTGTTTAATGCCCCAATGAAGAAATGCCGGTCCATGTTCATGAAGATCCTCTCTATTGTTTTGTGTCCCTCGATGCCTACCCCTCCTGCAGGAATGAAGCAAGCGTTTTGGAAGTGGTATTGTGGTGTAAGGACACGTGAAAGCACGAGTTTTAGTGCCAAGCGCCATCCTAGGTCATGGGCAGGTGAGATGGATGAAGAATTTTCTACTAGAATCAATAATTTTCTATAATGGTGTATAATCCAAATGATGACCTCCTGGTTGAGATTTTTGCGAAAATGCAGCAGAACCTACGGTCTAAAAAAAGAGAAGAAATTGCATGCGAGAGTACAAGGAATTGTATTCATATGGGTGGATTTTTTTTTTTTTTTTCCTTTTTTGGCTGGTATACGAGCAAGTGTACATGTTCCAAGGATTTTTCAGCAAAAGACAATTCAATAGGGAAATGGGTAACAATCATATGAAAGGGGAATGAAAAGAAGCAAGCTAAATATCGACATCGTCATGTTACCTTTAATTTACTTCTCGCTGGAAGTACTTGTTAAAGCTTGTATGCATGACACGTCCCTGCATCCCGGTGATTTACGGGCCGGTTAGCCGCTACTTCTCCTATATGGGATTAATTTAGCTTGTTTTTAACCTTCTAGTACAATAAATGAGCTAGGTTTGAAGGCCATTTTTATCGAGGTTGGACGGCTTTTGAAGAACAAAAATCATGTGGGGCGGGCACCAGAGAAAATAATATAGGACGACTTTTAAATTTTGTTATATTTCCTCTAATTCTCGTCTTTAAAAAAAAAAAATTCTAAAATTCAAAAATTCCTACCAATAGAGTCATCATTCCGTGGTTTAAAAAAAAAAAAAAAAAAAAAAAAAAAAAAAAAAATAGCATTATCTTCCTTCTTCACATAACATATTTTTATTGGTATATAATATATGACTAGATGATATACACTAAGTAAATTAATTATTGAATAAGTCAATACATATCTCTAAATAAATTAATATATAATTTATAAAATATAAAATTCACTAATACTCTATATACGGCTAGGTGATATATATCTAGCAAATTAATTATTTAGCAACTTAATATACATTTTCAAAAAAATTAATATATAATTTCTAAAATAATATATTTACTAGTATTTATTATATGGTCAGGTGGCACATATTTATTAACTTCTTCATATATACGATAAGTTTATTTGATACACACTCAGCAGTAATCCAGCACATATCTTAAAATAAAAATTATATTTTAAAAATTATATATCAATTTACTTAAAAATATATATTGAATTATAATTGGATATGCATAAAAAAAAAGCTTGCAGTATATATCAAGAAGTTAATAAGTCTGATTAAATAGTATATATCGGTAAACTAATGCTTTGGAAACTATCTCAATTTACAAGATAAATGGATTGTTAGACTAAACATCTAACCATATACTGTATATTGGTGAAAATCATGTTCTATATTTTGATTTACTTATATGTATGTATTCACTTTCTAGATAATTAATTTTTTTGATATATATTTTAATATTATAGCATGTATTGATAAAAAAATATGTTTCAAAAATGAGGAAAAAAGATGCCATGCATGATTTTTTTTGTCTTTTTGATTTTTTCCGTGGACTTCGTTGGTTGGTTGGTACGAGAAGTCCTTGATTTTTAAACTTCTAGTTTTAAGATGGACATTTTTTATCATAAAAAAGATGGATATGAAAAGAAATATAATAAAATAAAAAATATAAGAAAATAGAAAGTCCTGTATATATTTCTTCTATAATGCCCGTCTTTATCATTTTTGCTTTCTTTTAATATAATTGACACGAGAAAAGAGCTCACCTGCTTAAACTAATGCCTCCGGAAAGTTTCTTAAGGGTCCTTTCATCACAAAAGAAACTTAAGGGAGTTTAATGATAAACCAACCTTCTCCGAGCCAGTATAATGACCAAAACGCCCCCGTCCCAAATTTCCCTTCTGCGATGACCTAATCAACCCTAATCATTCGTCAGAATCCCCAAACAGGCTTCTCCTTTCCTTCTTCCCCCATCCGTCTCGTACCCTTCCTCCAATGGGGAAACCTCCCCTCCCTTCTCAAACCCTCAATCCACATGGCGGCTTGCGATCCAAATCCCTCTCTCCTGCCTTCCTCCTCCCGTTCCTTTCCTCACCATAATTAACCTCGAGTCGAAGCCGGTGGTCTGTTCGGGCCTTTCTGGGGAGTCCGAGAGCTGGGCGCAGGAGCTGATCCCGAGCTTCTTCGATCTGATTCGGTACACCTTTTGAAATCCACGCCTCCGTTCGACTCAATTGTGTCTTTCTGTCGTATCACTCAAAACCTTGTAGACAAGAAATTTTTTATCATGTTTCATTCAAGTGTAATAATTTAGTATTTTTATTGTGATGCAAGATTTAAATTTTAGTACGGACTAGTTTTTTATTGAATTTTGTGCTGTTTTTAAGTTTTGCTATAGTTTAGTGACCGATAGGTTGCTACTTGTTCTCCATTTCGTTATAAGTTCTCCTATAAATTAATAAAATAACAAAATACTCTTCCGTTTTTCTTAATGAGGCTATCACTCTGGGTTTCTGTTTTATGGCACAAATATCTTAGTGAGAATACTCACTGTCGTCAGTGGCGAATTGCCTATGGGTCTGCCACCATAATTGAGGAGTTGGGGAGTTTCCAGGAACCCGAATGCTGTTTTCTTGCTTCGGAGTCGTTTTGGCATGACGTAATATCGAAGTTTTTGGAACCGCCCATTAAAATTATGAAGTCCTTGGTGAAATTATAAAGTAGTCGTAATCTTGAGTTTGAGGGATCAAAGATGATCGTCGATTATGTTTGTTTCTTGAAGCCCTGAGATTGTCGGTCTGTAATATAGGTGTTGTGAAAGACATTCTGAATAATTACCGTAGTGATTAACAACTATAAGTAAATAGTTTTTATTGTCTTCATAAAGGTTTCTGTTATAATAAACTTACGCTATAGTTATTGCAATGGCCAATTTTTACTACTAAAAGAAATATGGTTATCCATTCTTGTTTGTTGGCTGTTGTTATTGGACTTGATGGCATGTAGACGTTATAGTATAATGCTACCTTTGATTTTTAACATACAGGCAGACAAATATGTGTTGCACTGAATAGCAATATTGACTAGATGAAGAGCGTACAAGGTAGATTTCATCAATAAAGAAGAGCATATAAGCTAGAGAACATCATTATCACATGACCCTCGGCTATCCGCAGCTGACATGTACGCTAAGCTATGGTCGGGTTTGGCAAAAATAAAAGCGGTATTGAAATTGTGCGGTGCCCATGCAAGATAAGTATGTGCGACGCATTGCTTTGTTGGTCCTCACTGTTCTGGTTCTGTTCTGCTTACCTCTGGATGTTGCATATGGAAGAAGTTGCCTGCATCCACTGTTGGTTGGAGGAAAAGCATCTGCGAAATGTTACTTTAAGCATTAAAGTTCCTGTTTAAATTTAAGTATCTGTGATGCAGGAAATTTTCATTATTCCTTTATTAGAGTTAACTTACTGTTATGACTAGTTTAAGAAGAGGGTATCATGCAAGGATGTTCCTTGATATTTTTTTTGTTCTATGCCATATCAAGAAAAAAACAAAAAATAACTTTAAATTGTTGCCTGCCTTATAGAGTGTACTTTCTTCCTTCTGAATCATCATTCTTGTGCGACAAACTGACCTCAGTTTTACTTATCTTTAGGTGCTTGGGCAGGCATAAATTATAGAAAGGTCGACCTTAGTTGGAAAAGTTGTATGGTTCATGAGGAAAGAAAGACTAAATCTCAAGCACTGAAGAGCATTGAGTTCCTCTTTGCTCGCTAGATGGAGGACTTCAATTTTGTTGTCGGACAGCAGTTTGCTGATGTCAAGACTTTCCGAAAAGCAATTAAAGAAGCTGCAATTGCACAGCACTTTGAGCTTAAGATCATAAAAAGTGATCTGATTCGCTACTTTGCTAAGTGTGCTAAGGAGGATTGTCCTTGGCGCATACGTGCGGTAAAGCTTCCCAATGTCCCAACCTTCACAATAAGGAGCATTGAAGGAACGCATACTTGTGGTAAAACTGCACAACTTGGGCATCACCAAGCATCAGTTGATTGGATTGTAAATCTTATAGAGGAGCGGCTACGAGACAATGTGAATTATAAACCAAAGGATATACTGCAAGACATTCAAAAGCAGTATGGGATTACCATACCATACAAGCAAGCATGGCGAGCGAAAGAAAGGGGTCTGGCTGCTATTTATGGATCTTCTGAGGAGGGTTATTGCTTGCTGCCAGCATACTGTGAGCAGATAAAGCTTTCAAACCCTGGAAGTATTGCTCAAGTGTTCACTACTGGGTCAGACCATCGGTTCCAGAGACTTTTTATTTCTTTTAATGCATCAATAAATGGTTTTTTGCGTGGCTGTTTACCTATTATTGGTCTTGGTGGAATGGAGCTAAAAAGCAAGTATCTTGGTACGCTGTTGTCCGCGACATCATTTGATGCTGATGGTGGATTGTTCCCGGTTGCTTTTGGCATTGTTGATGTAGAAACAGAGGAAAGCTGGATGTGGTTTTTATCAGAATTTCATAAGCTGCTTGAGATAAGCACAGAGGCCATACCTCAGCTTACAGTCTTGTCTGATGGGCAGAAAGGTATCGTTGAAGCTGTGAGAAGAAAATTTGCTACTGCATACCAAGGGATATGCATGCGTCATTTAACAGAAAGCATCAATAAGGAGTTCAAGAATGGAAGGCTTGTCCAGCTTTTGTGGAAGGCTGCTTATTCTATCACCACCATTGGCTTTAGAGAAAGGATGACAGAAATTGAAGAAGTTTGTGCTGAAGCGGCCAAAAGGATCCAGCAAGTTCCACCAAATCGTTGGGCTGTAGTGTATTTCGAAGGATCACGTTTTGGTCATCTTTCTTCAAACATTGAGGACTTTAATAAATGGATACTGGAAGCATGTGAACTTCCCATCATTCAAGTTATAGAGCGGATCCATGGCAAATTAATGGCCGAGTTTAAAGAACGACATGAAAAGGGTATGACGTGGATATCGGTACTTGCCCCTTGCGTTGAAAAGCGTATTTCAGATGCTATTGAGTCTGCATTGAGCTACCAAGTGCTCCGTTCGGATGAAGTAGAATTTGAGGTTTTATCAGCTGATCGTTCTAATATCGTGAATATTGGCACTCGCTGTTGTTCATGTCGTGATTGGCAGTTGTATGGAGTACCATGTTCTCATGCTGTTGCAGCCCTCCTTTCATGTAGGAAAAACATCTATGAATACACAGAGAAGTATTTTACGGTTGCAAAGTACCGTGACACATATTCTCAACCAATATATCCCATTCCAGACAAAAGTGAGTGGAGCAAGTCTGCCGAGGGTCTTACAGATGATGAAAATCGACTGGTTCGTCCACCAAAGTTTCGTCGTCCCCCAGGACGACCCGAAAAGAAGCGACTTTGCATGAAGGAAGCCAATCGTGAGAAACATACCGTGCATTGTAGTCGCTGCAACCAAACGGGACACTACAAAAGAACATGCAAGGCAGGAGTTGCTGAAACGGTAGATCATTAAGTCAGTCTGTGCAGTATTGTACTTTTAATCCATACAACCTGTTAGATTTAGATTTGTTATTATGAAATAGTCACTTGTTAGATGCATGCTTTTCCATGCAGTGTAAATTAAAATCTACATTTTTATTTTCATCTTAGTTGGAGCCAGCTAGCCTTCTTTGCTATGTGTTTGTATTTGGTTGCCTGTTTGAGATTCTTTGGTAGGTAATTGTGCCTTATTTGCTTGCATTAGCGTAAGTTATTTCTGTCGGTCGCTGTGGTGGCATATGCGAAAGGGCATAGGTTCGTTACTTGTTCATTTGCAGGATAAATACGTCCACAGAGAAATGCTATGTGGCTCAAAATCACAACAAATACTATTTCATGCTTGATGCGGTTCATGGAATTGCTTGATGAATTCAACCTTCTGTCATCTCTCTCTCATGGAGCTCTGTGCCCTTTTAATGGTCATGTTTATGCCAGTTTAAACCGTCAAAATCTCAGACAGGAAAGAACATTAAGCTACATCCAAGAGAAAAAAAAAATGCAAACAAGATTCTGTCGGATGTTCGTTACTCTAGCGTCTCCCTGAACCTGCTATCAAGAACGTAATAGCTCTATAGAGTTGGATCTTTTGAGAATTTTCCCCCACTTACCTTCCTGGGTGAACTTACGAAACACAGATGTGGCAAGTAGGGTCTTGACGGGATTACAGAAAATATTCTTTTGGAAAACAGGTTTTTTTTTTTTGCTTCTGAATTGCGTATGCTTGGTAAGCTGTTTAGACTTCCAATTTAAAGATTATTCGTTATGGTGATAGCTCTATGTTGATCAAATATAGACAAGGCGATTCTTATGCTCCAACTTTTTTCACTTGGAGCCTGAGATTAGATGGTTGGCACCTCTCCGCTTGGGATAGGCGGAGAACTCAGTTTTAGGAACCCAACGTTGTGATAAGTACTTCATCCCATGTTCATCAACTGTATGGTTCCATGAACTAAATTTGAAGGGTGAAATCTTTGACCAATAGAGGATAAAATGACCCGACATACATCCATCATTAAGTTCAAATGAGGTATAAAAAGGACAAAAAAGATACTAAAACTCTTTCTCTTCCATGTAGCCATTAACAAGGATAAATGACAACAATAATTTAATTGAAAGAAAATTGTCAAAAAAATTGTCAATGAAAGCTTGAATACCAAATATTTCATCGGTTGATACATCATATATAGTAATTGTTACTTCCAAACACTCGTAAAAATATTTACGTAAACCCTAGATTTACTGGTAAAAGCATCCTAATAGTCCATTTCAGTTATGCATGGCTATAATTGAAGTCCTGCGTGATGCCGTATAAGAACCGGCATGATGACTTTATTAAGGCCTTTCCTTCCATCCTACAAGAAAAAGTGTCGAAATATCATCGGGCTCGCGAACTGTCTATCATCAAGATGAGACCCAAAAGTGTCGAGAAACTTTATCAATTAATTAAGTTGCCACCTATGTGAAATAAAAGGGAGCATCTGAAGTCTATAAAACAAATGATTTTTTGGGTAAAATATAAAACAAATGATCACTTGATAGATTCTCTTCAACAAGTCATGTGCGGTAAACATAATATGTAGAATAATAGCTATT
This sequence comes from Cocos nucifera, assembly GCA_006176705.1. Classification (NCBI taxonomy): domain Eukaryota; kingdom Viridiplantae; phylum Streptophyta; class Magnoliopsida; order Arecales; family Arecaceae; genus Cocos; species Cocos nucifera. The sequence goes on along the minus strand of QRFJ01000065.1, from coordinate 2,957,102 downwards.
ATGTGACAAATTTTTGGTTGCTTTTAATTCTTTCATGCTTTAAAATCCGGAGGTTAGGCCGGACCAAAAAAAAAAAAAAAATCTCCATCACCGATCGAAAGTCCAACAAAAATGCGATGGAATTGGCAGCAGAGCTGGAAAAAGATGCAGAAGATTTCCTCCCCTGCTTCTCGGTGGGTTCGCAGCGGCAGGGAAGATGGAGGATGGATGTGAGATCTCTGAAAGAAATGAGGAACTGATGCGAGCCAAATGCCATTTCTTACACCACTTCGAACAGACACTGTGAATGGATGAGGTGATGAGAGCGGCAGGTGACAGCGGCTTTTGAGGAATTAATGAAAATTACATGCACTTCCGAATCTTCTCCTGTTTGTAGATCCTTTTTATGTTCTAGAAATGCTTGATGAACCATCACTTTAATTTTGAGATCGTTATTGACGAATACCGTGGAGTGATTCGATTGGTGATCTGCGAGCCTTAACCTTGGATTTTAGCAACTATGGTTATGGAAACATATATATGACCTGTGAGATATGCTCTTAGACTTTTTCATTGTAAACAATACCAGCATTGGACTTGCCAAGCAGACATTTTAACAGTTGATTTTCCACGCATTTAAATAAGGATATTGTGCAAAAAATTGGATACATCGTAGAACTTTATGTACTGTATGGTGGTCGATATTATTTTACGTAGGTAGTCATGCTAGTAAAGATGTGCTTACCTGGATGAAAAGACTCACGTAAAGACGGACCATACAACAAACATCAAAAAAAAAAAAAAAAAAAAAAAATCTCTCAATTAGCTTCTAAAATAAGCGTCCTGCCATCTTAGGCATTAAAGAGCAGACATTACTGCGATGCTAATTTTGATGTCGTCACCATCATCAAGTAATGAGACCCAAGTTAATTGATATGTATATCCTGTTGGCATGCTCAGAATTTACAAGTACTTTTAGGATCAATAAATTCCATTTTTCCTCTCTTGTTTTATTGCTTCATAAGACCTCATCACTTCTTTAAATTTTTCCTCTGCAGCCTCTGGAAAGGGGGGAAGAGAATATCATTAATTTCTTTCATCAATAACATTAAAGTAGGTTATCTACCATATAAATTGTTCAAAATATGAAGCGAACAAAACAAGTTAACTTCACATTAGAAGAAAAGGACAACACTTTACACACCTTTATTATCTTGGTTTTGATCAGGGTGGTATTCCATTGCTTTTGCTCTGAAAGCAGTCTGCAAAACAGAGCACCAGGTATATAGTCAGAAACCACAGCGTTACCACCGAAACCATAGCCTTGAAATCTTTATTAACTTTCCCATGTCTCCGTTAAAAAAGGAACCCTTTCCATGTCACTTTTAATGCACTGAGGGGAGGAATTAGTGGGATTGAAATTATACATCATCGGTAGGGGCCAAGAAAGCAAAATGATGTGAGGCAAATAACCCAAGGATGTATACACACTTATAATGGTTGTTTGCTTGTTATTTGGTTGATAGAAAAGTTAACTGGTGTGTCAAAAAAAAAAAAAAAGGGTGAATACATTGCCTGCTTTTTATGATATAAACCTTAAAACGGTTCATTTTCGACTATGCAAACGTAAAAACATATGACACATGATGAAACAGAATCTAGACTATCACAGGCGAGGCGCTGGAATGCAATACCTTGATCTCAGCATCCGAGTAGGGTTTTGCCCTTGACCTGAAGGAAAAACAAGAAAATGATGGATTAGAGGATTCAAATTCCGAAATTACAGCTACCATATCAACATGTATTACAATATCCTATCTCTTTTTCCTGCTATGTTTTTGACAGTAATACAGGAATACCATAAATTCATATCCAGCGTCATGCCAAAATCGTACACCACTGCAACAAATCTCAGTTTTATCTTTTTAGTTGGTTGGTCCTATTCTATCAAAACAGGATTCAATAAATAGGCAACGCCAACATGTTGTTTGGTTTTATATTATATTGTTTTAGGCCTTTTGGGGCATAATCCAAAACTTCTTTTCAGAAAAAGGGTGGAAGAAAACAAAGAAGAGCATCACAACGGGAATATTCTATGCAAGAAAGGTGGGGTTAAAGTACCATTGGTTTGACATGGTACATGGGTTTGATCAGAAAATATGTACTTTATAGAATACTAGGTCTGTAGAAAGATAACAATAGAGGAAGATCACAAGGATTTCAGGAAGGAAGCAGACATAAGTCCTCCAGCGGTAATATTAGAAGAAATAACAAAGGGAAAGGAGGAGGAGAAGGATAGATATCACATCTCAAATGTCATGATCTCTTGATTGAGATTGAATCAGATCTTGGATTGTTGGAGTTGCCAATTTTGGAGCACAAGGAAAATGATGCTGATCCTATGTTCAAGATTTAAGGAGAGAAAACTTTGATAAGGAAAGCAATGAGAAGAAACCTGTGGATAAGAAGAGATGTGTGGTCAAGGCTTGTGGTCCATAAAGTTCATTTTCTGAGATACAGTTTTCAGAAAACTACTGGCAGTCTGGCACTGTAGTTTTACATAAGACTCATTTTTTGTGTTTTTGGAACGGCCATACAAACCTGAAACCTCTCTCTTTATTCCAACCAAAAAGCTGTTCAAGTAAAACTCACTCCATAGCATGTTTTATGCAGACCAATTTTACTAAAACGCTACATCCAAACAACCCTAAAAGGTCATATGAATGTAACATATCTGACAGAAAAAGAACCTAAAGTTGATATAGAAAAGGGCCTAAGAGATTCAGAGGAACAACCACATCATCCTGTTATAAACTAGATGAATGTATCTAACTGTCAACATGTTCCAATGCTTCTGATGTACTCATTTGAAAGAGTTTTATCTAAAATATATCAAGGGCAAAAGACCCATCTATAAAACATAGATATCAATTTAATGGCTGTTGTGAAAAGTCGTGCTGACCATATTTGTTACACAGAGAAAAGGCGAAAAAACCTTTTGAGCATATATAGTGGCAATTAATACCTGTCAAGACCCAAGACTGAGTAGTGATGTGACATTGAATAACTTCCACTGGCCTGAGAGGCAGATATATAATCAGTTCTTTGATCTCTGTAAGATGTATCTGTGTGCCAGTACCAATCATCACGTGGAATATGTTGATATGCGCCAGGGCTATGGTCCCGCCAACTCTCGTAGCTCCTCTTGTACTTGTTTTTCTCTCTATTGAATATACTCTGCATCCGCCTTATACGCTCCTATACAAATCAAAGGGCCTCCAGTCACCACAGATTATGCCTGTACATCTACTCAGCATTTTAAAGGAAAGAAAAAGTTCCAGAAGCTGCTATTCGAAACTTTTCTTGTCGCAACACCTTTACTGAAACACAATCTATGTGCCAAAATGACCAGCAAGATTATAGCTGGATGCAGAAGATTTTCTTGGAGCTAGCCAGACAACTTAATAAAAATCTGAGGGATTAAAGAAGCTCGACACAGTGGATGGGGATGGAGCTTGCTCAGGGGCTCTCATGGGATGCATGGTCAAGGCTTGTGGTCCATAAAGTTCGTTTCCTGAGATACAGTTTTCACAAAACCACTGGCACTGTACTTTTACATAAAACTCAATTTTTGTGTTTTTGGAACGGCCTTACAAACCTGAAACCTCTCTCTTTATTCCAACCAAAAAGCTCTTCAGACAACATCTTACCAATTACTTAATGGTCAAGCATTATAGCTTATTCCAGAATGAGCTACAGCAGAGATTTGCAGTATTCTGTTAGATTAAAAGACAGAGAAAAAGAATTTGAAGGACAGAAATTCAGAGATGGTGCAAATGTAAGCTGCAGAGGAATAAGGTCTGGAAATATTGAAGGCCTGTGCACACCATATTTTGCAAGCTGATCCATCATAGCAATGGGATATTATGATCTTAAGCTCGCTAACAAACATCAAATCATTGAAGGAGAAATCCTAAAAATTAGCACTAAACACTAAAATGGAAAATAGGGACCAAAAGAGTTGTCTGCAGAGTGTAGGTATATTATCACAGAGAACCAAGGACCAAATCATCAATAACATGGTATAAGAAACAATAAAAATAAGAAAAAGCAAAAGTATAAAAATATTTGATTACGTCTGTGATGTGGTGGGTAGAATTCAGAATGAATTACCAGACAATTTAAATTTAGCCTTCTGGTTCACCAATGTATACATCATCAGCATACAATATGCTCTGCCATGAGCAGCATCTTAAGCATAAGGGCAACATATAATAATAACAAAAAAGAAATTTATATTCATGACTTTTGAAATTCAAACCCTTACTTAAGGTGCAATTTATCATGTATGAATTAAGACTAAGACTTCCCTTCTTCCCCACATCACTGATTCACAAAGTGCAAGTTGAAGCTGACGTACTTCACCTACACCTCTTCCTTGCATCATTAACTTATCAAGAATAACTTGAGACTCGATAGATGCAAGTCTGTCCGTTCTTCCTCATTTCATTTACTTATCAAGGGTCAGCCAAAATTGACACACATCTCCCTTCCTCTGTCCCCACATTGCTATTTTATAATAGATAGCTTGAGAATGGCAGATATTTTCTCCCCAACACACCAAGACTCGCCACTCAAATTTCCTACAGCTTATATGAGGCTGTAACTGGTCTTCTTGAGTAATTATAACTGCAGAAGAACTGCAACTTCTAAAAGGAAGTGATTGTACTCTGGATTCTGAAGTCCGTTACTTTTAAGGCCAGGCAAACCAATAAAAGAGAGATTTATTGGAGGTCGTCCACAATAAATATGAACCAGGCACAACATATGGATATAAGCAATCTTTATCTTCAAGAAAGCAGTCAAAAATATTTTATAACTCGATGCACTAAATCAAAACTATTACATATAAGTGTGACAAACACAAATTTAAACCTTATACAAATTGACAAAAAAAATTCGTGACTTTAATCAACTGATGATGTGAAGTATAGAAACATAATCATTATGAACGAGACCACACAATGTGAAGACAACAGAAAGAACCAGTTGAGATAGGAGGAATTGGACAAGAAAAACAGACCTAGGAAATAACTCACCACTCTCTGCATTTCCTCTTCATACTCCTCTTGCATTCGGCGGTTGTATCTCCTCCAAGCTTCCTCCCTGAAACCACCACAATTTGAACCACTGGTTGCATTTCTCCATGATGAACTTGATTGCGATTTGCATGACTGGAGTAGAAAAGAATCAGATAAGATCTCTAGTAACATCAAAAAGAAAAGAAACTTTTTTCTATGTAATCAATGTTTGCCCTATGTGACTAGAAAATATTATCTATAGTTATAAACAAATAATCACAATCAAATAATCTAGAAGAAATGTCAGTGGCCTTTTTCCATAATTTGTACTCAGTATATTAAATTGCAAATTCTGGTAAGCGCTTATAGGGAAATCCTGAATGCATTCAACAATAATAAAGTTGATAACGGTATGGGCAGCAGCATCAACAACAATTATAAGTATTGTATGGATAACATGATCAGGGAATTGGATTCTAAACAATGCTGACTGCAGAAACTTTGTAAATGACTGTAGAATTGGTATATTTTCCTGAGAACAGTGTTTATAGGTGCTCAATTTACACAAACTCTTTCTCTTTTTCATGAGAAAAGTGTTAATTGATGATAGCATTGTGAGCCAGCAGCTAGTTAGTGCACAGTTTACATGGACACTCTCCCTCTTTTGCACACACACAAACATCATTCATATACTCTATTTGCTTCATTTGATGGTTCATCAAGTAAAAAAATAGTTGTATTTTCCAGTCCATCATTCGGATTTTTATCTTTTCTGTATTTACAAATATTTAAAAGTAAATAATACGTGCTAAGCTTTTTACCATTCTGGTATCGAGCTATTTTTCTGCAGGACCTCCTTTCACTGATAGGTAAGGGATCTTTTTCTGTACATATTTTTTGATCATATATATAGGCTGCTTTGTTTTCTCCAGCAATCAGAAATTTCTAGAATCTTGCAAGACAAAACACTGAATCTTTTCTTCTTTTAGCCTAGAAACTTCAAAATTCATATATTTCCCTCCTTTCATGCTTCTTGCATGGCATGTGGATTGGATTAACCTTTCTTTTTATGAAATATAATGGTTCAAGACTTCAGGTGATGATCTAGTCTTCCAGGCATTTTGCAGTGAAAGTAGCATGTCAAACTGAAGAAGACATGATGCCATATTCTCAAAATAAGCTGAAAAACGAAGACGAGTGGGATAAGTTTCTTCAGGTTAGAAAGATTATTAACATAGACATTCATTTTGCCAAGAAACTTGAACCTTGTATGGAGCTAATGATTTTACGTATGTGCATCATTAAGTTGTGAAAAGAACTAAGGTAAAGAATAGACACAGGCCCCCCCCCCCCCCTCCTTTGACTGCTTCTCTCATCCATCACCCTATAGATTAACTTCATCCGTCCAACACTTCCAATACATTGCTTACCACCTATGCTTGTGCTTTTTCCTTTAGATTCCAAAACATATATCCACTTATGATACAATTCCTGTCTCAACATTGATATGTGAAGCAATAACAAATTGATTACTTCCATATTTCAAGACCCAGATATTATCTGCCATCACCTTGACAATTCTGATTTTACCACTAAAAGTACTACTTCCTCTTTCATATCGGTCAGTTGATTCCTTCTATGGGCTTCAAAAGGCCGGATATTATTAAGATAAAAAATTGAACAACTGGTACTGATACATGTACCAGTACCTTATCTGTACAATATGGTAATGTATGTACAGTTGGCATAACCAAAAAAGGTAATATACTAATGTCAGTATATATATGGGTACCATGAATATACCAATACTAGTAACATTTTGGTATGATAAGGTATGGCCTCTGTTGGAGATAAATCCCGCTCCTGTCGAAGCCCGGCCCGACGCTCAGCATAATGCAACCAGTAGCCGCAGAAGAGCTTCAGCGCACTGGTCTAACCGAACCCCTTCAGCCGGCCGAACTGCCAAGCGGCCGAATTCCCAGCGGCCGAGCTTCTTCCAGCAGGCCGAACTGGTCAGATTCCAAGCTTCTTTCGGACTCCCAGCGTCGAGACCGAACTTCCTGGGCGGCTGAACTCCTTCGGACCGACTCCAAGCAGCCGAGCTTCAATGAAGTCCTCTCAGCGGCCGAACTCCTCAGCGGACGGGCTTTAGCAGAATCCCCAAGCAGTCGTCACTCGGCCGAACTCCTCAGCGGTCGCCCCTCGACCGACCGAGCTCTTACCGAACTCCCAAGTGTCCAAGCCTCAGCCGGCCGAACCCCAAACGGCCGAGCTTCGGATTCTCAGCAGCCGAACCCTTCAGCGGACGAGCCTTAGCTGCATACCTCCAGCCAGACGCCTATGGGAGCCGAACTCCCTCCTATCTTCCTCTTCAGGAGCCCGAACTCCTCCGAAATGGGCATACGACGAAGGCCTTCAACCCTTCATTCGGCAAGCTCTGCAACCATCACCATCAGTCAGTCCACCGCAGGCGATAGCGACCCACTGTCAGGCGACGATGGCTGTCCGCCCTCAATCCGCCGACCCACTGTCAGGCGGCGATGGCTGTCACGCCGACCTGGGCGGCGTTGCTGTCACCCTCAATCCGCCGCACACGGCACCATCCCGTGAGACTGACTCCGCCGAACCTCGAGCGGCCCGCCAGCACGCAGCTGCAGTTGTCACCATCAAGCTCCACTATATAAAGGACCCTCCCGACACGCTAAGGCTAAGCTCTCTGAACTCTCGACTCTCTAAGCTCTCCTCATCTCTAAGCTCCGGAACTCATTCCGAGCACTCCATTACTGTTGGCCAAAAACTGACTTGACCGTCGGAGGGTCCTACCGGAGCCACCCCCCACCGGTTCCGGACGGGACTTCGTTTTGCAGGTCCCCGGCGGCGACCTCAGCGGCCTCGACTCCGGCGACCTCCGGCGAAGATGGATTTCTGTACCAACAGATTGGCGCTAGAAGGAGGGCTTTGAACCTTCGAGGTTCCCTTGTTCTTAAAGGAGTGCTCGGCGATGATCTCTTCTTCCGCTCCGGACCTCTCCTCTTCCGCTTCAGGATCCCTTTTCAAAAAGGAATGCCCCCCAGAAGAGCCTCAACCCGGCGATCGGCGGCTTCCGCAGCCCGATCCCGTTCGGGCCCGTCTGCTCCCGCTCCAGCCCAGGCAACCCGGGCTCATCCTGTAGCCGTGGTGGACGCGGAACAGTTCAACCTGCTTACCCAGCAGGTCCGTGATCTGACGGAGGCAGTGCAGGCGGTGTAGGCCATGCATTCGCGGACCCCGGCACCCGCTAGATCGGTGCGGGATTCCCCAGAGCCCTGGGGCCCAGTCCCGGGGCGACCGATGTGGGCTACCCGACCTCCAGTCCCCTGAAGAGAAGGGCAACCGGCGAAGAGCCTCAGCTCGGATCACGGCTCGACCCGGGGAGAGGCTTTGCATCCTTACTGCAAGAAAACCTTGGGGATCAAAGATCGCGAAGATCTCCTGGATCAAAGGCTCTTAGAAATGAGCCGGCGTATCGAAGAGCTTCATCACGCTCCCCCCTCAAACGGTAACGACGTCTGCACTGACCCCCCTTTTTCGCAGAAAATCATGCAGGAGCCGGTCCCGCCGAACTTCAAACTCCCACAGTTTGAGAGCTACGACGGGACCACCGACCCGGTCGACCATTTGGAAGCCTTTCGGACGACGATGCTGCTCCACGGCATGCCAGACGCCATATTGTGCCGGACCTTCCCCTCTACCCTTAAAGGAGCTGCCAGGAATTGATACTCGGCGCTTAAGCCGAGTACCATCTTATCGTTTGACCAGATCATCTTATCGTTTGACCAGATGAGTCAACAGTTCGCAGCCCACTTCATCAGTAGCAGGCGGCCCCGCCGAGGTTCGGATTCCTTGATGGCCATCAGGCAAAAGGAGGAAAAACCCATCCAGGCTTATGTCACCCGGTTTAACGCTGCCGCGCTGGAAGTCCAGAACCTGGACCCATCAGTCGCCATGGCCGCCCTCAAGGGCGGCCTCCGGAAGAACGACTTGTTGTTCTCCCTAGAAAAGAAGTATCCAAGAAATTTCGCGGACATGCTTGCTCGGGCTGAAGGATACGCCCGGACAGAGGAGGCCTTCAAGGCCAGGGATGACGAAGCCGACGGCAAGCGGCGAGCTGAAGGGCCGAGCAGGTCCACCGAGGAAGAGAAGCGGAGTAAAGCTTGACGGCGCTCCCGGACTCCTCCCGGTCATTGGCGGACCCGAACTCTCCAAGGAAACCCGAGGTGGGGAAGCCCAGAAGGAACGGCGCGTCGAGGTTCTCCTCAGCGCCGAAGCTCTCTCCGACAAAGATTCCACAACTACGCCCCCCTCAACACTCCGAAGGCCCAAGTGCTGATGGAAATCGGGGAACAGCTTCCGAGGCCGGGCCAGATGCGTTCCCGACCCAGCAAACGCGACCCCAACAAGTTTTGCCGCTATCATCGCGACCACGGTCACGACACCGAAGAGTGCGTCCAGCTCCGAGACGAGATCGAAAAGCTCGTCAGGCGAGGTAGACTCGGCCGATTCCTGCAAAGGCGGCCCGAAGAGCGAGGGGAGCGGCTAAGGGCGGTACCATCGGGTAGGGAGAGCCAGGAAGGTCGGCCGCCCCTTGGCGTCATCAACACTATCTCGGGCAGCGAAGAAGAAGAGGATCGCAGAGCCCGTGGCCTTCACCGAGGAGGACGACCGGGGAGTTGTAATTTCCTTAAATATCGCTGACTATGATGTACGCCGCTTTTTGCTAGATAATGGAAGTTCGGCCGATGTATTATCCTACGATGCCTCCTTTAAAAATTGTCCCTGCCCGACGACCACTTGGAGCCGATAAGTTCCCCGCTGGTAGGGTTTACCAGCAACACAGTACCAACCGAAGCCTGCTTCCGAATCGGGGAGGCCAGCGCGAGGTAGAGGAGGTCATCTGGACGGGACTTGCCGCCCGAGGGAGCTTCCGAGGAACAACGCCCCGTCGACCCCTCAAACGAGAATGCGCTGTCCACGATTTCCCTTCGGTAAAATTCTCCCCTCTGCATAATATTATTTCTGGATGCGAAAACTATGCGATGACAGGAAGCAGCAGTCAATAATCGCCGCGTTAGGAACAGGAGGAGAACCTCGTCCTAACGCGAGCACCAACCTCGGCTGCAGGAGATAAGATCTCCCCCGAGGAAAGCTCGATAAGATCTCCCCCGAGAGAAGCTCGGCCGCAGGAGATAAGATCTCCCCGAGCGCGCACTTCCTCGGCAGGAGATAAGATCTCCCCCGAGAGAAGCTCGGCCGCAGGAGATAAGATCTCCCCCGAGGAGAAGCTCGGCCGCAGGAGATAAGATCTCCCCCGAGGAAGCTCGACTGGCAGGAGATAAGATCTCCCCCGCGCGCACCTCGGCCGAGGAGATAAGATCTCCCCCAGCGCGCACTTCAACCTCGGCTGCAGGAGATAAGATCTCCCCGAGGAAGCTCGGCTGCAGGAGATAAGATCTCCCCCGAGCGCAACCTCGGCTGCAGGAGATAAGATCTCCCCCGAAGAAGCTCGCGCAGGAGATAAGATCTCCCCGAGCGCGCACTCAACCTCGGCAGGAGATAAGATCGCTCGGCTGCAGGAGATAAGATCTCCCCCGAGACTCGAGCAGGAGATAAGATCTCCCCCGAGAGAAGCTCGGCCGCAGGAGATAAGATCTCCCCCGAGCGCGCACTTCAACCTCGGCTGCAGGAGATAAGATCTCCCCCGAGGGAAGCTCGGCTGCAGGAGATAAGATCTCCCCCGAGCGCGCACCTCGGCTGCAGGAGATAAGATCTCCCCGAGAGAAGCTCGGCCGCAGGAGATAAGATCTCCCCCGAGCGCGCACTCCCTCGGCTGCAGGAGATAGATCTCCCCGAGAGAAGCTCGGCCGCAGGAGATAAGATCTCCCCGAGCGCGCACTTCGACCTCGCTGCAGGAGATAAGATCTCCCCGAGCGCGCACCTCGGCTGCAGGAGATAAGATCTCCCCCGAGAGAAGCTCGGCCGTAGGAGATAAGATCTCCCCCGAGCGCGCACTTCAACCTCGGCTGCAGGAGATAAGATCTCCCCCGAGAGAAGCTCGGCCGCAGGAGATAAGATCTCCCCCGAGCGCACACTCCAACCTCGACTGCAGGAGATAAGATCTCCCCCCGAGCGAAGCTCGGCTGCAGGAGATAAGATCTCCCCCGAGCGAGCACTCGAAGATCTCCCCGAGCGACTTCGGCTCAGAGATAAGATCAGGAAGCTCCGAGAACGCGCGCACTTCGACCCCAGCTCGGCCGCAAGAGATAAGATCTCTCCCGAGCGACCGCGAATAGCCTCGGTTGGGAACAGGAGGAGAACCTCGTCCTAACGCGAGCAACAACCTCGGCTAGAGATAAGATCTCTCCCGAGCGACCGAGCCTCGGTTGGGAACAGGAGGAGAACCTCATCCTAACGCGAGCACCAACCTCGGCTGCTGGAGATGAGACCTCCCCCGAGCAACTTCGGCTATGAATCAGATCTCCCCCGAGGAACTGGGCTAACCTCGGCAGTAGGAGATGAGACCTCCCCGAGCTTCAGCTACGACAAGCGCGGGGCCCGAAAGAAGGCTTCGGCAGTCGCCTATTGTGGTACTCCCTTCCTTCAAATTTTTGAACTCGGGAGTGGGGGGCTACTGTTGGGGATAAATCCCGCTCCTGCCGAAGCCCGGCCCGACGCTCAGCATAATGCAACCAGTAGCCGCAGAAGAGCTTCAGCGCACTGGTCTAGCCGAACTCCTTCAGCCGGCCGAACTGCCAAGCGGCCGAACTCCCAGCGGCCGAGCTTCTTCCAGCAGGCCGAACTGGTTAGATTCCAAGCTTCTTCCGGACTCCCAGCGTCGAGACCGAACTTCCTGGGCGGCCGAACTCCTTCGGACCGACTCCAAGCAGCCGAGCTTCAATGAAGTCCTCTCAGCGGCCGAACTCCTCAGCGGACGGGCTTTAGCAGAATCCCCAAGCAGTCGTCACTCGGCCGAACTCCTCAGCGGTCGCCCCTCGACCGACGGAGCTCTTACCTAACTCCCAAGTGTCCAAGCCTCAGCCGGCCGAACCCCCAAACGGCCGAGCTTCGGATTCTCAGCAGCCGAACCCTTCAGCGGACGAGCCTTAGCTGCATACCTCCAGCCAGACGCCTATGGAAGCCGAACTCCCTCCTATCTTCCTCTTCAGGAGCCCGAACTCCTCCGAAATGGGCATACGATGAAGGCCTTCAACCCTTCATTCGGCAAGCTCTACAACCATCACCATCAGTCAGTCCGCCGCAGGCGATAGTGACCCATTGTCAGGCGACGATGGCCGTTGCCCTCAATCCGCCGACCCACTGTCAGGCGGCGATGGCTGTCACCCTCAATCCGCCCGACCTACTGTCAGGAGGCGTTGGCTGTCACCCTCAATCCGCCGCACATGGCACCATCCCGTGAGACTGACTCCGCCGAACCTCGAGCGGCCCGCCAGCACGCGGCTGCAGTTGTCACCATCAAGCTCCACTATATAAAGGACCCTCCCGACACGCTAAGGCTAAGCTCTCTGAACTCTCGACTCTCTAAGCTCTCCTCCTCATCTCTAAGCTCCGGAACTCATTCCGAGCACTCCATTACTGTTGGCCGAAAATTGATTGACCGTCGGAGGGTCCTGCCGGAGCCACCCCCCACCGGTTCCGGATGGGACTTCGTTTTGCAGGTCCCCGGCGGCGACCTCAGCGGCCTCGACTCCGGCGACCTCCGGCGAAGACGGATTTCTGCACCAACAGCCTCTAAGGACTGGCATGCACCGGTACTTGAATCCTTGATTAAGATCTTATGGTCTTGCATTTCAAATCTTTCAAACTTAACCATACTACTTTTTATGGTCAACATAAATATTATTTAACACTTATCATCTGAATTCAAAATGTTAAGAAACAAAAACATGGTTTAGTTTAACTATTATTAAATGTTGAAAGTTTATTTATGTCAAGTGAAGAGGGAATTGACTTCATGTTATAAAGAAGTAGGACAACAATCAACATAATTCACCTACATGCTGCATGTAATCTATCAATTTCATATTATAACTGCTATTATTGTTAACATATTATACGAAAATCCAGAAAATAATTAAATTTATATTTTACAATGTAGTTGATGGATTCCTCTTTAGGTTATAGGATACAGTTTATTAGATCTATAAAGCTTTATTATGAATATACATTGCCTTCTTATATAAACAGCTTTTCTATTTATACTCATCTTGTTTTCTTCTGAAAGCTTATTTTAGCACAGCTATGATGTGCATACTCATGTTCTTATGTTTGCCAATTTATTTAACTTCAAGTGTTTCTTTTTTTTTGTTGTTGTTCAGCAAAGATATACAAGGATCTCTCCCTCTCTCTCTATATCTCTCTCTCTTCCCTCCTCCTCTGCTCCCCCCTCTCTCAAACACAGATATGTAAGTCCCTTATGATAAGGTTCAGATATTTCTGTTAGACAATGGCTCAAAAGAGCTTGTTTGTTGTTGCTTTAACTTTTTAAAAAGTTCTTCTTATGAAAGGACAAGCTTGAAGTGATTCTCCTAAAAGCGGTCTTGAATTTTTCTTCTTGAAAAACACCTTTCAGATAAATACTACCAAAAAATTCTTTTAAGAAGCACATTTTGCTTTAAAAGTTATAGGTGCCTTACTGCCTTTTAAGCAACACCAAACATGCCCAAAGTGCTGGCATGTGATTTTTTAATTAAAAAAAAAATCAGAAAAGGTGAAAAGATTAGCAACCATTAGTCATCATATTTTCTTTATGCATTGGAAAATGGGGAATCAATGCAGGCCACCAACTACCTCATTCTATGAAATGAAGGCATCGCATCTAATTTTTCAGATTGAAAAACATCAATTATATGTTCCTTAAAATTTTAGGGATGCCTACCTATAGTGAAATGGAAATTTTGCTAGAGAGTAATGGAACCTAATCTCATCATTGGGGAAGAGATGGATATGGAAGAGGAATGGAATGTTCGTCCAGAACAAGCTCAGCACATCAGATATTTGGAGTGAATTGATCACAAGGAATATATTTACATGGTTTATTTTCTTCTGCAAGTGGACAGAGCTCAATAGTTAAGGTGGGAGGAGCAAAGTGATATTTGATGTAATAAAATGAAAGGAAACCCAATTGGCAAAAACGACCCTTGGGTACTCCAAAGTTGAACCCTGATGTTAGTTCTTTTTGCTTCTTTGGGTATTTTTGTATTAGCGGTTAATAGGGATCAGCATGGGAAAATCCTTTTGGTGGTAAAAAGCTCCCTAGTTTAAGACATGATATAAAAGGAAGGCTTGCAGAGAAGCATGTTAGCCTTTTGTAAGGAACTTGCTATGGAACTTGAGTGTAACAACATTATTTCCTAGGTCATTGGAGGTAATCAATATTTAGGCTTGTGCTCTTATTAAGAATGCTATTGCCTACACCGTTGGAAATTTTTATTCAACAATCTAGAAACTAGTAAAATTGGGCGTTCAATCCTATTGCTAACATCTAAGGCAATCGATATATCTCTATAAACAGATAAGCATAGACAAATTAATCTACCATGTATCACCAGTTTGTGTAAACATGAAGTTCAAATCTAAAATCCAAATGGTCACTTCCTATCAAATTTATCACTGTCTAGCAAACTCTGAACTTGCACATTCATCAGAATAACCCAAGATGCAACCACAAGTCCATCCAGTGTTTTAGGTGAAAGCTAAAAAGTTATGTTGTCCATTCACTTTGCATAACACCACAAAATTTAAGTATTTTACTAGAGCTATTTAAAGAATGTAAATGCAACAGCACTACAGCAGGTTTTGATACTTTAAGGAACTGATTTAGTTTCAGGATGACAGATTCAAACAAGCACATTTTAAGATAACCCATTGCTTGTAAAGGAGATGCTTATTTACAAAAAGC
This sequence comes from Cocos nucifera, assembly GCA_006176705.1. Taxonomy (NCBI): domain Eukaryota; kingdom Viridiplantae; phylum Streptophyta; class Magnoliopsida; order Arecales; family Arecaceae; genus Cocos; species Cocos nucifera. Next base: position 2,942,087 of record QRFJ01000065.1, on the reverse strand, counting down.
ACATCACCTCCAGTGATGAGGTGAAAGAGAAATAAATTAAAATACGGTTACCTCTAAGAGCATCAAAAAGTATTACATTTAAACAAGACCGCTAACTAAGTTTACCTGAGTGTAGATCCAATCAGCAGTCCTCCTCAACTGACTAACCTGCCAAGGCACCTCAGAATTAAGATATATGTATAATTAACCAAAACCACAAAGGCCATAACAAAATTTAGCAAGCTTAGTTACTTTGAAATTGGAAGAGGATACATGCAATCAGAAAAAGTATAATAGTATCAGCTCAAAAAGATAAACTCAAGCATAAGTTCCTTTGACAAGAGCCACTAAACAGCCTGTTCACCATCATGAAAGCTCATTGTTGGTTTCACACAATTTTTCTCAAAAGTTTAACCGTTTCCAATTTACGTAAACAAACTAGACTTCCTCTAGCAAATCAAAAGCACCAAATTTGCTGAATTGCTGAATGCATCAAACTCCAAGAAAAGCGATTAGTAAAACATGCTTTATGGATTTGCTTCAAGAGAACGACAGAAGCAAAACCAAGCATTTCACATGCCAACTACGTCTAATAAGATGACAATCATGCATGAAACCAGTTACGTCATTTTCTCCTCCATTTTAATAGCCGGACAACTGTTGAAAACAATCGGATGTAGATATCAGACAGAGCAACTAGGTAAAGAAGATCTCCAGAGAACAAAAACACAACCAGAAATCAATATTGGAGATCGAACTGACAGAGGGAAGGGTGGAAGGTACCGCGAAGGTGGTGGCTGTGGCGGCAATCAAGCCGAAGAGCAGAATTCCCCAAGCCCTCGACACCTGCTCACTTTCCTGCCGCGGACTGTGGTCGTGCTCGCCCTTCTTATCCGCAGCGCTCATATTCTAATTCCCTCCAAACCCAGCCTCAGATCGAACCTCAAACCAGGAACATCAAATTCCACCCAAATCGAAATGGGGGAGGGAGAATCCCTCGCAACCGCTCGCTCGTACTACTCTTCCTTTTTTTCTTTTTGCTTTTTTTTTTTTTTTTTAATTCCATTTTTTCCAACCTCTTCTCTAGAATAACAGAAAACTATAGGGTTCCTTGTGCAAATATGTGCTAACGGGTTAACAGGTCCGGTGGTAAGGGAACATTAACGGGTTTGATCCGCTTTCATCACTCGTTCTCGTCGTGGATCCCCCTCGATATCGAATTCGAACTCAAGAAGAAGGCAGGGATGCTGGGAGCGGAAAGGGCCGGTGGGAGGAGGACGATGGGCTGGGCGGCGTAACCCCATGCGGCCGTCGAGGCTTTTCGTGGTTCAGCCCCGCCTCCGCCCAGACTCCGTCCTCTACTGGAAGCTCTCCAAAGCCCTCAACGTCGTCAACTCCCTCAAGGAGCCGCTGGATGGGTTTTACGCCGAGGATTTCGACTCCAAGAAACTGCCGTCGCATCTCGTCGTGCAGAACCTGGCCTCCGGGGACCTCAGGGCACACGCGGGTTGGCTTCTTCTCTCCTTGTTCTGTTTTTTGATTTCTATTCGAAGTTCTCACTTTTTTTCTCTTTTTTAAATCAATTTTAGTTTGTATGGAAAAAGTTTTTTGCCGAGAGTGAGGACAATTACCTTGAAAAAATTTGAAAGAAAGATATATTTTGAACATCAAACAAAGAAACAATAGTAATAGAATTTGATTTGCCAATTCAACCAAGTCGTGAAGGATTCGACTGCATGACAAGTTCAGTCGAGTTTTCATCATTTTTTTAAACAGATTTTTTAGTATATAATCGTTCAAATATGCAAAATTATATGAATACTCTCGGAAAAACGCTATTTGCATATATATAGATATCCACATCCTTTTAAATTTTTCTTTTTATATATCTATCAAGATATCATTATTATTTCAATCGTAAATCATGCTTTTTTTTAATGGGTTAGATGGCATGGTGCATATGGCAAAAATAAGGGGAAAAAAGATATAAATATAAGATAAGTGTTTAAAATTTTGCGTATGTAGCAGGGTATACAGTAAAAAACCCTAAAAAAATATCTTAGATTAAAATTAGATAATAAATATTTGACTTTTATTGAAAGATTACACCTCTTCAAAGAAACGATATTGTGTTTCTCTGTATGTCCTTTATATCGGATATAAGTTGTTTCGAATGGAACATAAAAAATTTTACTAGCCATCATGGCTTCTCTATTAGTGATGTACCTTTTGTTTAGTCTAAAATGGCTTCTCTCTTCTGTTACTATGTTTAGCAGATGTTTTAGGTTAAGGTCTGACGTGCCATCCCATACCACTCCATACTGACCATATCATATTATGTGCTAATATAGATCTTGGTAACAGTTTTGCAAACCTTGATTTAAACTATATTTTTATTTTATTTCTCATTTTTTTATAATTTAATTTATTGCAACCAACCAAATATGGATGTAGAATATAAAGGAGTGCATGCATTTAGCAATCTATCCTTCTTATGCCTTGAATTGAAATCCTTTTCAAAATTCAAGAGTGCACTACTGTAAGCTTATTAGATTTACCACTTTGAGACATGTAAGTGGGCTGTTTGTTTATCCTTCATCCTTTTTTTTCTGTTATGTGGGTTGGGGAGGGAAAAAGAGGACCAGGGAGGGGGGGGGTGCCTCAAACCCATCATTCGGGTTGACCACGTGATATGGCTGCATAAACCCTAGGACAAGCCCTTGAGATTATGCAAAGCTTATAATATGACTCTATTGCTCGAACTCCGTATTCAAACCCATCCAATGCTATGCTTCCTGCAGCTTTGAAAGGAAAGAAAGAATTGAGGGGTGTAAACTTTACAGCCTAATAAAAATCCCATCATACATACATCAATATAATAATATAATTCAAAAATAATGAATGAGCAATATCCAAAAGAAATCATAAGTCACAAAATCTTGTATCAGGCATGCAATATAACCTAACGGTTATATAAACATATATCATGAATTATATATTATCACAAATCCATCATAACTAGCACCAACGGTTTCGTATGACTTCTTATTTATGTTTCATTAACATGTTTTAAATCAATAGTTGTTTTTCGATCTAGACTAGTTATAGTCATGCTTCGGTTGGTGACTATCATAAATTACGTTTCGGCCTGTGGTGGCAATCCATAATAACCATGCTTCGACCCACGATGGCAAATCGAGGTATCCGTACTTCGATCCATGGTGTCAAACCATAATATTCATACTTTGGCTGGTGGTGGCAAACTAACATATCCACGCTTGGGCCGCAGTGGCAAATCAAGGTATCATGATTTGGCCTATGATTGATAATCAAAAATATCATGATTCGGCCCATGACTGATAATTCATATTATGGCTAATCCAAATCCTCTTATATAATCAATATACCATTTAGTAATTTATATTACGTATCTTGCTAAATTTTTTAAAAAATCAAATATAATATTTCCATCAACCAAAATAGTCTGATACATATATAATAAAGAATCATATATTCACATAGAGCCAAAATCATCATGCATGGTACAAAATATATATATATAAGTAATCATGTAAAGAGATTCTTATCTTTATCGGTCTCAGACTCAAATACAACTATTGATCAACTTCTCGATCCATAAACTTGGAGATAAGATGTTCTGCTTGATACCTTCTTAAGGAGATAATTTTACTTTCATATAATCATGATTAAATATAAAAATTATATGTAGTTAAGGATGGAGAAATTACAAAAAAAAACATTCGAACATTATAGGTCCAGGACCCCTCATAGGGTCAACTAATTGATTTGGGATTATCTAAACATCTGGACCCTCCATTGGTCTATAGAATTTCTAGAAAGAAATCCATAAAGAGAGAAAATTATGGAGAGAGAAACTAGAGAGATAAACTTGTAGAGAGAGAAAGTGGAGAGAAAAGATAAAGAGAGGAGAGAGGGAAGAGGGAGAGAAAACTCTTTTTTTTTTCTTGTTTTTTCTTCTTTTTCCCATGGGAAACAAGGGAAGGGGTCTTTGGCTGACCCACCTTCCATGGCCATGGCCCTCTCTGGCAATGCCTTAGGTGGCTCCGGCTCTTGGTGATCAAGGCGAATTCATATCCGGTGACGATAGCCAGTCCAGTAGAAGAAAAGAAAAAGAAAACATGGGAGATTTGGTCTCCTTTGAAATCCGGCAACCGATGACTAAATCAGGCTGTCAAAGGCTTTGTGGGGTTCGGAAAAGAAAAGAGAGAAGAATGGAAGATCAATACCTCAAGTCTGATGATGAATTGGTGATAGCTCGCTAGAAACACTCGATGGAAAGAATTCAATAAATCCCTACAATTCTTTCGGCAATTGATTGGAGATTAGGTGATGCATAGAGGAGGATAGGAGGGAAATTCATAGATGGGAGTCCTAGGGCTCTCGCCAGATTTTGATTTGCCCCGTTTTCTAGTCGGCTTCGGAAAAGGGGATGGACTCCATAGGGACTCCTCTTTCGCCTCACGTGCTTAGCACGTGAGGTCCAAAATATATATATTTTTCTTTTTTTTTTTTGGAAATATCAAAGGGTCACGTGAGGTCCAAAATATATATATTTTTCTTTTTTTTGCGGGAAATATCAAAGAGCCCGGTCCTTACATTCTCTCTCCTTAAAATAATTTCATCCTTGAAATTAGCATATCGTAATATTAAAATCTTAAGGATACGGAATTTTTATCTTATCATCGAGCTCCTAATTAACCTTCTTTATTGTGGAAAGAAATTCAAATCCTTTACCATAATACCTTCGTTTAAACCATCATATTTTCACTATGCACTCTAATTTAACCCACCGAATTTATTGGGTTTGCAACTAATCTTTGAAGCAATAAGATCATTGATTGTCAATCCCTTGAATTATAATCAGAGATATAAATTATCCATAGAAAATCAAATCCTATGAATTACTACTGCCACAATCCTTAGCGACCATAACCCTAAGTTTTGGTGTCGCTTATTTCTGGTTCTAGTCACTTATGTCAATGTCCCAAGTGATTATAACCTAAGCTCTGATACCATCTTGTAATATCCCAAACCCATCATCTGGGTCGACCATGTGACATAGCTGTATAAACCTTAAGAAAAGCCTTAGAGATCATGCAAGGCCTATAACATGACTTCATCGCTCGAACTCCATGCTCAAACCCATCCAATGCTTTGCTTCATACGACTCTGAATGGAAAAGGTGAATTGGGTGTGTGAGCTTTACAGTCCAGTAAAAATTCCATCATACATACATCAATATAATAATACAATTCAAAAATAATGAATGAATAATATCCAAGAGAAATCATAAGTTACAAAATATCGTATTAGGCATGCAATATAACTACATGGTTATATAAACATATATCACGAATCATATATTATCATAAATTCATCATAACTATCACCAACGGTTTTATATGACTTATTACTTGTGTTTCATTAACATGTTCCAAATCAATAGTTATCTTTCGGTTTAGACAAATCATGATCACGCTTTGACTTGTGACTGGCAAACCATAAACTATGCTTCAGTCTGTGGTGGCAATCCATAATAATTGCACTTCGACCCACGGTGGCAAATCAAGATATCCGTGTTTCGGTCTATAGTGGCAAATCAGAATATCCATATCTCAACTTGTGGTGGAAAATCAAGATATCTACACTTCGGCCCGTGGTGGCAAATCAGGATGTTATGATTTAGTTCGTGATCGGTAATCGAAGATGTCCTGATTCAGCCCATGACCGGCAATCCATATCATAGCTAGTCCAAATCCTCTTATACAATCAATGTACTATTCATAGTTTATATTACATATCTTTCTCAATTTCAAAAAAAAAATTAGATATCATATTTCCATCAACCAAAATAATAGGATACATGTATAGTAAAGAATTATATATTCAAATAAAGCCAAAATCATCATACCTGGTACAAAACATATATACAGTGATCATATAAAGAGATTCTTACATTTATTGATCTCAAATTCAAATGCAACTATTGATCAACTTCTCCATCCACGAACTTGGGGATAAGATGTTTCGCTCGATATCTTTTTGAGCAGATAATTTTACTTCTACATAATCAGGGTCAAATATAAAATTCATATGTCATTAAGGACAGGGAAATTATAGAAAAACATCCGAACATTATAGGTCCAAAACCTCTGTTAGGGTCAACCAATTGATCTGGGATTATCTAGACATCTGGACCCTGCATTGGTCTCCAAAATTTCTAGAGAGAGAAATCCATGAAGAGAGAAGAAAGTATAGAGAGAGAAACTAGAGAGAGAAACCCATAGGTAAAGAGAAAGTCGAGAGAGAAGGTAGAGAGAGGAGAGAGGAAAGAGAGAAAAAGTCTTCTTTTTTTTCTTTCTTTTTTTTCCCCTTTTTCCTTTTCTTTTCTTTTGCTTGTTTTCCTCTTCCTTTTTCCCATAGGAAATAGGGGAAGGGATCTTAGGCTGACCCACCTCCCATGGTCGTGGCTCTCTCTGGCAGTGCCTTGGGTGGCTCCGACAGGGGTGGCTTTGGCTCTCAGCGACTAAGGCCAAGCCGTATTTGATGGCAGCAGTCGATCCGGTGGAAGGAAAGAAAAAAAAACAGGGGAGGTTTGGTCTCCTATGAAATTCAGCGGTTGGCAACTAAATCCGGTTGTCAAAGGTTCGTGGGGTTCGGGAAATAGAGAAGAAAGAAGAACAAGAGATCAATACCTCAAGTTTGATGATGAATCAGTGATAGCTCAATAGAAACACTTGATGGAAAAAATCCAATAAATCCCTACAATTTTGTTGATGATTGATTGGAGATTGGATTATGCATGGAGGAGGATGGGAGGGTAATTTATAGATGGGAGTCCTAGGGGTCTCATTGGAGTTTGATCCACAATAGGACCCTTTTTTCTAGTCAGATTCTAAAGAGGAGATGGACTCCATCGGGACTCCTCCTATTCTGCCTCACATGTTTAGCATATGACGTCCAAAATATATATTTTTTTCTTTTTTTTTCTGCTTTAAGATTTGTGCAGGAAAAATCAAAGGGTATGGGTCCTTATAGGAGATTTGTGAACTCGCTTAGTTTTTTTGATTGCACCTAGTCCTGCAGTCTATTATGATTAGGTCATATGAATAGACCAAGATTTATTGTCTCGATACTGGATACCTGCACCATCCTGGTACGATACAAAATAGCATACCGATACGAGATTGGTACGTCAGACCAATCTAAAATGTAATTTTGTGGAAATCAAACTAATGATGATTTGGTTTCAAATTTGTCGGTCATATTGGAAATTTATTATGACAGTTCTTGGGCAGGGCATTGCAATGAAAATTTGTTATATATCTGTGGTTCGCAGTGAGAGTGGGAGCTGGCCTCCACATTGCACTGACTATTTTCTGGCCGTAAATTGAATCAAATGTGTGAATAGAGATATCTGCAAGGCTGGAAAACTTTGGTAGGACTTGCCATTTTTTCTCCATTCATGCTGCCGATGCTCCAAGCTTGTTCGGAACAATCATTTCAAGGTAGTACTCAGACCGAACTAAGAATGCCTACATGGTTTTCATGGTAATTCCAACAGGAATTATTATCTCTTCCTGTTTCACAGGTAAGTGGAATCACATATTAGGTTTATAGGGCACGGTTGTCTGTCTGGTGCCTAATTAAATAACACAGAGCAACGCGTACATTGTTGATCTTCAAGTACTTACGTAATCTGATCATCTTACCACCATCCTGAACAAGAAGCCATAGCCCATATAATTTGGGGTCAGCTTGGCTTAATGGATTTTACTACGGCATTTTCTTCAACCAATTACTCCCTAGTTCAATGGCTTCATCCAAGTTTCTATACCTTTTCTTGACTCAGACGGTCAAGTATTTTCCATCCCCACTGTTTTCTCCTTGTAAGTGGGATATTCATTTTCTACAAGACATGGAATTCTCTCCTTTTTCATGCATAGTTTTCTCGGACGATCAGTGTCCAACTGTTTCTTTTGTAATTACATATTTGTTTGATGGCAAGGATTGTGATTGTAGGTAAAATAAAAATACAAGCAAACAAAATTCTAAACCTTGTCATCATTCAGCAGCTGATCATCACTTTTTGCACAGATGGAACCTTTGCTATGTTGATGCATCAAGGTGCCCCATTTCTGGCTAGGCAGGAGAAGGGTGAATGTCTGACGAAATAAAGAGGGGTATCCCATGTATTCATGGATTCAACGGTTGAACAGAGTGCCGATTCCACAGTATATCGTTGAGGTTATTAACTTTGAAAAAACTAGCCAACTATATTTTTCCCTATTGCTGGGAGAAATGTCATCAGCCTGGTTCATGTGTATTGTTATATCGCAGGGGCCTACGATGTGGTGGCCAATTACTTGGTAATCTAATTGCTCGGCCATTAATTTGATCAAAACTTGCTACTTTGTATGTGTAGTTGAAAACTATTTGAAAGTTTAGTTACAAAATATTCAACTTTTAAATCTGTATATGGATTGAATGACCTTGCAATGTGATGTGAGATGCTTATGCTGTATGTGTGTACTCACCACAACAAGAAGATATCTTACGCGGAGAAAGCCAAAAACTAATCTTTGGAAGAAAGAACACGCTGCCATGCTGATGCACCTTTTTGCTTACCTGTATTAAATGTAGTTTTGTCCTTACCAAGTCTTTGTGCCGACTTTTTTGTGAGAAAATCTTTCTATGGACTTAAATGAATGAAATGCTAGGTTTGCTCAGAAAAACAAAAGAGAAAAGAAAAAGCAACATTAGGTGGGATGGACTTACTTCAGATCAGAATACTGCATTGTGGATTTTTTTTCTTTTTTTCTTTTGGAGGGGGGGGGGGGGTTGTAAATCGGATAAGTTAAACTAAACGAGTGTATAAATACATCCGTGGAATAGGCAAACAAAATATTTAACAACGAATCAGGGAGCTAAGCTTGGTTCCGAGGCCCAGTTGCGGTTTGGGCTCCATCTTGGATCCAACAAGCAAGTCCAAGCCCTTAATCAACTGGTTAGCAAATTTAGCCCAAGCCAAGCAGCGCAAGGTGGCTTTTCTCGAAAAAAAAAAAAAAAAGGGTAGAAAGGAGGAAAGAGACACCATCCCATAGAAATTTCATGAACACATAGTGATTGGCTTATGCACGAGATCAAAAAATATATATATATATATTTCGTAGGCCACACTTTGATCCTGCAAGTGAGCCAATCATCATGGACGGTGCAGTTGCACCGCCCGCGGTGCATTAAGAATTTCCATATCCCATATATGTCTTGAATTTATTCTTGGGCTGTACTCAGTAGCAAAAACCTTAATTTCCCGTATCCCATATATGTCTTGAATTTACTCTTGGGCTCTACTCGTAGCTAAAACCTTAAGATACATTTGACTCTTGTTTGTGTCTTGGAATTAGATTCATTCATTGCTTATTCACCAGCAAGATCAAAGTTAGGGCGTATCTAATCAAGTTTGGGTTGGATCATTCACTAGAGTTATTATTATTATTATTAAGCTCAATATTGTGTTGTTGCATGGTCAGATGGAAATCATTTCCTCACAATAAACTCATTTTTGAACCAAGGCTCTGCATTTCGGGTTCGGGTTGTATTTTTCATATGAAAGAATGATTGATTTTCTTTCCTAACATCAATCATTGGATCGTATTTTGTATAGTTTTTAAAGCACGACAAACCTCTTCCTTCCATCTACACCATGCTTTGAAATCTATGCAAAGTGCGATCTAATGATTGATATTATAAAAAGAAGATGAATCATCCTTTTACACGAAAATACAACCCGAACCCAACAGTTCTATCCTGTACAAAGTTCAGGTTATACCATGACCTGTATCGCACTAATAATGTGGCTATTGAACACTAGCTAGTACAAGTTCGATTTTTCTTCTTCAGGAAGATGTGTGCACATACACATACTTGCGAAGAAACGCACCCTTAACTTTTGTAACATACATGATATCAACGTGAAGATGCTTGATAGTATTTCTTTTTTTTTTTGTTTTTTAGCAAGGGTAGATCATGAAGAGCATATGCTGAACATCCAAAATAACAAATCCTTAACCATGGATGGACGTTGGAGCATGGGTTGATACTTTCTTGGGCAAATTGGAAGCGAGGTTATATATATACCCGGGCAACAAGGGAAGATAGGAGTATAAAATGAGTACGCAAGCTTTTCTTTATCCCCATGCCTGTCCTTTTCTGTCACTAATTATTGTGTTAGATTCTACGGGACTTGTCAACCACTACTACTGGTAGGATCGACACTTCATCAGACGTAAACAAGTTGAGGACTCAGCAAGTTGAACACCTTTTTTCTATTACTTCGGTGTCAAACCATGGATTTCTTAAACCTCACTTAGCTAGCTATATATCTACTAGAATAAGAGCACTTGGGACCATTTTGGGGAATATAATTAAAGTGATGAACTTTCCATATTAAGATGAAAACATATGTTACCTTATGCAACGCTTCACCAACCATCTAATCTTGCGACATTACAAAGCTATAGGCATTTAGAGATGTGAAGATACCACGACATCATATGCCCCCCGTGTCGAACATGTTTCACCTTCTGGGGCCTCATATGAACATAAGAACAAAGTCAAAATGCCATCATCAAAGGACGGCTTGTCTACAAGGTTGTGCATTCAAACACCAAATGCACAACCTCATGTTGTTCTCGATCGTGACCACCTCTGTTTGCTCGGCATGTAGAAAGGCTTGATATCTCAATTCGTCGTCTATTAACTTCCAAGCACTTAGGTACATGGAATGCATCACATTTGTTACATCTGATGTCGGTTGTTGTCGTTGACATCGGGACGTTTAATGTAAGATGGAACCAGTCATGGAGGAAGGACGAGGAAAAACCATATAGAGGCTGAAAGATAGGGTGAAGTGAGAATGTTTTTTTTCTTTTTTATTTATGGGAAATTTGATGTTCTATGAGGGCCCACGCTATTGAAGAAGAAAGCAATGTGACCATGCTTTGTGATCAGTAGCCAAATTAAGTGGCTCGAGAATGGACTGCAAGGGTGCGATGCCACGTTAGTTGTCACCGAGGAGTACATCCATCATTGTTCGCCAAGCCATGAGATGTTTTGGGCAGGATATGCATGGTGGGGCTCTCATGGGAATTTAACCCTTGCCACTGCAAGACCACATGGCCCCCATGAGCCCATGCAACCTAAATGTTAACACTGGGGTATGGAAGTCTTGTGATGTGGAACGACATGGTATATGCTTCCTCTCACAACTAGTCCCATATGGTATGATATGGCATAATTGTTCATGGGTGTGGGGTTTGATGTCTTGCACCAATATGGAGGACATTCATTAGCAAATGTTTGGTTGGTTAGTGCACGTTATGGCAGTTACACAGCATGGACAACATCAAGCATCAGCAGGCCAGGACCAGTGGGACATGATGAGAGCCAGAGAAGGAAGAGGAAATTATATCATGTGGGTTTGCCTTGGCACTTCACCCCTCCCAAAGTTTCTGTGATTCATAGAGAGAACTCGACAAAAGGTGGCTAAAGAATTAAAAATAACATGAAAGAACGTGAGCACCGAACTAAAATTTCTAGCATAAAAAACGCATTGTATGTAACTTAGCAAATAAAACATAAATAAGACCTCAGACGGATTTGTAGTTAGTATTCTAATCTTAAGAATTTCATTATGAGATGCATGAATTGAAAGATAAGTGCTAAGGTCTCTCGAATGGCAAAAAAATCACTCTAGGAACTTTCAAGATACTAATCTTCTTCCTCCTTTTAATTCTTTTCTTCATGCATGGCAAGGGCAGTACACATGATCTTCTTGTTATTAATTACTAGTTCTCATTTTGTTCGATCTTTCTAGATGGGAAACACATAGATATCCATACACTCATGAGAGTGATCTACAGAGAGAGAGAGAGAGAGAGAGATCCATTAAGAAGGGAAGGGGGCCAGATGTAAATTCATCATATTATATCAGAGACGAGGTTGTATCGTTGTGTGAAAAAAATAGCCTTCCTCACCATCGGATCGTAGAATAGCAGCTTCCAAATGTATATATGCAGGTAGGTCAAAAGCAACTTAGAATGCTTTGAAATTTATACAAGATGAAATTAAACAATCACCACTATAAAAAAAAGATCAAGTACTCTTTCGCGCATAAGATACAGACCGAACCGACCATTTCATCATAAATAAACTTGATCATAACCAAAGTAGTTAAGACTGAAAGAAGTATCAATAGATAAAATAAAATGATCAAACAGATGAGTGATAAAATCAGCATTTATTCACAATGCCCAAGAGACCGAGCTAGCTAAGCTTTCATGGTAATAAACACCGCTTATCTTATGATGGCCCTTACAGCATCTTTGCAACGCGGATTCGTCGGACATGATTTTTTCAATAGTGCCAACTGTCTCCCAAAAATCATATTAAACACAGAACAAGAGGGCATCATCCAAGAGTCCTTGCTTCGAGTCTATATTGATAAGGACTCGAAACCAAAACACGGAGCCCTTAAAATAGTTAACTTATGGAAGGGCAATGTGTAATGTTCTAGGGTCCTTATTTTGGAGCCGTGGAGTCCTCTTCGGGGAAGCTGGCCTGTAAGCGAAGCTAAAATTTTTTTATGGAAAAATGAAGCTAAAACAGGTGATTTATGGAAGTCGGCGTCCGTAGTCTGGTCTATGGCTAGATTTTCATACTTGTTAGGCAGTCTGAACGCACCCACCTCCGACAAAACCGACTTGGACACCCTTTCTTTGACCAGGGCCCCACAACCAAGGATCAAGGTGATGCGTCCTGTGATGTAACTTATCGGTGGGACCGAGGTGCGTCGGTTCCAGACGGGTGCCGTATGAGGTGGGTCTCTTCTGCTAATTTAGTACCACCAAGTCTGCAAGACCTTAGCCTTACTTCTACGTAACATGTAACATGGCCACCTCGTAAAAGCATAATTCCACTGCATGAGTATAGGGTAGAAGAGTAAAAACATAGAAAGCCATCAGATGGAAAAACACAGGATAGAAAAATGTGGGCCACAAGATCTCCTATCAATAAACGTTATAATTTTTTTTTTTTTTTTAAAAAGCATAATACATGCAATCAGAATCCTCTCCTCTCCTATACGGTTGATGCATCATAGAATGTTGTGCATCTCTAGATGATTATCGTCAACAAATAAACTATCATTAATAATATATATGATATGCATTTATAGATTTCCTTGTTTGATGGTTATTCATTTCTTGGTAGCGGCCAAATAATATAAATATATGGTGTCACTTGCATACCATGAAGAGTCTGTGCTCCAATACGTAAGAGATAATTTGAAAAGGTTCATATCCTACTTATTTGTTCCATTTATTTTGCAATCACCGTACTTGGCGATCCAAATGGAGCAAGAGTCGCTCTCCAGCAACTTGCTCTTTTCCATCCTATAGCCTCTGTTTACCTAAAAAAGGGCGACTGATGGAAGATTTGAGTTGGTCCAGTGGGGTTCCTTCCGCCAAACATGTGATGATGACAGAAAGTGGCACTTTAGGCCTAAAGAATGGCTTTTGAGGTGGAGAAATTGAAATCAGTGAGCTGAAACATACGGCGATTGGCTTGGTTTTGGGATTTCATTTTGAGCTCTTATGCATATTGATTAAACCGGATAAAAATATAGGAAGAGCTCCCATTTATATATATATATAGTAGGTTGATGTGAAAAATAATAGGAGCGGCGAAACAAAAATCTAATCAATCCCTCTTTTGGGAGAATCGAATATATTGACGTGATCATGTCTAACTTTGGATAATTCTCCTGGATGCCAGATTTATTCCAAGTTTATTCCACATTTTTTTCAGGTGAGATGATAAGCAGAATTAGGATTAGGAAGCTGTTTACAGTGAAGTTTCCCTCATAGAAGTAATTGAAGTTCCGAACAACAAAAACAATAATATAATCAATCCCTCTGTCGAGGGAATTGAATAACAAGAAGATGCACATCTAATAGATTTGTGATTGTGCCTGGCTTTGGAGAACCTTCCCGGATGCTGATTTGTTCCAACTTGACTGCATATTTCTCATAAAAAAAATAGGATTAGCAAAATAGGTAGCTGATTAAGTCAAAGTTTCTCTATAAAAAGAACACCGTAAATTGATTAGCAAATCTGATAGATTTTTGTCATGCTGGTGAGATCATGGTGGATGAAATTGACCTGGTCCGTTGCACGTCCCCGTCGGATGAATCTAGTAACAAAGGTTCATCCTGCTCGATACGCCTTGTCGGAGAACTGGTTCATGTTATGACTACCGTATCCATACTGGCTTGAGTCAAACATGCTATGGTGGACTGGTTCACATGACGAAATGGATCCATTTCCGTGCATAATATATTCCTTCCGACATCAATGAAGACTCGGCCCGATGACCAGAGATTAATTGGTTCGGGACAAGGGTTTGAGCTCGATGGTCCTTGTACTTTGGAATGTTTGTTTCACTTGAGAATGGTATTACTTGGACCAGGTCCAATGGACCACGCCCAATCCCACGGTGGATAACATGCCACATTAACCCTTGTATTTCACCGATTCCCGAATGCACGTTATCCACCGTGCATATGCTTCGAGATTTGCCGTGGTCCACTTGGACCTGGTCCATCCAGCCTTGGATATGCAAGGATGGAATTTAAGGGTCAGAAATCAAATTAATGTAGCAGAAAAAGTGTAGCTCGGATCGGGGTATCTTATGTCCTGACGTGAAATGACTCGGAGAGGCTGCTCCAGAGAAGAGATGGTGGAATTTTTAAGGATACGAAACTAAAAGTTAATCCCCTAGGACACATGGCCTCTAAAGGGCTCGGGATGATATCGACCGTTGGATCGCTCGTTGCACAGATCTCAAACCACTCGGAACCGATTCATCATCTGTCTGCACAGATCTGGAAGCGAATATTGGACGATCCAACGATGGATGCCCGCGAAGGTATCGGACGAAAGATACAAACCTGTCTGTTTCCAAACTGCAATGGCATGGTGTTGGGGTTTTGCGGTTGCCTTAGACCATCACCCATCATCATCCCCCCACCCCCACCCCGCGCCACCGCCCCCCCCAAAAACGCCTACCCACACACACACACACACGCACCAAAAAAAAAAAAAAAAAGACTATATATTGTATATTTTTTGTCGGCAGAATCTCTTTCTCTCTCTCTCTCTCGGCTGAAAAGATCGACTATATATAACACCAGGATCTCCATCCCACAGGCATCACCAAAACGCACTCTCCTGCTCTTTCTCCTCTGCCCTTTTCCTCCATCGTTATCAACCTTTTAAAGCGTATCTCTTACCCACACACCAAAATGAATAAGAATCTGCTCTCAAGAAAGGCGGCATGCAACTCCCACGGACAGGACTCCTCTTACTTCCTAGGGTGGAAGGAGTATGAGAAGAACCCTTATGACCCAATCACCAACCCAACTGGAATCATTCAGATGGGCCTTGCAGAGAACCAGGTTAGCACCATCAAACACCATACAATGATCTGCCATTTTATCTATTCATTAAAATAATAATAATAATAATAATAATAATAATAATAATAATAATAATAATAATAATAATAATAATAAACTCTGCTATATATGTTCATAAGAAGTAGTGTAATATGACAATACTCTCAACTTTTCTCTCTTCATCTTTGGGCAGCTATCATTTGATCTCGTCGAATCGTGGCTCGAGAGCAACCCCGACCCTGCGGGGTTCAAGAGAGACGGCGCACACATATTTCGCGAGCTGGCCCTCTTCCAGGATTATCATGGCTTGCCAGCTTT
Source organism: Cocos nucifera (assembly GCA_006176705.1). Taxonomy (NCBI): domain Eukaryota; kingdom Viridiplantae; phylum Streptophyta; class Magnoliopsida; order Arecales; family Arecaceae; genus Cocos; species Cocos nucifera. The sequence goes on along the minus strand of QRFJ01000065.1, from coordinate 2,926,230 downwards.
CAAAAAAGTAAGTCCACCCTTTAAGCTGTCCGGTCTCAATCAAGCGCGTGACATTCTTTTCTTTTTAAACCGACACTAATTTATTCTTTCAAGCAATCATCAAGACCGTTTACGTTATTAAATTAAGACACGGTAAAAGTATTTTTCCTTTTTTTTTTTTTTTTTCTTCCCTGATCGAAGTTTGCAACGTAAATACTGGCACAGGCACTGGCGAATTACATGGGATACTTGAGAGGGAACAAAGTAAGGTTCGAACCCAACAACCTCGTCCTCACAGCGGGTGCCACTCCGGCTAACGAGACTCTGATGTTTTGTCTCGCGGAACCCGGCGAAGCGTTCCTTCTCCCAACTCCATACTACCCAGGGTAACCATTGCTTAATTCTGCCGCATTTCTCATTGCGATGTTTGTACCTGAGGTTGTCCTGTGGTCTGACATCGGTTTATATAAATTTCCGACAGATTTGATAGGGATCTCAAATGGCGAACCGGAGTGGAGATTGTTCCGATCCATTGCTGTAGCTCTAATGGCTTCCAAATCACCAAAACCGCCCTAGAAGAAGCGTATCAACGGGCCAAAAAATGCAACCTGAGAGTAAAAGGAGTCTTGATAACCAACCCATCCAATCCGTTGGGCACCACCGCAAGCCGACCGGAACTCGACACGCTTATCGACTTTGTCCTCGCCAAAGACATCCATCTCATCAGCGATGAGATCTACTCGGGGACCACCTTCGACTCCCCAGGGTTCATCAGCGTTGCAGAGGCCATGATCGGTCGAGACAATGTTTCCCACCGCGTTCACATTGTTTACAGCCTCTCCAAAGATCTTGGGCTCCCGGGATTCCGGGTCGCTGCAATCTACTCTAAAAACGACGACGTCGTGGCTGCTGCTACCAAGATGTCAAGCTTCGGCCTGATCTCCTCCCACACTCAGTACCTCCTCTCAGTGCTGCTCTCTGACGAGGACTTCACGATAAAATACACCGAGGAGAACAAGAAGAGGCTCAAGGAGAGACATGGGCAGCTCGTCGATGGACTTCGGGATGCCGGTGTGAGCTGTTTAAAGAGCAACGCCGGATTGTACTGCTGGGTGGACATGAGACACCTGCTCAAGTGCGAGACATTTGAAGAAGAGATGAAACTATGGAGAAGGATAGTATACGAAGTGGGACTGAACGTCTCGCCGGGCTCTTCATGTCACTGCGTCGAGCCCGGGTGGTTTCGTATCTGCTTTGCTAACATCTCGGAGGACACCCTCAATGTTGCCATGCTACGCCTCAAGACCTTCATAGACTCCGGTCTCAGGGCACACGACTCAGGCCGGCGCGTAAGAAGGCCGTCGCTGGCCAAGTGGGTGCTGCGGTTATCATCCTGGGATAGCAAGTCTGAACGATAGGGTTCTTGGCTAGGGCAAACGCGTGGCTGTTCTTAGATTTTCTTTTCTTTTCTTTTCTTTTCCTTCTTTAGCTAGCTGTTTGTGAATGTATTATTTTCTACTTTTACCCTTTTTTTTTTTTTTTTCTTGGGCCACTCAATCCCTTCTTGATGTAGTCCAAGTTTCATGTGCAAGAGAGTTTGTTTTGACTTGAATTCAATTGAGTTGTTTAGTTCCCAGGTATTATATATTTAAATGATGTTGCTGAAGTCTTTGTCCAAAGTCAGACATATAGTACGTACCCGCCTTTTTTCTTTTTTTGGTAGAAAGTAGTACCAGCTATTTGATTCTATACAATAACATCAATTATAAAATAAGCATACCGACCAATCATCTAACGAGTGATGAGTTAATTAAAATGGAGAAGTACAATGCATGATGCCATCATGAAGAGTAATTAAGCCCCTCCATCACCATGCACCAGTCTTGACAACTTACAGCATGGTTTAGATCAGATCTAGTTGCAATCTCTAGTGCACCAACAAAGCCGGGGGAAAATTATCTAAGGATTATTTATTAATTATCTGAAATCAATATGATGGAGATCAGGTATATATGCCAGCTGATGAAAAGTTGCAGGATGTTAATTTCGGTGTCCATTCTAGCTCTGTCTAGCTTGATGCTTGACCGTCAATATATACATTAGAGTCTTAATGAAAGATAAAGCCATGAAGTAAAGGACCGTCCACCAGCGTGAGCCTGCTTAACTATTTATGTCGAGTAATGGGTTTTGGTCGCCGCAGAAACCAGAAAACAGTGGTCGGCTATAGACTGTTTGCTGAGGGTTGCTGTCAATTGGTGTGTCTTGCCTTGCTTCTTGCAATCGACCATACACTTTTTGGTACAGATGTAGGGGTCCACGTACTTTTTAAGCGCTGTTAAGCGGTAGCTAGCCATGATTAAGAATAGGCTTTTGCTCACAAAAGCAATGAATGATTGCTTGACATTAAGGCATGGTTAATCATGTGAAACTCCCAGGATCTTCGATTGATTCAACTGATCACATGCGTTGTAAAGACTACCGCGGTTCGGTTTATACTTTGAGATCGATCACGTGTCTTTTAATTTGTGTGTTAGAAAACGCGCTTTAATTCCCCTTTCATCCCTATCCTTTAACCCATGAACCAATAGATCATTGAATTTTTGGAGTTCTAATAATTAACAGTTTAATACTGGCCGTGTCGTCCCGCAAGACGAGCGGAGCTCTCAAACCAACGGGGCAATGATTTGGCTACTTCTAAGTTTGGCATGTTCTTGTCCACCTACCATAATGTATGACCGTCGCAAGCTTGAAACAATTTGGTGGATCCATCCTGGAAGCGTCTGGTGGTTACATACTATTTCCTCTCTGAACATGAACTTTTTTGTTCTTTCCACATCAACTAATTATCTTACGATATTGGGACAAACAATGAGGAGAATCAACCACAGCCACAATTGGACTGTTTGAAAGATTATTACTTTTCTCATTAAGACAGAAGGTAAAGTTTTTTTTTTTTTCTTTTTTTTTTTATTAAAAAAAGGGGAGAATGGAGGAAGCAAGGAGCCCTCCTCTATTTATTAATGAGAAGAATTATGTGAAAGGGAGAGAGAAAAAAGAGAAAGTACAAAGGCAAAATCCGGAATTCAGCTAGGAAGGGGATGAACAAGAGTCATCGATCTATTCTATAATGCCCTATGACTAGCTATCCCCTTTGCTGACCATATATAGGCGTTCCTAACAGAAGAATACATATATAAAGTCTTCTGTACGGTGGAATACACCGATCGAAGAGCATCTTTTAGTGAAAATCCTCGCATTTCTTTTCTTCTGCGTCTCCAAACAAAGAGCTAGCTGCACGTAGCTGGTCTCCCGCTCTCCTCATAGATGGCTTAGATTTTCTTCATCCCTCGTAGGTTCAATTGAATCTTAATAGAGTTCCATAAGCTATGGGTGAAAGAGCATCTAATGAAGAGATGGGTCACCAATTCCGTCCGCGAGCCCCATAAAACATATTCTTGACGTACTTGCCAAATTTTCTTTGTCAATACTTTCTCTATATGAAATTTATTTTCAAAAGCAAACCAGAGAAATACCTTGACCTTTTCTAGCGCTTTCCAAATAATGTTGCAGCAAGGACAGAGGAGACCACCATTGCTGATGAATTTGTCGAAGGATTCATCTGAGAAAATTTCATTCCGAGTAAGCTTCCATATGGGCACGGTTGTAACTCTTGATGGTTTGATAAGAGATCCTAAAAGTGCTTCAAGCTAGTCTGATTGCATTTTGGTTAGAGGGCCTCTAAGTTTAATATGCCAAGAGAGATAATCTTTGACCATTAAGACATGATTGAGCAATTGGGCTTCATGGCTTAAGAGTACAAGTCTTCAAATATTGATGAAAGTGGCTTTTGGCTTAGCCAAGTGTCCTTCTAGAAACGAATATATTTCCACTGCCCAATTTGAAAGAAAGACTTCCAAAAAGTAGCAAGTTGTTTAGTAATATCTTTCCAAATAGGAGATAGAATCTTGACCCAATTTTTTTAGATCTCATTCCAAATTTCCTCCTTATATAATAGGTACTTTTGATTTGCTTCCACCAAGGACCATCTGATGCATGAGTGAACTTCCAAGCCCATTCGATTGACAAGCCAGGTTCATCTGCTCAATATTCTTCATGCCCAGGCTTCTTGTTCTTTGAACCTGTATACATTATATATCCCAGTTAACAAGATAATTGAAACGACTAAGGACTCATTTGGTTTATGGAAAAAAATTTTCTTTTCAGAAAGTAATTTTTTTAGAAGTTATTTTTTAAAAAATTATTTTTCAGAAATATAATTTTAGTATATCTTATTGACTAAGAAAAAGTGACTTATTAAAGAATGGCTTATATTTGGTTGAGCATCCATATTTCTAGAAAAACTATATAGAATGCTCATTATGCCCTTAATGAATATAAAATCATGCATTTTTGCTCCTAAACTTTATATAAATAATATTATTATATTTATATTAATATAAAAATAATATTAATATATTATAATATAATATTATATCATAATAATTTATATATTAATAAAATACTAATATATATTATATTATGATAATATAATATTAATATTTTAATATAATAAATTTATTAGTATCTTAATAAATATAATATTAGATGAATATAAATATTAATATATTAATATAAATAGTATATTAATATTAATAAAAATATTATATTAGTATAAATATTAAAATATAGTATAATATTGGATCATAATAATTTATATATTAATATAATACTAATATATATTATATTATATTAATACAATATTAATATTTTAATACAATAAATTTATTAATATCTTAATAAATATAATATTATAATAATATAAATATTGATATATTAATATTAATAAAAATATTATATTAGTATATATATTAAATATAATAAATATCATAATATTAATATTAATATTATATTTATATAAATATTATGATAATATTAATATAATATAATATTTTTATTATTCAGTATTTCATTATAATCATTCATGATATTTTATAAAATTTTAGTCATAAATCTTAAAAAGATATTTTAAAAAAATAAAAATACCACTACTTTTCATCCCACGGAAAGTATTAATTAAAATCCATCTCCCCCATGGATTTCTATTTTTTATAAAATATGGAAAGTAACTTCCTATAGAAAGAGTTTTTTTCATTTTCTCTTCTCTAAAAACTTCAATCAAACAAGAATCTCCCTCCACTTTTTCCTCCCTTCACTTCCCGTGAACCAAAGAGTCGTAACTGACTCCCTCCTCTTCGTATCCTATTCACTATCCGTTTGGGTATTTTGAATGACATGGAAACTATAATAGGAGGATAACGTTGTAAGCATCAACATGGAAATAATCCCTTCCATGCAGCCAATCTTGATTGAATCCTTTCCGGCAAAGGCATCCAACATTGTCCTGGGACTTTCTCATCTTAGAGAGGGAGACTTGGGTAAGTAAAGGGTAAAAGAAGCTTTCTTACAATTCATCGATCAAAGTAGCAAATCTGGGAGCTTCTCTATCTGAATAAAGTTAAATTTTATCATCCTACTTTAGGCATTTCAAAGAACGGTCGCAGTTGGTCCCTTGGCTGTTTGGCTATTTGAATAAATTATTACCATCCAGCTGGACACCGTTAGGCCTGACGGATTAGGTGTGTTAATTAGTCTTGGATCCAGTGGTGATCCTCTTGGCATGACAAGGAGAGAAAAATAAAGATAGCAAAAATGAAGTCAAAAGCTGGGCAAAGATATTGGATGCTATCTTGCTACAAAAAAGCGCTTGGATGTGATCATCTCATCAACTATTTATGATTCTTGTCCGGAAACTTAATTCCTTGCTTTTGAATGGCTCAATCGTCGTGTTTGTTTACTCTTATTGTTTGTACAGCTAGCCTCTACTTCTATGATTAATTTATAAGATGCAAACATAAGGTGGTCGGAGAAATATGATATGCAAATAATAGAAAGCACCAATAATATACTGACGTGGGTCATTCAGATCCACAACCTTAGATGCTCTAGTTGTATGATTAATCTATACGATGCAAACGTAAGTGCTCAAAAGATTAATGTTATATGAATTGAAGAAAACTCTATCATGCCCACGTGGTCATTTATGTACACAACCTTACATGTTGACGTGGCTGAATGATGTTAGCAGCACATAACCATCAATATATATATAATGTTGGCTTTTGCTGTGGTGGTCTAGAAGGGTGAACCGTCATTTCCACTTAAAAAATAAATTGGCTGTCCGATTAAGAAAAAATGCTTAAGATTCTCTACCGGCAGCTGCATGTAGCCGGTCGCTAACGGAATTGATGCACGTAATTTTTTCAACATCCAGGGCCAATCTACCATGGAAAACAATGGCTGGTGCACTAAATTTTGAAAATTTTAGGAGCATTTTCAAAAACCTTTTCTCGTCAATTCGTCATTTGTTATCTAAGCCGGTGTTTCTCCATCTCCAATTATCGAGAAGCATGAAAGTGAGGCTGTGGAGGATGAGATTGTGGTGTGTTGAGGTGGACGGGAATAGAGCAATAGATAAGAAAACGGATTCATGATCGATCATCTTTCGAGGAAAAAAAAAAAAAAAGAAGGAAGAAGAAGAGGGTGGCAAGGCCACCGATGCAAGGAGACGGCCGATGCATAGAAGAGCTAGCTTTAGAGGGGATGGACAAGAGGAGAAGAGAGCAAGATGGATGGATAAGAAAGTCAATATTCTTTTTTGAGGGAAAAAAAAAAGTAAATATAAAGGTGGAAATATGAGGAAAGTGTCGGTGTAGGAAGAACGGTTGATGCGATGGATGGGGCTGGCATACAGAGATGGCTAGATCGGTGCGACAAAGAAAGGGGGAGGTTAGAGGAGAGGGGTGGAAAGGCAACCAGCATAAAAAGGGCCCGTGCATGAACGCGAAAGCGGGGGTGGAGGTGGTGAGGAGAGAGGGGCAATGTCAAAGATTTTCTAATTATTTCTAAAAAAAATATTATGGATCATGAAAATTTTTTAATCAAAATTTTTTTATCATTTTTATAAAAAAATTTTTAAAAAGTACCGTAGCAACTCCGTCATGGAACTAGCATGATATGGTGAGAGTTGCCTAAGGTTGAGCCGTGAGATGACACATATCCATAAACTTTGTGCAAGCTGCGTGGTATAGAGCACGTGTTACAAATGCTGTATGCATGTTAGATCAAATGGTACGTACAAAGAATAATAGACTACTGTAGCATTGTTAATTATGATTTGAGGGTTAGCCTGGGTGCCAAGGTAATGTAACCGAAATAATGTTAAACTAGAATCTCATTCTCACCATATTCTTCAAGGGCATGTTTTGATAGGGGGATAAACCGATCTAAAATAGAAATTTTAGATTCCTTCTCGACAATGGTTGGTTGTATATATCCCAATTTTTTTAAGAGTGGAAATCTACCAAAATGGTTAAATTGTCGCTCACCACCACTATATCCTTCTTTTTAGTAATCATGAATAAATATGTTCTAATAATAATTTGCTTGAGTTTCCATATATGCTCTAAATAAAAAGAATTGTGCCACTATAATATTAAAACCTCACCCTAAAAAATTACACAATCAATTTTTACCGAGCAATAATTTACTAAATTCAAGCTATCAACTAAATACAGAGCCATAAAAAGTTAAATATTAACAATGTAATTTTTCCATCTTCAGGATTTTTGTTACAATCATGTTTTTGTATATAGAACACAATATATTTTTTTTCTTTTTTTATATATTTTTTATATTTTATTTAAGAATAAATATTTTATATGCCAATTCTATGTCAAAACTCACCGTCTCTCTTTTTAAGTCGCGTGACTCTGATGAGGTTACTCTTCGTTTTTTCCTCAAAAAAAAAAAAAAAAAAACCGGAGCTCTTTGTTCTTTTGGGGAGAGAAGAGGCCATTCGTTAAGTTACATTGGCTAAAATTAATTTGCATAATAACCAAGCAAATTGCTCATCTTGCTTGTTGATTGATCAGTGATATTTAACTATATTTTGTGGAGAAAATCAAGTTGCTAAAATAACTAAGCTAAGATTAAATATAAATCCAAATAATCAGAACATTTAGTAGAAATACCTTACGATTTTTCTTTGAATTTTTTTTTTAAAAAAGGCTGTATAAAAATACTTCATAAATATATTTAGCCTTCTGCAATTTGTAGATCCAAATATGTGAACCACAAATTGAGTCAAGAATGCTGCACAATGATATATATCCTCATAGCAGGATTTTGACTGTAATAGTATAGACCATGATCATGTTTTTTTCACGGTGCTTTTGCTTCATTAATTAATAAATGAAACAAACTGTATAAAAACACTTCACAAATATATTCAGTCTTCTACGATTTGCAGATCTAAATATGCAAACCACAAATTGAGTCAGGAATGTTACACAGTGATACCTTCATAGCATGATTTTAACTACAATAGTATAAATTGTCACCATATTTTTCTCATGATGCTTTTGCTTTATCAATTTGTTTATATTTTTTTTATCAAAAAAAGAAACTAAATACAAACAAAGCTATATGAAAATACTTCACAAATAAATTTAGTCTTCTGCAATTTCTAGATCCCAATATGCAAACCACAAATTGAATTAAGAATGCCACTAAATGATATTCTTATCGCATGATTTTGATTGCAATGGTATAAATTGTCGCCATATTTGTCCCATGATGTTTTTGCTTTATCAATAAGTAAATTTTTTTTTTTTTTAAAAAAAAAAGATGTATAAGAATGCTTCACAAGCATACTTATAGTTTTCCGCAGTTTGTGGATCCAAACATGAAAGTCACAAATTGAGTCAACAATGCATGCTACGCAATGATACCCTTATAGCATGAATTTGACCGTCATAGGATAAATTATCGCCATATTTTCCTCATGATGCATTTGCTTTATCGATTACCATTTCATGTAACTAACGTAAAGATTTTAAGTCGCACATGCAACACTGATGGGCCATATATCAAAACCATATCTAGCTCACACTCGAGAAAGAGATCACAAAGAGTTATTGGCCAGTCTCTCAAGACGGCAGTTTAGGCCTTCTCTACCATGACTATAGCCTTCTCATGCTCCAGACTTCCGATTCACACCTGCCGGGGCTCAAAAGGGATGCCCAACTCTTTCCACGGCAGCAATATTTGAAAAGCAGACACATGATATCGTTTAGGTAAACAAATCAATATCATGTTGTCAGGTTTGTCTTTAGATAATCCAAATGAAAAAAAAAAGAGTGGATCTCCTTGTCTAAGATCATGCGAATACCATCGGTACTCTCCAACTGGCTTCTCTCGGCGACAGAGAGGCAGCCATGGCTCCAGCCCTGCCCGGGCGTTCGGCACGGATGCTCCAATGCCTGAGACCCATCACCTCAATCATCAAGAGAAATGGTCACATGCCATTTAATTATGTGGGGTGCATCGCTACCAATTCCTACGGTCCACGACGCTTTCCATGTGGAGCACTCAGAGCCGCGTCATAGGCTGGCACATGGGAGAAGGAACATAAGAACGCCTGTGCGCTAGCCGATGGAAGGAACTCTGGAATGCGACGTGCTCCCGGAGACCGGGGGACAGGTGAGGGGCCCCTGAGGGAATGGCGCGCCCCCGGCTTGGGAGATACGCCCCACCGACCAGCCGCGCTCGGGAGTGGTGCTCCACCATCGGCCGTAGTGGAGTCAAATCAAATTGGGAAGCACTTAAATGAGTTTGGTATGGGCACGTACTGGCACAGGACTTTGGTAAATGTTCTAGGACCGTGACATGTTTTTGGAAGTGAATTAAACACGAGCTTTTGGGCATGACTTAGCGAGCGTCTGGTCAATTGGAGGAAAACTTATCGTGCTGGCCATGCTCACCAGTCGACGCCTAGGAAAATGGAGCATGGCGTTCCACGGCCGGGACTCGAGAGTGTAGGGTGGGGGAGAGCCTTGGTCGGCTGGGGATGATGGTCAAGGGCTCGCTCTGAATTGGTTTCAGTTCCAGCGGCTCAGAAATTAATGAGGATCTGACCATTTACTTGACCCGATACGGCACGCCTGCAGGCATCTGCAGAAGTATCACTGGAATCTTCCTTGATGAATTCGTACGGTTGAAAGATATGGTAAAATTTTATTAGCTGTGCAATTTTGACTCCGGAAGATTCGCTTGAAAAGTGGAGGAAAATTCGGCCTCCATTTTTTTTCGATCTATCAAAATATATGATATAATTAATAATTTATTTAAATATTTTTATATGACTGAATCAAAAAAAATTTTAGATTTGATGTTGGCCCATCTAATTTTTATTTTTTTAAATTTAATTTAAATCATAATCTTTAGATTATAGAAAGAAAAATTTTTTAAAAAAATTTTAGCCCACGAAGTTTAGTTGATAAAGTACAATGCTTCAATAGAAAATTTAAATCATGAATTTTATAAATTTTTTTGTTCAATTTTATAGGAACCTCAAACATATTCAAAGTTATTAAAAATTTTTACGAAAGACCGAAGCAAATACCATGCGATCCATGTAAATCATGAGAAAATTTAATGATCCATGTGACCCATGCATCGCAAGCAGTTGAGGCATCACAATGCACGGGGTGATCACTCAATTGGACCCGTAGCATATATCGCGTGGACGTTATGGCACTTGCTTCTGTACATATCCATGGGAAATTCAAGTCCATAGGGGTGCTGGGAATTAATTGAAATGTACCATGTACTTGTGATGAACATGCTGAGTCTGCTACTTGAGAGAGGATCAGAGAATCCACTCTTTATATTATGGATAGTAGTATTTGTTTCTCTATAGCTTTATCTAGTGAGTGGACTTCTTTATAGGAATGAAAATGATATGAATATCCAAATCGATCCAAACATAGATAAAAATTTAAAAATTTAATTAATATTCATATATGTATTCATATTTGTTGGTGCAGAAACTCATCGTCGTCGGAGGTCGTCGGAGTCGAGACTGCTGAGGTCGCCGTCGGAGACCTGCAAGACAAAGTCCCATCCGGAACCGATGGGGGATGGCTCCGACAGAACCCTCCGACGATCAAGTCAGTTTTCGGCCAACAGGAATGGAGTGCTCGGAATGAGTTCCGGAGCTTAGAGAAGAGGAGAGCTCAGAGAGATTAGAGATCAGAGAGCTTAGCCTTGGCGTATCTGGAGGATCCTTTGTAGGCGGAGCTTAGTTGATGGCGACAGCCATACCGTTGCATGGAGTTCGGTACGGAGAGGATGGCATCGTCAGGAGGTCGGTGATGGCCATACTGACAAGTCGTGTGCCGCATGGAGTTCGGTATGGAGAGAAAGGCATCGTCAGGGAGTGGTGTTGCCAGAGGTGGTAGCCATGTCGTCTGGTTTCATCGCCTGTCACAGACTGATGGTGACAATTCATCTCGTAGGAGAGCCCGGCAGAAGGGAAGGCTGGGGGAGTTCGGCTGGCTGAAGGATCGGCCATCTGTAGAGTTCGGTCGAGGAATGATTGCCGAGGAGTTCGACCGCTGGGAGGCCCGAAGAAGCTCGGCTGAGGCCCAATCGAAGGACTCCGATTGCTGGTTGGTTCGGCTAAGGCTTGTCTACTGAGGAGTTCGAAAGAAGCTCGTCTGTCGTAGCTCTTCTACGGCTGTCGGTTGCATTAGGCCGGGTATCAAGCTAGACTTCGGCTGGAGCGAAATTTATCCCCAACACTAGCCCCCCCACTCCCGAGTTCGAAAATCGAAGGAAGAAAGTGCAGGAAAGGCGACTGTCGAAGTCTTCCTCTGAGCTCTGTGCTGGTCTGGGTCGAAGCTCGGTGGATATCCCATCTCCAGCTTGAGGTTGATACAGTTGCTTTATCTAGCCAAGGTCGATGCTTGCGTTAGAACGAGGTTCTCCTCCTATTCATAACCGAGGCTGGCTCGATCGCTCGAGATTGTCAACGATTTTATCTCTAGCCGAGGTCGACATGATAGCTTTCTCTAGCTGAGGTCGATGTTGAAGGCTGAGGTCATCGCGGGCCTTACCTCTATCCGAGGTTACTCAGGCGCTCCAGCCGAGGTTGACGTAGGCGCTCGGGGGAGATCTCATCTCCTGCGGTCGAGCTTTCCTCGGGAGAGATCTTATCTTCCTGCAGCGAGATTGAAGTGCGCGCTCAGGGGAGATCTTATCTCCTGCGGTCGAGCTTCCCTTGGGGGAGATCTTATCTCCTGCAGCCGAGGTCGAAGTGCGCGCTCGAGGGGAGATCTTATCTTCTGCGGTCGAGCTTTCCTCGGGGGAGATCTTATCTCCTGCAGTCGAGGTTGATGCTCGAGTTAGGACGAGATTCTCCTTCTGTTCCTAACCGAGGTTGGCTACGGTCGCCCGGGAGAGATCTTATCTCTAGCCGAGGTTGTCAACGGTCGCTCGAAAGAGATCTTATCTCTAGTTGAGGTTGACTCGGTCGCTCGGAACAGATCTTATCTCTAGTCGAGGTTGTCAACGGTCGCTCGAAAGAGATCTTATCTCTAGCCGAGGTTGTTGCTCGCGTTAGGACGAGGTTCTCCTCCTGTTCCTAACCGAGGTTGTTCACGGTCGCTCGGGAGAGATCTTATCTCTAGCCGAGGTTGGTGCTCGCGTTAGGACGAGATTCTCCTTCTGTTCCTAACCAAGGCTGTTCGCGGTCGCTCCGGAGAGATCTTATCTCTAGCCGAGGTTGGTGCTCGCGTTAGGATGAGGTTCTCCTCCTGTTCCTAACCGAGGCTGTTCGCGGTCGCTCGGAAGAGATCTTATCTCTAGCCGAGGTTGACTCGGTCGCTCGGGAGAGATCTTATCTCTAGCCGAGGTTGTCTACGGTCGCTCGGAGAGATCTTATCTCTAGCCGAGGTTGTTGCTCGCGTTAGGACGAGGTTCTCCTCCTGTTCCTAACCGAGGTTGTTCACGGTCGCTCGGGAGAGATCTTATCTCTAGCCGAGGTTGACTCGGTCGCTCGGGAGAGATCTTATCTCTAGCCGAGGTTGACAACGGTCGCTCGGAAGAGATCTTATCTCTAGCCGAGGTTGACTCGGTCGCTCGGGAGAGATCTTATCTCTAGCCGAGGTTGTCAACGGTCGCTCGGGAGAGATCTTATCTCTAGCCGAGGTTGACTCTCGGTCGCTCGGAAGAGATCTTATCTCTAGCCAAGGTTGTCAACGGTCGCTCAGGAGAGATCTTATCTCTAACCGAGGTTATTGCTCGCGTTAGGACGAGGTTCTCCTCCTGTTTCTAACGGGCTGTGGGGGCACATAAGGGCCGCTGTCAGAGCCTCTTCCCCCCATCTCGTCCTCTGTGAATGAGGCCTTCGCTCGGAAGAGATCTTATCTCTAGCCGAGGTTGGTGCTCGGGGGGTTAGGACGAGGTTCTCCTCCTATTCCTAATCGAGATTGTTCACGATCGCTCGAGAGAGATCTTATCTCTAGCCGAGGTTCTCGCGTTAGGATGAGGTTCTCCTCCTGTTTCTAACGCGGTTGACTGCTTCTTTTCTATCATCGCATAGTTTTCGCATCCAGAAATAATATTATCGAAAGAAAAAAATTTTATTGAAAGGAAGTTACTAGTAGCGCATCGCCAAATTCTGTGTTTCAAGGTCGTGGTAACATTATTCCTCCGCGTTTCTTCGACAATAAGTCCCGGGGTGGATGACCTCCTCATGCTGGCCTCCTCAATTTGGTGCAAGCTCTTGTCACTGGGAGACGACGAATCGCTGATGCACCGAGATCTTCCCAGGGGTAATGTGAACGACGCCGTAAGGTGGCCGACCTTCTTGCAGTCTCTGGCTATGGCAGCGCCCTTAGCCAATCTTTTTCTGCTTCAGGCTGGTACCGAAGGAATTTACCCAGCCATCCCTTTCTGACGAGCTCCTCAATTTCATCTCGGAGCTAGATGCATCCCTCCGTGTCGTGGCCGTGGTCGCGATGGTAGAGGCAATACTTATTTCGATCGCGCTTGTTTGGGGGAGACCGTAACCCTTCCGATCTTGGCAGCTGATTTTTTACTTCGGTGAGAATCTGGGTTCGAGAAATGTTGAGGGGGGCATAGTGGCAGAACCTTCCGAAAGGAGGACTTCCTCGCACCCCTTTATCAGGGCGAGTTCGAGGAGTTCGGGCCCGCCTGCTTTCGTAGGGGGTCTGCGAGCGCAGCCGAACTTCGCTCGACTCTTCCTCGTCCGCCAACCGCTCTTTTCTGATGAGCTTCTCATCTTTCAATTTGAAGGCTTCTTCCACATGGGCATATCTCTCAGCTCGAGCCAGCAGATCGGCGAAGTCCCTGGGATACCTTTTTTCCAGAGAGAACAGCAAGTTATTTTTCTGAAGGCCGCCCTTGAGTGCGGCCATCACGACAGACTGGTCCAAGTCCCGGACTTTCAATGCCGCGGTGTTAAATCGAGTGACGTAAGTCCGGATGGATTTCTCTTGCTTCTGCTTGACGCTCATCAGGGAATCTGAACCTCGGCTCGGTCGTCGGCTGCTGATGAAGTGGGACGCGAACCGACTGCTCATCTGATCGAAAGAGAAGATCGTGTTTGGCTTCAACGCCGAGTACCAGTTCCTCGCTGCTCCCTTTAAGGTAGATGGGAAGGCTCGGCACAGCATGGCATCTGAAGCACCGTGAAGCAGCATCATGGCACGGAAGGCCTTCAGATGATCAACCGGATCAGAAGTTCCATCGTAGCTTTTCAGTTGAGGGAGCTCAAAGGTCGGTGGAACAGGTTCTTGCATAATTTGGGGAGAGAAGGGAGGTTCGGCACGGACGTCGGCATGATGAGTCGAGGCGACGCGGTCGAGCTTTTCAATACGTCGGTCCATCTCCCGTAGTCTGCAATCGAGGACATCATCTTGGCTGCAAACCTTGGGATGCTTCCAACTACGAATGGGGAAGGTCTTCCCCAGAAGAGAACAAAGATCCGAACACGAATCCTCGGCCCTCTGTTTCCCCTTCTCTGGGGCGATTGGTACGCTGGCCCTGGTACTCTTTCTTAGGGCCAATTTTCGACGTTCCAATGGTGGGTTTCCTGGTGGAGTCGCTACCGGAGGCTGTTGTATAGCCTGCAATGCCTCCGTGAGGCCACGGACCTGTCGGACAAGCAAGTCGAGCTGCTCCACCTCCACCGTAGGTACAGGTAGAACTTGAGCTGTCGGGGCCGAAGCAGGGACAGACGGATCTGGATGGGTCCAGACCACGGAGGCCGCCGAGCGCCATCTCGAAGCTCTCCTGGGAGGCATTTCTTCTTCGAGAGAGAAAAGGAAGATCTCCGGAGAGGGAAGAGAAGAGTCTCCGAGCACTCCTTTAAGAACAAGGAAATCTCGAAGGTTCAGTTCCCTTCTTCCAGCGCCAATCTGTTGGTGCAGAAACTCATCGTCGCCGGAGGTCGCCGGAGTCGAGGCCGCTGAGGTCGCCGCCGGGGACCTACAAGACAAAGTCCCATCCGAAATCGATGGGGGGTGGCTCCGGCAGGACCCTTCGACGGTCAAGTCAGTTTTCGACCAATAGGAATGGAGTGCTCGGAATGAGTTCCGGGGCTTAGAGAAGAGGAGAGCTCAGAGAGATTAGAGATCAGAGAGCTTAGCCTTGGCGTATCTGGAGGATCCTTTATAGGCGGAGCTTAGTTGATGGCGATAGCCATACCATCGCATGGAGTTCGGTACGGAGAGGATGGCGTCGTCAGACGGTCGGTGATGGCCATACTGACAAGTCGTGGGCTGCATGGAGTTCGGTACGGAGAGGAAGGCGTCGTCAGGGAGTGGCGTTGCCAGAGGTGGTAGCCATGTCGTCTGGTTTTGTCGTCTGTCACAGATTGATGGCAACAATTCATCTCGTAGGAGAGCCCGACAGAAGGGAAGGCTGGGGGAGTTCAGCTGGCTGAAGGGTCGGCCATCTGTAGAGTTCGGTCGAGGAACGATTGCCGAGGAGTTCGACCACTGGGAGGCCCGAAGAAGCTCGGCTGAGGCCCGATCGAAGGACTCCGGTTGCTGGTTGGTTCAGCTAAGGCTCGTCCGCTGAGGAGTTCGGAAGAAGCTCGTCTGCCGTAGCTCTTCTGCGGCTGCTAGTTGCATTAAGCCGGGTATCGAGCTAGACTTCGGCTGGAGCGGAATTTATCCCCAACAATATTCATCAAAGAAAAATGGATATGGATATGAATAGATAACTATCCGATCCGTATTTGAATATCCATATCAACTTATAATCCTATATAATTTTATATAGAATTTATTTTTAAAAAAATATATAATCGTATAAACATGCTGTTAATTTGATTTATCATCTATTTAGTAATATATTTGATTCTGTAGTCATAAGGTTTAATTATCTAACTTATATCTGTAATTATATTCATATTCTACTATCTGGATTATATCCATATCCGTTTAAAATAAATATGAATATAAATCTTTACATCCAAATAATATCCATATCCATATTTATATTCATCAAATAAAATAAATATAGATATGGATATGCTAGTATTTAGTCCGTATTCAATTCGGTTTCAACCCTAGTTCTTTATTGAGTAGATGTCTTGAGGGAACAAACTAGGCAAAATCTGTTTGTTTAGTCACAACTCCTATTTTTGGCTTTCTCTTGCAATTGCGTAAATCGAAACCCCAAGCAAATCAAAAACACATTCAATAGACAAATCAAGAAAGAACTTTCACTACTTTTAGCTTGGCTTGACCTGACCATTGCCCTAAGCTCCTGACTCCTTCCTCTTTATTTGGGAGTCAAAGATTAGATTTTGTATTTTCATACCAATGGTTTGGATTAAATGGCCCCATATCTATTTTTGAAGAATCCCTACCTGCTTTTGGAAGTGGTCAAGCTACCTCTTTCTTCCTTGCCTGCTCATCAAGCTTTGACCATTTCTCCTGAATAATTTCAGTACCTATAGCGCAAAATGATTCCACATATCGAGGTTGGAATGGGATCCGGTGTTTTCACATCTCACCGTAATGCTCGGTTTGTCTTGACTGGAGATTGATAAACAAGAAGAAAAATGAAAATAAAAAAATCGACTTTTAACATAAGCATTCATTGCTTGCAGGTCCTTAGTTTAGTCAAGTAGGCAAGGGCATCTCTATCGTGAAGGATTCAATCTAGCCATAGATTTTCCTATGACTACCTTCGACTTTACCTAGTTGAAAACCCCACCATAGTATGCGCCAACAAGACCACCAAAAGCCTTTGTGGCATTAGTGGTACACAGAAGTCATGGATGATCATTGGTCTGATACTTCAGGCAAAATCAATTCCCAGAATATGAAGAGAGGTATGTATAGAAATTGAGTACATATTCACCACGACATGCTGATCCATGATTACTAGCAATTCCAACTTCATGCTCTTGAGTTGCAGAGAACAATCCAAATTAAGGCAGTCTTTCTGAATTCGCTCTATCTTACGATCTTGCTTCCCATCATCATTGCCATTGTAGCACATGTGTGGCCCAGCCCATAAGGGCCATGTAGACTTGATGTCATCCCCACCTTCCTCCAGTTTCTCATTGACAATCCCTTGTAAGTGCAGCATGCACCTTTTCATTATTTTAGAGTGGGTGCATACAATTACCACTATATACCATACCACCGAGCAGCTTGCCTAAATATCAAGTCTTCCTCCACTACCAACTTGATGTTATCATAGCTAAGCCTAACCAAACCACCATGGTCACTGGTTTTGACGTCACTGGTACTCTATAGGAAACGAGTGATTCAAAATGATTTTGGTTCACATAAGAAAGTGCTTCAAAAGGCACCAATTCCTCATGATGAAATTCTTGTTGCAAGCACAACTACGTCTTAGCACTCAATCGGATGGTGGCACTAGCACATCACTTGGCTCCTTCACTCACTTCGGTAGCAATTTCTCCTTTGGCATATGTCTTTGCAACACAAAATAAGGATTACACTTGTTATAGGACTTGACCAAATATCTCACAACATAAGCTGATGACAGCCATACAGCACCTGTATGAAAATATGTACCATCCCATTAAGGATAGGCTTTGCTGATCATATGTCAAAGGTTGGTAAGATTTTACATATTGTATCAAATTAAACCATATACTCCACCATTTATGCAGGCCCCATCAATTTCTTTGAGTTTCAGTCTTGCGGCCGTACTCCCTAGATGGAGTGTTTCACATATTAGCTGGGCCTCTAATCCACGTAGACCAAGGGCGAACACTCATCATTTACGACATGGACTATCTAAGGTATCTAATCCTATTCCCTCTGCATGCTTTCGCACCTTAGAATTGGTTGGGACCTAAAGAGCTGCCTTCACTTTTAGCATACCTTCATAGATATATGGATTTAACCCCTACACACGAAATTCACTCTCCTCTGTCTCACTCAAGTGAATTGGTTTCAAGACCATTCCACCAATTTTTGGTGCATGACTTTCACTTTCACTTGCATCCTAGCTCGTTTGGGAGCTAGATTTGCTTTAATTGCTTGTGTCTTACCCCTAACTCTATTCAAGTTAGCTTCAGCTATTTCAAGAACTTACTGAGCTTTTTGTGGATAAATGTTAGTACTCAACTGAGCTTTTTGTAGATAAATGTTAGTACTCATCTCTGCATCATTTCTTAAAATGATGTCTCATTATTATCTATTCTAGCAAAACCATCCATCAAAGCCATCATCGTTTACCATTGGTCGTAGAGGTATATTCTCAAAAGATCTATATTTACGGCCATGACAATAAAGGTGTGGTTTGGTAATATGCTAATTTGGTTGCTATTAGTAGATAAAATGATTTCTTTCACTTTTAAATCTCAAATAATTTGATTAGGAGTCAATATACAAAAATTTAAGATCATTTCTTCAATTTGTACTCCACTTTAAAATTCATAGCTTTCGCAAGAGTTTCATCAATATTATCGGCCAAATAAAAGGTATGTCATTGATCTATTTCCTATAAACTTAAATTTTTAGATTATGTCAACATAATATCTATATATCAAAAGTCAACTGACATTAAATGTTGATCCGCTCTCTACCAACTTAAATTTTTGGAATCTAGAGGTAAGTCATGATACCCTCAATCCATTAAGAAGTGTGTGTATTTACAATTTGCATCTCAGCTTAAGACTACCTGAGACTATTAAGATGTGTACAAGCATGTAGTCGAAGGCTGTCTGTCATTATATGCTCTGCATCCAACTCATGCAGAACTATTATGTATTTGAGAGAGGTAGCCTTGGTGTAGTTGGCCCCCACATCTGCATGCATGTGTATGCTTAAGCTTTTCCTGGCGAGTTTGTATAGTATAGCAAAAGTAAAGTAGTTTGGTCGAATGCCTACAATTTACCAAGTTGATTTACGTTTGGAGCAAAAAGGCATCCAGTGGCTTTGGCAATTCCCACGCGTTCTCATTTGCTCAAGAAAGTATGCCGCCCATAGATTCTCTAGAGATCTTAATCATTTGGTCCACAAAGAATCTAAAGTAAGATCTAGGCCAAAAGTGTCAGATGACCAAACACTCTGTTTCTAAAGGCATTCTTGAAATCTTAGTCTAATGTTACCATGTAACTATGAGTTGGTTGTCAATGCTGCTGCTTTTTTTTTGTTGCTGCCCGAAAAGTAAAGCGTCTACTTTAATTAGGTGTTTAGAATAGGCCTTTGAAGTCCAAAGAAAGGCCAAAAGTTTAGATTCAAAAGGAAAGTGGAAACGAATTATCGGGTTTCTTCGAGGAAAAGCCAAAGCACAAAAATTAACCGTGCCAAGAATCAGGTGACAAGTTATGCTGTATCTCCTCATCTACTATATATGTATTTTTGTATTTGGGCCTCATCTCCTTTTGGGCCCTACTTTGCTTTTTGTTTTAGCGTACACTCTTCTGAACATCATTTATCTTTTCACCAATTAAAGCACTTTTGTGATCTTACAAAAATTCTAGAATGATGCACATAAAAATAAAGGGCAGAAAATAAACTATGATTGATTTTTGTTGTGAATAACGAAAATCTGAATAAGCTATTCTATTTTATTTTATTTTTATTTTTATTATTATGCATCCATCCATATTCATGGACTTTATCATCCGATTTTCATGTAAACTAGAGATGGCAATGGGTAGGATTTAGGTAGAATATTATACTACCCATCTTTAAATCCAAACTTAATATCTTATATTCGAATCCTACCCGATAGCCGATCAAGTAAGAAAATAGATATCCATCCCCATACCCAATATGTTTGGAGATACCCATGAGTAACACATTTCTCCATACCCAACCCATACACACACATATCTAAAAAAATAAATAACCAAAATAATTTTTAAGTAAAGATGAAAGTATATTATTTTTAAACAAAATAAGACTATCTCTATTAGAACTTGTTCAAAAAGACAAAGTATTCAAAATAATAATATTTTTAAGATATAAAATTATTAATTATCTTATTCTACAATAACAAATATTAAGTAAAAAAGAAGCTTGAGATACTAAATAATAATAATAATAATAATAATATATATACACAACTCAATAATTGATAAAACTAATATAACTATCACATTAACTATAAATTGAATATGTACATACATACATACATACATACATACACACACACACACACACATATATATATATATAGAGAGAGAGAGAGAGAGAAACCAAGACATATATATATATATATATATATATATATAGAGAGAGAGAGAGAGAGAAATCGAGACAAAGCGATAGAATTTAGTTATATATATATATGTATGTATGTATGTATGTATGTATGTATGTATGTATGTATATGTATATCTATATGTATATATATGTATGTATGTACGTACGTACGTACGTACGTATGTATGTATGTATATGTGTATGTATGTATGTATGTATGCATGTATGTATGTATGTGTGTCTAATTATATATATGTATGTATATGTATGTATATACATACACATATATACATAGAGGTAATATAAAATTATATTAATCATTATATATTGATAGATAGATACATATATTGTTAGATATATGTGCCCTAGAAGCCAAAATTGGCTGACACTTGCAATACACTTCTAGGGGCAAAATTATAATTTTGACTATAATTAATGAAATGGGTTATTTTCTATCACACCTGTGTATTTAGTGTCTGTGATACATCCTTTGAGTTAATGGTAATGATAATTCATATTTTCAAGAGTTGAAAATTTAAGACATGAATAATCATTATTAACTCATAAAATGCTCCTGACCATAGGATCATCACGAGGATGGTGATTGATCCGGAAGGTTGGTGTACGAATCGCTTCTCTTTAGTAGATGAGTCTTGAGTCTACGGTGTGGAGACACCGGAGCGAGAGTACAGGTACTCGTTAGAGAACGAGGGCACTGAGCGTGACCACCTCGAGTAGTCATTAGGAAGTCTACCTTCTCGTCAATGACTGACTCGATGCTGCAGCAGTGTGTCTGGTTCTTTGACCTGAGATGCATCGGCAGTTCACCTTGAGGGTGTTATAGTTTGACTACACCATTACTCGGTCTCCTAGCCATATGGAACCCTGAGGTGTATGTTGGCTATAGCATGTTCATTGTAGGAACTGGATTGCATCAAGATGGAATCTATCTACCTCGGTGGTAGAGGAGTAGCCCTATGATGATCATGAGAATCAAGTCCAGAAATCCATGGCCATGGTAGAGTGAAATAATAGAAAGAGTTTCTATTTAGATTTTCACATTGGACTCGAATCGAATGATTACATCATATGACAGAGACTAGGGTTTGACGAGTTCACCTTAACCCTAATCTGATCGGGGCTCAAGATAGAAGAACTTAATCACACAGGTAGCTGCACCAAGAGGTTCGCATTCAGCTCTGATGGGTTGCCACCATATACTGCTAGGTGTCACTGGTGGATTTTGGGAGCAATTAGAATGATTTAGATGATCGATCATTCTAGCTGTTCGAATCAGAAGAGTTCTGATCCATCGAAAGGAGTTTCGATGATGTCGATGATAGAGATCATGACATATCCCATTACCATACAGAACTGAACCTAACTGGGTCACACAAACAAGGGTTTGAATCTGGTGATCATCAATTGAACTGATCTAGTTCAATTGATCTGAATGAGATTCAATTAGGTTCAAGGAAATCGTGCTAGCACTCGATTGAACCTAACGTTCTTCTTTTACTATCATAAATAAGTTGTCCTGACTGAGCCAAAGGAGTTTGTGCTCAATCAGAGGCCTTCATATGGTCTGACTGGAGGTTGTCCAAGTCAGAATAAGGTTGTCTTATTTTGTAAGACATTACCTGCCATTTTTGGTCACCTGCCATTTCTTGTTCTTTGACTTTGGTCAAAAGTCTACCTTTGACTGGTCAAATGTTGACCATTGACCCTTTGACTTTTGACCACATGTCATGCACCTATTGGAGAGCTGGTGGGGGCCTGTCCCCCTGCCAGAACCTGGCAAGGAGAAGGGCGCACGCCAAGGGTGGCGTGAGCCCAAGTAGGAGGCGCCTAGGAGTCCTTGTTGGACAAGGACTCCACCTCCCTTTTGGATTCCAATTAGAGTTCTACTAAGAATCCAACTTTGACTGGTCTTAGGCGCCCTCTAAGGAGGAATCCAGGGGTCTCTATTCCAACCAATCAGATTTAGATCTGATTTCACAAAGGGTTGTGATTGGTTGAGAGGAAGAGGAGTTGGATCACAAGAGGTCTATAAATAAGACCCTGCGCCCAACCCTAAATTCAAATGCTAATTGAGACACGCCCCAAGGCTGCCTCTCCCCTCCTCCATGCCATAGTCTCTTCTCCCCTTGCTCTCCACGTCCAAAAGTGTTTTGGATTTAGGTTGGTGCGATTCAGATCAAGGAAAGGCGATCAAAAGCAAGAAGGCTGCGCTGCTGCAAAAGGACGACTGCAGATCTTCAAAAGAGTTTTGAAGATCCTCCAGATCAGATCCAGATCTGATTTTTGGAGGTGTGATAGAGAAGAAGAGGATCTCCAGATCCAACCCGAGTGGATACCGGTAGAGGCCAGGCGCTTGCGTGGCTAAGATCCAGAACCTTCCGCTGCAATCAGGATCATCTACAGGGTAATAGGATTACCCAAATCAGGTAAATTAAATTTGATTTAATTTATCTTATTTTATTTTATTTATTAAAATAATAATAATTAGATCTGAAACTTATCAAGATCTGATTGAGATCAAGAGAAAATTTTTGAAATATATCTCTTGATCTAATCAGATCTGGACGAACCTGGACCGAGAAATCAGGATTTTCCTTCATATATATATATATACATATACTATATAATATACATAATATTATAATAGATACATAAATAATATATATACATACATATATATACATATATATACATACATATATATATATATATCTATATACACACATGCAAATATATATATATATATATTATTTTTAAATAAAATAAGACTATCCCTATTAGAACTTGTTCAAAAAGACAAAGAATTAAAAATAATAATATTTTTAAGATATAAAATTATTAATTATCTTATTCTACAATAACAAATATTAAGTGAAAAAGAAGCTTAAGATACTAAAAAATAATAAAAATAAAGAAAAAAAAAATAAATATAACTTAATAATTGATGAAATTAATATAACTATCACATTAATTATAAATTAAATATATATATATATATGTATGTATGTATGTATGTATATATATGTATGTATGTATATATATATATATATGTATGTATGTATGTATATTTATGTATGTATATATATATACATATACATACATATATATATACACATATATACATACATATATATGTATACATATACATACATACATACATACATATATACATACATGCATACATACATATATATATATGTGTGTGTGTGTGTACATACATACATACATACATACATACATACATAAATACATACATACATACATACATACATACATACATACATACATACGTACATATATATATATATATATGTACGTATGTATGTATGTATGTATGTATGTATATATGTATATATATGCATTTATATATATGCATATACATCTATATATATATGTGTATATATATATATGTATGTATGTATATGTGTGTGTGTGTGTATATATATGTATGTATGTATATATGTATGTAAGTATGTCTATATGTATGTATATATATGTATATATACATACATACATATAGATATATATATATATATACACACACACACACACATATATGGATTTATATATATGTATATATGTGTGTGTATATATTTGGGTATGGATTTGGGTATGGGTTTGGATATTACCTGTTGGGGATAAATCCTACTCCTGCTGAAGTCAAGTTCGCTGCCTAGCCTGATGCGACCAGTAGCCATGGAAGAGCTTCAGCGGATGGGTCTTGGTCGAACTCTTATATCCGACCGAACTCTTAGCGACCGAGCTTCTTCGAACTGCTTAGCGACCGAGCTCCTTCGGATTTCTAGCAGCCGATCGAACTGCTTAGTGGCCGAGCTTCTTCGGACTCCCAGCGGCCAGGCTTTAGCCGAACTCCTCAACCACCAAGCTTCAGTCGGATTTCCGCGAGAGCCAAACTCTCTCTGCGCCGTTCCAGCCAGGCGCCTGTGGGAGCCAAACTTCCTCCAAGCTTCCTCTTCGATCGAATTTCTTCAGAAATCGGACTTCTCTCAGGCATCCCCTTCAGTCGGCCGAACTCCTCCGCGGTCGAGCTCCTCTCGAGCTTCCCCTTCGATCGAACTCCTCCATAAGTTCAAGCTCCTCTGGACGAACTGTCGCCATCAGTCTGCGACAGACAATGAGACCGGACGACATGGCCACCACTACTGGCGATACCACTCTCTCCGTAACCAGCCCCATGCGGCCCATGACCTGTCAGTATGGCTGTCACTATCTACTTGACAATGCCTTTTCCTTCGTACCGAACTCCATGTGGCCCCTACGGCTCGCTACCAGATGGTATGGCCGTCACCATCAATTAAGCTCCGCCTATAAAGGACCCTCCAGATACGCTAACTCTACCCTCTAATCTTTGATCTCTAAGCTCTAAGCTCTCCTCTTCTTCTTCAAGCTCTGCGGAACTCATTCCCGAGCACTCCATTCCTGTTGGCTAGAGCTGACTTGATCGTCGGAGGGTCTTCCTAGAGCCACCCCCCACTGGCTCCGGATGGAACTTCATTTTGCAGATCTCCGATGGCGACCTCATCCATCTCTGCTCCAGCTGATTCCGGCGACGACCAATTTCTACGTCAACAGATTGGTGCTGGAGAAAGGGCATGAACCTTCGAGGTTTCCTTATTCTTAAAGGAGTGCTCGACGATGATTTCTCTCTTTTCTCTCTGGAGATCTCTCTTCTCCCTCTCTAGAGTTCTCTCCCGAAGAGAAAATACCTCCCAGGAGAGCTTCGACTCAACGATCGGTAGCCTCCGTGCCAGATCCATCTGCTCCCATCCCATCGAGATGATGCAGGCCATGCGACAACCTCCGGCGGAGACTTTGCCAGCGAATCCGCCATGGGGATGCAAGGAACCGATCGTAAGGAAGGGCATTTGGGCATATCAATCACCCTTAGAAAAGAGAAACGGAGAGCAGAAATTTTCCCACAGAAGGTTTCATAAAGAGGGCGGAATGAAGTTCGGCATGAGCAAGGCCATCAAACTCCCCCTCGAGCCCATCATCGAGGAAGCTCCGATAGAGGGGCATGAACTTCTCCCACAGAAGCTTTTGCAAGAAGGCGGAATGCAGTTCGACCGCGTCTACAACATCCCCGCACAAGCGAGGCCGAACTCCCCTCGAAATGAAGCCCCAACAAAGGGGCATGAAGTTCTCTCGTGGAAGATTTCGTGAAAAAGCGGAATGAACTTCGACGCAAGCGAGGCCGAACTCTCCCTCGAAGCTCATCATCGGAATGAAGTTCGACGGTAGCAAGGCCGAACTCCCCCTCAAAGCTCATCATCGGAATGAAGTTCGACGCAAGTGAGGCCAAACTTTCGCTCGAGTATGTCACCAAGGAAACCTCATATGAAGATTTCATAGGAGGTGAGATGAAGTTCGGCCGCGCTCACGACTGTGCTAGTGTCACGGGGTGAGTGTTTTCTAACCCAAACACCCATGCGGTGTCCCAGTATACCACACACTAAGGTCAACCCTCCTGAGTCCTTCCCTCGGACATACCATTAAGCACCCAGCAGTCCAGCCACAAAAGCCAAGCGTAATCCTCTATGCCTCTGCCTGGCACTCTGTTGCACTGAACACATGCGACACCTTCAAGTGCCCACAAGCAACTCGACCCCTCGAGTCGACCGCAATGCTCATATGCACCTCCGTGCCTGAACATAGACTCTTCCCAAGAGTGCTCCGCAACTCGACCCCTTTGTGCCAACCTCAGGCTTTGCCCTTAAGCCAAGTACTACTCACCCAAGGCGACCCTATCCTTAGCGTACCTTCGTGCCATGACATACCTCCGTGCCATTGACCTACAATCCATCACGTTGTCCAATAGCACCACACAAACCAAATCCCCACAGCACGACCATGCAATGCCACCGTAATGCATGAGGCTCAAGCAATCCACCCTCAATGTCATCCAACTAAACTTGCCAAGCCGACATGCTCTGCAACTCCTCGAAGCTATAGCCGATCATGCACATCCAAGCCCTCTTAGATTCCTTTGTCCAAGTTCTCCATAAGCTCCTATGCCCCGATCCCGATCTCGCATCCTTGACATGCCCATCAAGTAAATATATCTGTTTGACAATTCTTGCATCAAAGCTGCCCTCTCCTCGGTATGACCCTCTTGACCGTCCTTGATCCTTGGCCCAGCTCCAAGGCACATATTCGATCGATATTCCATATGCCAAGCTTACACTCCACGATCGACCAATTTTCATGGATCCCCGCAAGACATCTAGCCCACGATGCTCACGAGACTTGCCTGTTCGGGTAGGCCACACCCTTGTCCGACTAGACCCCTATTGCCTCTTCGCTCCACCACAGAGATCAAGAACGTATAGAGTAGCCTGGACAACTCCTCGAGGATAGGACCTCTCGAAAATCTCCACCCTATACAATGTGGCCAGCTCGTCCGACCAGCATTGTCTCGAATGCCTGCACGCCAGACCATTCAGGCATGGCACTACCATTGCTCCGCAATCGTGCCACGACGGACCCATCTCCTACGGGCCATGGGGGAGTTGGGGCGCAACCAAAGCTCTGCGCCCCTCCTCAAACCAAGAGGAATCCTCGAGTATCCACAAGTATCCTGGCGGTCCATCGTCATGCCAAAACCATGCATCCCGAGCCCCCAGATATCATGCCACGGCCATGCCGCACCTTGGCTAACCATTGCCCCTCTCAATACCCCAGGAAGGCATCCGTCCAAACTTCACCCCGGGGGTTCCAAAGTATCGAGCGGCATTGCATTTTTATGGAAACCCAGGGAAGCCAAAACCCTTCACAGCACCGTGCCACGCCCACGTCGGCACCCCCTACGATAAGCCTGCAGACAAGCCCGTGACAATTCTCCCCCACTTAAGCTGTCGACGCCCTCATCGACGTCCAAACCACTTCTGGACTAATGGTCACCATGACCAAGCTTCCATTGCATCCACTACAATCATTGTTCCTTGAGCCAGAGCCCCACGGCCTTGATGTCCTTGATCCTTTCTCCACCACCGAGAATCCATCATCCACACCATGCTGACTCTTTCACAGAACCAAACCATTTTGATCCCTGACATCAGCTTCTGCTTCAGTCATCCACCTCTGATCATCTGGCCTTCCAACTGCATGGCACTCCTCGGAACCATCCAAGGCTTGATTCTCGACTTCCATCTGAGAGTGGCCACTTCTTCCACCAGAGTGGGATCTACTTGCCAGCAATACCAAATGGCTCTCCTTGGATCACCTCCAAGGCTTAACTCCTATCCATCTGGATCTTGGAGCGGCCATCGCATGAGTCTCTCCTGACAATTCACCTCCAAACGCCTGGTCTTGCCTCATACCCATCCTACGGCCTTGTGGTATTTCCACCTTTCTCTGCATCACCATGCCCTTTGGACTCTACCACACCACACCAATGCCAAGTATGAACAAGTCGCTTCCAAAAATCTGCATCATCCCATACCAATGCAAATCATAGATGTTACCAAGCGGGACCCTGATATTCAATCAAAGTCACTTCTCATTGTGCTCGAGTACCTCAACATAACAGTCTTCACTCCGAACCCCACCAATCTGCTTCTGTAGAACCAATTGCTCATGCTATTTTCTATAATCCTCAGCCTATTCTGACTGCCTCTATATCTTCACTGCGAGTCTGCAGTACCAATGCAAGGCTACCCCACTGGCCTGCCTCACTCCTGTGACTCCAGTACCTCGATACATTCCTGCATCAGACATCCAAGCTTTATAGTACCTCGCAGCATGACCAATCCATTTTACCTCATAGATCACTTGGCCAAACATTGACCCCAACCCATGTGCTTCATCACCTGCAACCGAACATCGCATGTCTCCACAGTGAGTAAGCACCTTTGACTCAAATATCTGTCTCTAGTACCTCGGCTTTCCAATGCCTTCACCCTGAGAGCAGTTCCATCAAGTTCAATTATTTTATTTCTTGCCATTCAAGTGTTCCAGCTCCATACTCGCCAACACAAGAGATGGCTCTTTCCAATGTTTCCCACATCTATGTGCACCTGAGTTTCTTGATTCTCCAAGTCTTCACCTCAGCCTGCACTTTACAATTCGGATGCTACATCTTTCTCTGCACTGTAGAACACACCCTCATACCTCAGTCTACACATCCAGCTTTTGCTTCTTTGAAGATTCTAGTCCCTCAAGATACTCTGCCTTGCAACTTTTGCATACAGCTCAAGTGCTTCAGCATTCATGAGTACTCTTCACCCTGAATTTCTTTCTTCAACCACAAACTGGTAGACCTTCACTTCAACAGGCTTCCATCCACTTGTGCAGCCAATGAGCAACCTTAATCATTCAGCACCGAGCACATTGCCCTACAACATGCTCCCCCACTTTGAGTCGTTGACACTCACAATAGACTCAGACATCCAGCTCCTTCCAACTGAACTTCAATACCTCTAGGTCTCTTCACAGCTTTGGATACCCCCGTATCTGCAGTTACATGCCTGCAATCTGATACCACGCATATCAGAAGCCAACACAACAATAATGTCGATCTTCGACTTAGCCAACCTTTGGCTCTGATACTAACTATCACGGGGTGAGTGTTTTCTGACCCAAACACCCGTGCGGCATCCCAGTATACCACACACTAAGGCCAGCCCTCCTGAGTCCTTCCCTCGGACATACCATGAAGCACGCAGCAGTCCAGCCACATAAGCCAAGCGTAATCCTCTATGCCTCTGCCTGGCACTCTGTTGCACTGAACACATACGACATCTTCAAGTGCCCACAAGCAACTCGACCCCTCGAGTCGACCGCAATGCTCATATGCACCTCCGTGCCTGAACATAGACTCTTTCCAAGAGTGTTTCGCAACTCGGCCCCTTTGTGCCAACCTCAGGCTTTGCCCTTAAGCCAAGTACTACTCACCCAAGGCAACCCTATCCTTAGCGTACCTTCATGCCATGACATACCTCCATGCCATTGACCTACAACCCACCACGTTGTCCAATAGCACCACACAAACCAAATCCCCACAGCGCGATCATGCAATGCCACCGTAATGCATGAGGCTCAGGCAATCCACCCTCAATGTCACCCAGCTAAACTTGCCAAGCCGACATGCTCTGCAACTCTTTGAAGCTATAGCCGATCGTGTACATCTGAGCCCTCTTAGATTCCTTTGTCCAAGTTTCCCATAAGCTCCTGTGCCCCGATCCCGGTCTCGCATCCTTGACATACCCATCAAGTAAATATATTCGATTGGCAATTCTTGCATCAAAGCTGCCCTCTCCTCGGTACGACCCTCTTGACCATCCTTGATCCTTGGCCCAGCTCCAAGGCACATATCTGATCGATATTCCATATGCCAAGCTTGCACTCCATGATCGACCGATTTTCATAGATCCCCGCAAGACATCTAGCCCATGATGCTCATGAGACTTGCCTATTCGGGTAGGCCACACCCTTGTCCGACTAGACTCCTATCGCCTCTTCGCTCCACCATAGAGATCAAGAACGTATAGAGTAGCCTGGATAACTCCTCGAGGATAGGACCTCTCGAAAATCCCCACCCCGCACAATGTGGCCAGCTCGTCCGACCAGCATTGCCCTGAATGCCTGCACGCCAGACCATCTGGGCATGGCACCGCCATTGCTTTGCAATCGTGCCACGATGGACCCGTCTCCTATGGGCCTTGGGGGAGTCAGAGCGCAACCAAAGCTCTGCGCCCCTCCTCAAACCAAGAGTAATTCTTGAGTATCCATAGGTATCCTAGCGGTCCACCGCCATGCCAAAATCATACGTCCTGAGGCCCCAGATATCATGCCATGGCCATGCCGCACCTTGGCTAACCATTGCCCCTCTCAATACCCCAGGAAGGCATCCGCCCAAACTCCACTCCGGGGGTTCCAAAGTATCGAGCGACATTGCATTTTTATGGCAACCCAGGGAAGCCAAAACCCTTCGCAGCACCGTGCCACGCCCACGCCGGCACCCCCTACGACAAGCCTGCAAACAAGCCCGTGACACTAGGGCAAGCAAGGCCGAACTCCCTCTCGAGTATGACTCCAAGGAAGCTCCGATAAAGGGGCATGAAGTTCTCCCGCAAATTTCACAAGGAGACGGAATGAAGTTCGACCGCGTCCACGATCTCCCCAGCATAAGCAAGGCCCAAACTTTTCGAGCGTGCCACCAAGAAAGCCTCGACAAAAGGGCGCGAAGAAGTCCTCCTTCCGAAAGGTTCCGCAACTACGCCCCGCTCCTCTAACTCAAATTCTCAACGAAGTTAAGAGCCAGCTGTCAAGATCAAAAGGACTACGGCCTCCCCAAACGTGCACGATCAAAGCAAGTAATGTCTCTACCATCGCGATCACGATCACGACACCGAGGAATACATTCAGCTCCAAGACGAACTTGAAGAGCTCGTCAAAAAGAGACAGCGGGGTAAATTCCTCCGATGCTAGCCTAAAGCAGGAGAAGATCGGCCAACGGTGCTGCCAGAAATGAGAAGGTTGGCCGCCTCACGATGTCATCAACATCACCCCCGGGCGGAGCTTGGAACATCGGCGATTCATCATCTTCCAGCGTCAAAGCCAAGCGAAGCATACTCCAAATTGAGGAGGCCAGCATGAGATAGAGGAGGTCGTCCGAACGGGACTTACTGTCCGAGAGAACTCATAGGAACAATGCCCCCACAACCCTAAAATGGGGATGTGCTGCCCGTAACTTTTCTTCGATAAAATTCTTTTCTTTCAATAATATTATTTCTGAATGCAAAAACTATGCGATGACAGAAAAGAAGCAGTCAATAGTTTTCGTATTAAGAACAGAAGGAGAATCTCGTCCTAACACGAGCAGGTCAAAAACCATCAACCTCGGCTAGAGATAAGATCTCTTTCGAGCGACCGCGGTCAACCTTGGCTAGAGATAAGATCTCTTTCGAGCGACCGATTGACAACCTCGGCTAGAGATAAGATCTCTTCCGAGCGATCGAGTTAACCTTGGCCAGAGATAAGATCTCTTTCGAGCGATCGTTGACAACCTCGACTAGAGATAAGATATCTTCCGAGCGACTCAGTAATCTCGACTAGAGATAAGATCTCTTTCGAGCGACCTCGGCTAGAGATAAGATCTCTTTCGAGCGACCGAATCAACCTTGGCTAGAGATAAGATCTCTCGAGCGACCATTGACAACCTCGACTAGAGATAAGATCTCTTTCGAGCGATCGTGGAACAACCTCGACCAGAGATAAGATCTTTCTCGAGCGATCGAGTCAACCTCGACTAGATAAAGATCTCTCCCGAGCGATCGTGGACAATCTGGATCAGAAAATAAGATCTCTTTCGAGCGACCGAGGCAACCTCGACTAGAGATAAGATCTCTCTCAGAGCGATCTTGAACAACCTCGATTAGAGATAAGATCTCTCTCTCTCAAGCGATCGAGTCAATCTCGGCTAGAGATAAGATCTCTCCCGAGCGATCGTGGACAACCTTGGTCAGAGATAAGATCTCTTCTGAGCGACCGAGTCAATCTCGGTCAGAGATAAGATCTCTTCTGAGCGATCGTGGACAACCTCGACTAGAGATAAGATCTCTTCCGAGCGATCGTGGACAACCTCGGCCAGAGATAAAGATCTCTCCGAGCGATCGAGTCAACCCGGCCAGAGATAAGATCTCTCCCAAGCGATCGTGGAAACCTCGGCTAAAGATAAGATCTCTCCGAGCGACCGAGTCAACCTCGACTAGAGATAAGATCTCTTCCGAGCGATCGTGGATAACCTCGGTTAGAGATAAGATCTCTTTCGAGTGATCATTCACAATCTCGACTAGAGATAAGATCTCTCTCGAGCGATCGTGGATAACCTCGACTAGAGATAAGATCTGTTTCGAGCGATCGTTGGTCAACCTTGACTAGAGATAAGATCTCTCTCAAGCGATCGAGTCACCGTGGACGACCTCGACTAGATGATATGGGGGAGAGGCCCTCAGCAGCCCTTAAGCGACCCCCATAGCAACCTCGGAATCAGAGATAAGATCTCTCCTGAGCGAGCACAACCTCGGTCAGAGATAAGATCTCTTCCGAGCGACCATGGACAACCTCAGCTAGAGATAAGATCTCTCTCGAGCGACCGAGCCAACATCGGCCAGAGATAAGATCTCTTTCGAGCTTCGAAAAATCTCGTTCTAATGCAAGCAAAGTCGAACCCACAGCCCGTTAGGAACCGAAGAAGAACCTCGTCCTAACGCGAGCAAAGTCCAAGTCCGCTCTTATGTGCCCCCACAGCCTGTTAGGAATAGGAGGAGAACCTCGTCCTAATGCGAGCAAAGTCCAACCTCGGCTAGAGATAGGATCTCTTCCGAGCGACCGTGGCAACCTCGATCAGAGATGAGATCTCTTTCGAGCCTCCAAGTCAACCTCGGCCAAAGATAAGATCGGAGACAACCTCGCCAGAGATAAGGTCTCCCCCGAGCCATCGCACCAACTTTGGTTGGAGATGAAATCTTTCCTTCAAGCTTCGATCTGAACCAGCACGGAGCCCAGAAGAGGACTTCGGCAGTCGTCTTTTCTGTACTCCCTTCCTTCAAATTTCGAACTAAAAAGTGGGGGGGACTATTGTTGGGGATAAATTCCACTCCTACTAAAGTCAAGTTTGGTGCCCAGCCTGATGCGGTCAGTAGCCATGGAAGAGCTTCAGCGGACGGATCTTGGCCAAACACTTACAGTCGATCGAACTCTTAGCGGTTGAGCTTCTTCGAACTGCTTAGCGGTTGAGCTCCTTCGGACTCCTAGCAGCCGACCGAACTGCTTAGCGGTCGAGCTCCTTCGGACTTCCAGCGGTCGGACTTTAGCCAAACTTCTTAATCGTCGAGCTTCAGTCGAACTTTCGTGCCAGGTGCCTATGGGAGCCAAACTTCCTCCAAGCTTTCTCTTCGGTTGGATTTCTTCAGGAGCCGGACTTCTCTCAGGCATCCCCTTCAGCCGACCGAACTCCTCCACGGTCAAGTTTCTTCCGAGCTTCTCCTTCGATCGAACTCCTCCATAAGTCCAAGCTCCTCTGAACGAACTATCACCATCAGTCTACGACAGACGACGAGACCGAACGACATGGCCACCACTACCGACGATACCATTCTCTCCATAACCAGCCCCATGCGGCCCATGACCTGTTAGTATGACTGTCACTATCCATCTGACGATGCCTTCCCCTTCGTATCGAACTTCATGCGGTCCCAATGATTCGCTACCAGACGGTATGGCCGTCACCATCAATTAAGCTCCGCCTATAAAGGACCCTCTAGATACGCTAACTCTATCCTCTAATCTCTGATCTCTAAGCTCTAAGCTCTCCTCTTCTTCTTCAAGCTCTGTGGAACTCATTTTCGAGCACTCCATTCCTATTGGCCCGAGCTGACTTGATCGTCGGAGGGTCCTGTCGGAGCCACCCCCCCACAAGCTTCGGATGGGACTTCATTTTGCAGATTTCCGACGGCGACCTCGTCCACCTCCGCTCCAGCTGATTCCGGCGACGATCAGTTTTTGCATCAACATTACCTATCCCCGTAAGTTCAGATCGGGATCGAATTCGAGTTTGAGTAGAAAATAGTACTATCAATATTCTATCTATATCCGTGCTATAGTTTTCGGATTTTCTCCAAACCTAAATGCAAACCCAGTCAAATCATATTTTTCATGTTTGACTGGGTTTGGATAGGATGCATACCGATCGGATCAGATCGATTTTGCCATATCTAATGTAAACCAAAATTAGATCGCCTGCTACATTACTACATTGTAAATGCTTAGCATTTAATGGCCAAATCCAATATCAAGATTTCTTTCCATGACATCCTTCTAGCTGATCGTTGTAGGTGCCTCTACAATCACACTTTTTTTTAATCAGAATAGAATGATCGTTTAAGTCTATTATATGAATATATCCTATAAAATCAAAAAATAAAAAATCATGAAGAGCAACTAGAACCACTACCTTCTCAATCCATAAAATATTTTTCAAATATCGAGTAATATAAGAGATGATCCAATCCATAGCATTATTTTTCTCTCGGTAATATGCCTAACCTCCAAGAAAACTCTCAATGAATTGGATTAGCTATAAATACTATTTAGATGAATAACTCAAAATAAATAAATGGATGCTACTCTATTTGTAATTCAAGGTGAACTCAAGTACTTGAAAAGTTGAATAAAATTATTCAACCTTCCTTGCTGATTGGGTTTATCTAGTTTAATGTGGTTATATACTTTCTTGACCAAATAAAGTTTTGGTGGTTGCAATTGAATAAGAAATTAGTAGGAAATCCTTTATTCAAAACTTATTTAAGGTTTGCCATGAAGCCAACACAACATATATATTGTTGCATTGAAGTACAAATAAAGATGATAAAACACACACAATAGAAAATGAGATGTGATTAGTGATCATGGCAATGCACATATATTAGAGCAGCATTAAACTTTTAAACCATCTATATGTTAATAGGGTCATTAAATGGCAAATTGTTCATAAGCTAGCCATCCTATGTTCAAAAAATCAAAATGTCATTGTAATAAAAAAAAAATAGAGCAAATTTAGCAAACAAGCAGAGCTAGAGTGAGACTCAACTCACTTAAACTTGGTTCACTAATCTTCAAAATAAATATATATATATATATATGTGTGTGTGTGTGTAAAAGATATCTTAAACTAGATATTTCTAAATGTCACAAGTTTGGCTTAAAATCAGATGAGCTAACTTGAGATTAGCAATAATGATATAGAATATTATGGAAAAATACTAGTAAGAAAATATAATTTGAGATACTTGGCCCCATGCTTAGGGGTATCTTAAACTAGCTATTTCTAAATGACACAAGTTTGGCTTAAAATTAGATTAGCTAACTTGAGATTAGCAATAATGACATAGAATATTATGGAAAAATACTAGTAAGAAAATATTATATGAGATACTTGGCTCTGCTTAGGGGTACTAATATTAGCTTGATTCTGAGCTTGAGCTTCACTTATTTACACCCTACTTGAATCTTACATATTTTTTAATTTATTAACCTTAGAAACTTATAGCCAACTTTCAATTATTTAAACTTTTATATTAATATTTTTTAAAAATAGAAAATAAATTATTTTTAAAAAATTATACTTGTTATAATGCAATAGAAAGCAACAATATAGTAAGATATGGTGTATATATGGTAGTTATTTATTTTGATAGTTAATCAAATGAAATTCCATCTATGTATCGGGACTATATATGAAATTTAATCAAAAATAATAACTTTAAATTTCTTGAATGGAAAACATACTTTACCATATATGACTAATTAGTGCAAGAATGCCATACTGTATATATATGTGTACGACATTGACAATGATGGCATATTAAGTTGTCTAATGGATGGACTCCTGCTTAATTATACTCAAGTCACTGTTTATTTAAGATACATGATTAGTATTTGGAACCTACGATCTTTCTCACCTATGGAGTAGGATGATGCGATCATGGTATGGGTTGACGTGTTATCATACTATCTCCATACGAGCATAATTCCTGATCAACTTGAAATGATAATCGGCTGGAGTGGCTCATACTTCCATTTTCCATGCATGCTAATTTCGATGAAGGCAACTTGTCGGTTGCAGGTACTATATTCATATGGTGATGATTATATTCATTGGTAGATTACGTGTATTTAAGGCAACAACCACTTATATTTATTCATATAAATTAAATTAGGCTTGAAGGAATTGGAGGATGGTGAGGTCAAGCTAACAACATATCATCCTTTTCTCAAGATTGAAAATAACTTATAAGCCTCCAGCCACCTGACCCTAAATGAAGAAACTTGGCCACAAATTTTATGGTCGGACATTTCTAATTCAACCTTTTTTGCATGAAGAGAACTTTACCATATAAGGATGGGACATCACCCTTTCAGGCTAATCCTTAGTATTGTGGTATGAGCAAGAAATTTAGAATGTGATCAAAGAAAAGTTAGATAAGATATTTTCAAGAAACTATCTTAAATATAGTTATTTTTTCACTATAAATATAAATAGCAACTTGAAAATACTAAATCCAGGATACAATGCCTACCAAAAAAAAATTCAAACTATACTCCAAAATTTTTCTCTCTCAAGAACCAAACACAAAGAAGAAAGAAAATTATCAGAATACACTACAACGAAAAAATATATAGTAATGATTAAAATCATGGCAAAAAATATAAAAAATTATTGGTAAAACCTATACTAATAGTTAGTAAATCACGATAATAGGTGGTATTGCTAAAGGCTATTGTTGTAGTTTTGGTGAGCATTGGTTTATACAAATCCATACTAATGATTTTTGAGTCATCCTGTAGGATGATTTGTAACCATCATTATAATTTATTACATCGATTATAACCGTCACTATAGATATAATCAAAATTAATATTTTTAAAGCTGATATTATATTTATAATCAAATTTTTTATAAATTAATATTAAATATTTTTATAATTAAACATTATCCACTTATTTCAACATTATGAATCATCCTATCTTTATTCTAATTATCAACTTCATCTCCGATTCTAGCCTCATTTTTAATTTGAATGTGTTACAAAAGTTAATCCAAACTTAGAGACTTATTTTTATATATTAAAATCTTTTTGGTAATCCCTCCATGAAGGAGAAAGTTTACCAATGATGGTAGAAACTTGAAATATCTCCGAAATCATTCACTTGCATCAGCACATTGAAAAGCAATCTCATTGAGTTCATTGACTTGATCAATAAAAGATTTAAAAAAATCTAGTTTAAAATCAACATATTTATTAATAAAAAAAGATTGATTATCAGCATCTTCAGTGACATACCTCTTTTTGAGAGCATTCCATAGATCTAGAGCCTTTGTGTGAGTATGAAACATATTGAATAAAGAGTTGCTCATCACATTAAGGATAATGAAATGACAAAAGCAATCATTCTTCAACCATTTCTTTTGACATTCATCCAGTCTTCCATCAATCGCTTGCTTTTGTGGATATGGTGTGTTTAGTATATAGGCAACTTTCGCAATTATAGGTTAATAAAGAACCCTCCAACATTTATAATTGAGAATGTTAAATATCTCAAGCTTCTCCACATTTTGAATTGGAGCCTTGAGAATTATAAATTCCACAATAAAGAAGATGACCATCCTTAACTTTTTGTGGTATGAACAAGAAATTCAAAGTATATATGGTCAAAGAAAAATTAGGCAAGGCATTTCTAAGAAACTATCTTAAGGATAATTATTTCCTCACTATTGATGCATAGGAAACTTGGAAATACTAACATTAAGATATGATGCCCAACCAAGAAAAATTCGGACTACACTCCAATTTTTTTTCTCTCAGAAACTGTACCCAAAGAAAAAAAAATTATCAAAATAGTTAGAGATAGAAACTCAGAAAAAAAGTTTGTTGGACTAGATTTTTCAAATCCTAAGGATCCATTTGATTGGGGTATATCAGATTACGGGATAATATGATAATTCATGAAAATTATGTACCTGAAAAAATGATTGTAGAGAAAAATAACTTTTACCATGTTTGATTGATGAAAAAATTACTTCAAAAAATGACACCAAAAAAGAATTATTATATTTGATTGAAGGTCACCCTATATGAAAATATAAAAAAAATTATAAATATACTCTTCAATATAAAATAACTTTTTAATACTAAAATAGTATTGTCTTCGTCAATTAGCTTTTATATGATGGCTATAATCACATAATCCTTTACATAATACTATCTCCATCTTAATTTTTTTTTATAAAAAAAAATTATTAAATAAAATTTAAAGAACATTAGAATAAAGTCAATGATTACATATACAGTTTTATTAGGGATATTTTTGTTAAATATGGATTACCACTATTCGAAAATTTATTAGATACCAATCCTGCCATAGTATTTATTTCATCATCTCTCTCCAAAAAATAAGTATAGGGCCCACTAATTTTTTTACCATCTCTCTCTTTTATTTTTCATATCAAATATGATAATCTGATATGGGAATCATTTTCTTATGCTAGATTATCTCCAACCGAACGGCTCCTAATAGATTTATAAGAGTTTAAATGCTGCAAAATATTATGGTATCCGAATGTTGAATGTATTTTTTTTGAGAAATAATGTAACACTCCATAATTTAACATTACAGAAGTCCCCAATGACTAGAAACTTCCCAATAAATTAAAAATCTTTAAAACTTTAAATTATGAGATTTTCTTATAAAATAAATTTTAACCATTTAAAACTATTATCATTATTTTATTAACTTTTTAAGAATTATATATGACACCTAGCTCCCTCCTTCGCTTTGCTGGGGCGACTCAATGCCGGTTCTTTTTTTTTTATTCATCTTCTTGTCTAGTTATCGATCGCCACTTCCATCTCCTTGGTCTCCTCCTCTTCTCATCATCTTCCTCTCCCATCACACCACTCGGTGAGATCCTCTCCTAATTTTCTTATTTTGATAATAATTTTACATATGGAGGCTTCTTTTAAAGGAGTCAACATCTTATCTTATTTAGCTTGGATTCTTCCTTTAAATGGTTTTGGTTCTTTCATTAAATTAGGTGCTTAGAAGCTATCAACAACTTAAATTCATTTTGGTTCTTCCCTTAAATGGTTTTGGTGTCTTACTTTAGCCCGGTTCATATTCGTCTTACATGAAAGGTTTTTCTAATCTCTTCTGATGATCTTCCTCACTTGATAAGCCGAATGAATATTGTGGTTTTTGCCTCTGGTTACATCTAGGCCTCAACTTTGCTTGTCATTAAATCGTTTAATGTTTAGAAGAACCTTTAGTTATTTTGAAAAGTCCAGGAGCCTGAGGCCTGGCCTAGAAGCTTGAAGCCCGCTAAATAGGAGGTTCAGATCTAGGCCCAAAAGTCAGAACAGGTTCGGGCTTGACTCGATAAAGTAGTGCCATTTTGTTGAGTTTGACCTAAGAAAAATTCTTTCTACATCATGGATGGTGTAGCTCGGCGGACACCATCCATAGTAATTGATTTTCGTATAGGACCGGAGTACAGCATCCGAATTATTTTTTTTTGCTCCGGCCTTGTATGAGAGTCAATCACCACGACGGTGTCCGCAGAGTAACACCGTCCGTAATGTAGAAAGTATTTTTCCTAATATAAACCTAGCTCGTCTTGTCCATTGAGTAGATCTGATCTTCTCCCTCCTATAGATGTAGGATTTCTCTGGAATGACAAGAGAAAAAGTAGAAATTGACGAGCGAAGGATCAGATGAAGAAAACTAAAAGTCAGTGGGTGAAGGATCAAAGGAACAAAAGATGGACTTCTCTCTTTGTGCTTCCCATGACTATATATAATATATGGCATGATCAAGGAAGAAGGGGAATATAAGGGTACACTTAATGATGTATGTGATCGAAATCCTTTCATTCCATTCCCTAATCTAATCTAATCGGATGTTTCTTTGAATCTTAATCCTCTTGTTTCTCCTCTATGTTTACCTTCCCTTATCTTCTCACAAGAATGCCATTTAGCTATACAAACTATAATTAGCACGTAATCTAGGTGATTGCATCCAAATACTATAAAAGCGAGTATATGAGGCAGAAAACTTGTACCGGGACTTTTCACATGGATGGTTGAATTAGAAATCTAGATAAAAAGATGTCGTAAAGAGATATGGCAATGATTGTAATTAAAAGAATGATGAAGAGATATGATGGTGGAGAGATGTGACTGGAGGCTGTTTAATTTGATCCAACAGGCACCTCTTCGTAAGTGATTATTGATGGAGGAACACTTTCCAGGACTCCCACAATTGCACAACCCATCACCAGCCAACTACATACGGCTATGTACACCAAACCTAACAATTCAGGAACCATACATGCAGTACCATGCAAAAATAGCTGTCAGAAACTACAGAATTTAATCGCTAGTATGATACCCATGCATGGGCCTCCATATTCATGCACCAGATGCAATTGGACCGTATACATCCCATGGTGGATAACACGCCATGCTACCCTTTGTATTTTACCAATTCCTATCCACCATGCATATGCTCCGGGATTTGCCCCGGTTCATTTGCACCTGCAATAATTTTTTCATGCATGGAGCATGCAGGCTTGACGTCATGCCATGATCACGCTAGACTCGGTTGATGGAAGGTGGCCACAATGAGAGGAATACGGGAACCGATCATACTTTAAAAGAAAGAAGCCATCCTTCGCATCCGGCATCCATCGGATCATGCATTGCACAGCTCTCAAAGCTCTCCAAACTCTATCTTCCATCCCAGCTCGCA
The DNA here is from genome assembly GCA_006176705.1 of Cocos nucifera. NCBI lineage: Eukaryota > Viridiplantae > Streptophyta > Magnoliopsida > Arecales > Arecaceae > Cocos > Cocos nucifera. The sequence goes on along the minus strand of QRFJ01000065.1, from coordinate 2,885,269 downwards.
AAGCGAGTAGTGTGTGGCCTTAAGGATACAGCCACGATTCAAACGCCGGGCATTCAACCACCGCCAACTTAATTAGCAGACGCTGTGCCAGTCCAGTTTGACGAGTTCATAAGCGCTGCACCGCCGTTTGGGCTTCGGCGAGGGCCTGGTCGGCCCACGAGCATGACCAGCTTCTTCAAGTGAAGTCAGCAGTTATAGGCGGTTACTGAAGGCGTCCAGCCGATGGCCCTCGCGATCGAATCCCTCCTAAATGCAAATCAAATGTTGTGTGCCGCTGTCGAATCCTCAACCCCAACCAACAACCCGTGCAACCCAGACACCTCTCCTGGCTTTCCAGCCAACAGAGGGACGACGCGTGTCCTCTCTCGTGGGAACCAACCGTACCTCCCTCTGTGTCTCCGGGGAGACCCCCCTCCCCCACCCCCCCACCTCTCTCTCTTTCGCTCTCCCCCAACCTCCCCTCCGTCGCGGTGACCAAAATCGGCGTTGCCCTCTTTGCCTCTGAAAGTTTGGTCGCCTTTGATCTCATATTCCTTTTTTCTCTGTTTCCTGGTAATTCTTTTCCTCTTTTATTTCGATTTTAATCCCTGACCTCTTTCTTGGTAAAATTCATTCATGATTTTGATCTCGAGTAGGGTTCTATGGTTCATTTTTTTAATCGCGCATTTTTCTTTTCTTGTGCGGATACTAGGCGAGGTATGTTGATCACCATGCATTAATGTGCTTCTCGACGATGTAAATTGCGATGTTTTTAGTGATAGTGATGCGTATTCTATCAAAGAGGTCATATGCATTTCATTCGTTCGGTAATTTGATGAATATCTTGAGTTATTTGTGCTCTAATTCGGTAACAGAAGAACCGTATGCAAGTGGTTGATGCATTGCAATGCTCATCGCATTTTCACAGAAAAACCTTAGATTTCTTTTTCTTCTTTTCGACAGAATCCAGCGATATTCGGCGCCGCCATGGCTTCAACACCTGAAAGTGACAAAATCTATGAGCGGAAGAGGGATTATTTGTCTATGGATTTGTCTCGTCTTCTGACTTCTGCAGGTATAAATATTGGCATCTGTGCGCTGTTCTTCTCGCTGTATTCGGTCTTCAGGAAGCAGCCAGGGAACGTTTATGTGTACTTCGGGCGGAGGCTTTCCCAAGAGGATAGCAAACGCCGGAACATCAACGCTTTGGAAAGACTTGTGCCCTCTGCTAGCTGGATAGTGAAGGCTTGGCAGATTACAGAAGATGAGCTGCTGTCATTTGCTGGAGTAGATGCAGTGGTATTCCTCAGAGTACTTGTTTTCAGGTGATTGGAAACATACATATCGTCTCATTTAGTTTCCTTTCCTAATTGTTACTCGTATGCTTAAACAATATGTGGGGAGACAAACTTTTGCTTATTTTCACCATGTTTGAAGTCCCTTTTTTAATCTAATCTTGTCAGATTACATTTTTCCAGGGCATCTGCTTTAAACCCTCCATGGTTCTTATCGACGTAGAGATGAGTTATGCACAGTTTGCGAAACTATACGTCCAATAAAAAATATGCATGGGGTACCAGAAGTTTAGAATAAGAAGAAATGTTTTTGAGTAATTAGCCACCATTTCCTCTAAAATAGATGGATCGATATCCTAAGATATATAATTATAAACGTTCTTTCAGAATGCAGACTGCATACTGGTACTAGTGGGGCTAGATTGTGATTTCATCCACTTTGAGGAAACACCCATAAAGTCCGAATCTACATTGTTTATTAGATGATCCTGCCCATTTACTAGAAGACAAAGATGAGTGATTTCAGATCAATTTTGATAAGATTTGGAACTGAACTAGTTCACAGAAATAACTGGTGTAGCTTATTACGGTTCATAATAGAAAGTAGAATAAAGAGATGCAGAGAAGAATTGGAGGAATAAGGTCACAAGGACCTGATCTGGCTGGTTGGCAGCCCTATCCTTGGTGCATGCACCAGGGATAGGTTCCAACTTTGATCCTGGAAGGTGGCATTCCAGCCATGTCTCTTGGAAAAAATAAAGGCTGAAGTGACGAGATTTAGGATATGAAGAATAAAGAGGGAGACATAATCCAGCTAGTTTCCAGAACAACACTAATCTTCACAGCAGAAAAGGGAATGATGAAATTTGTAAAACAGCAATTTGGATATCTAAATTACATTTGAAACCTATAAAGAAATTACTGTTTAACAGCAGCAAACGTCACAGCAGGAAAAAATAACTGCAGGGAAGTTAGGTGAAACAAGGGAGGAGAGAAAAGGCAAAGAGGAGAGGAATAACTGTATAGTGGAGAATAGGAGGGGAGAAAGAAGACTAATGCACAAAATCAAATTATTACTTCAGAAAATAGTTCTAAATTAAAGCATACATAATATTAATTTTCATAATTTTTGAAATAATTTATATATTTTTAATTATTTTTAATTATTTTTAATTAATAAAATAATATTTTATTTTAAATATTCAAAAATTAATTTACTTCGGATTAGTGTAGCACCCTACTAGAGGTGCTGCATATATTTTTCTTAGCCAATGGGTATGCACAAATCACCACTTATTTTTAAAATTTATTTACATTTAGGCCTAGGTTGCTATGTGCATGGTCATGACCAAATTTAAACAAATTGCTGTCAAATTCAGATGCAAAGTAGCATGCATACCCTCAAACATGCTACCAAATTAGCAGGAATTTTTTTATCATTATTTTTGATTAATTTTTCTAATTAGAAATATATTTTAATCCAAAAATTCAT
>QRFJ01000065.1:2612503-2877503 GCA_006176705.1 Cocos nucifera | reverse complement strand
GAAATAAAAGGAAAAAACTGTTGCTCTTACCAACCTGTTTGACCTGATAGTACTTCTAAATGTAGTTGTAAGAGAATGTGAAGTTAGATGAATGGAGATTCTCCTACACCTATCCATTATAGTTGGCACTTGACTGTGGAATATAAATACAAATAATGCCCATAAAGCCTTTAAGACTGTTGAAAGAAACTATACCCATTCATAATTCTGATTACATGATCAAATATCTAAATTTGTTATTTATTATTATATAATTGTCTGATATATGCAGTGATGTCTCGATGGCGCATACTTTTTATACCAATTTTATTGTTAAATCCCAATGCTTGGTTGTGCGTAGATTTGTATGTAAAGCAATATTTGCTGGGACAGCAATGTCATTTAAACTACTTATGTTTCGTGCTTTCATGCACTAGGATGTTCAAGCACCTCTTTTTTGTGCATGTCTACTGCTGCAAGACATTAGTTGCTTTTCCAAAAAAGTTGATTATGTTGTCTCTTTATTATATGATGCTGATTAAATATTAATTAGGTTTGATTAGAATCATCTTGTATATCTTCTGGTTGTTGTTTTGGACTGACAAGTTGATATCTGCACTGTTTGACTTTCATCTGTTGCAGTGTCATATAAAATCGTAGTATTTCTTTATGTAATGTTAATAAAGCTGCACTGTTTGACTTTCATCTGTTGCAGTATCATATAAAATCATAGTATTTCGTTACGTAATATTTGTAATTAATTTTTTTGTAATCTGATTTCGACAGCATCCGTATCTTCTCCATAGCTACTGTGGTGTGCATGTTTGGAGTGCTTCCTGTCAATTATTTTGGCGAAGTAAAGAAACATATGGCCATCCGTCCAGAGGCACTATTTGTATTTACCATTGCAAATGTCAAGGATGAGTCTCAGTGGTAAGATTTCATATTCTTCTGATAAGTTAATCACAAAGGCAGCAATATGATTGCTGCTGTTTCTTGGCATTATTATCTCCAAAATTGAGAATGACCAAGTCTCTTGAAAAATGAACCTGTTGAGAGTGCATGCATATTCTTAGGAGCTACATGTTTATTGAAAAGGAAACAATAACTATGCAAAAGATCATGGTGCCTGGCTGCAGAGGCACTTGGTTTGTGCTATTGTTCTATTTACATTAGTGACCGGGTGGAATTTTTAGGTATGGTAGAAATAGTAATATATGCAAATTTGCAGACATGCACTTATGTGTGTTGCATGACTTCCTTTTCGTGTTGGAATTATTCAAATAGTTCTTGGATCTTGTTGGACTTTGTTTTAATTTGTTTTTCAGTGAACTATGTATCATATTGCTGAAAAATAGTCTTTTCAACTTAGGATTTTTCTTCATTTTTGCATCCTTCATCTTTCTGTGCATTCCATTCTCAGTTACATACCTATTTTCATTTATTAATGTGCCACTTCATTCATAAAGTACATAAGCAAGGGATGCTAAAGGATGGAATGGCACTTTTTAAACTGTTGTTGTTACTTTGTTTGGATGCTGTTGCTGTGTCATCTCTTTCCAGCCTTCAGCTTGTTGACTCCTTTAAAATTTCCCATTCATGGGACTTTTAGTGCATGATCGGACTTTTGATGTCTGATCACCCTCTCTTTAAAGTATCTTCTCTGTGGTAAGAATTGCAAGGTAAAGCAAGGGAAATAAGAAATGGCAGGAATTGACTGGCTGTTGCTCCCCCAGTTTTTTCTGAGATATCCAAATCCACCTGAACCGGTGATCATCAGTATGCTGAAGATTTGGGATGGCGAGATTTTGGACTCCAACATTGCTTAGACAATTTATTCTTCCACATCATTTTTTCATACTTTATTATAATCATGTGACATATGGATGAGCAGGTTGTCCATCCAAAGTGTCCCATAATTTATTTTTTCAATACTCACTTAAGAAGTCCATTATTCTAGAGACTTTCTTGTTGTGCTAGCTTGTGTTGCATGGTGTATTATTAGTTGGAGTCACAAGAATTGTATCTGTTTTGCATGCCTGTGTTTTGGGATGTGTACCCTAATGAAGGAGATACAACAATAGCACCATCTCTGATGGCACCATGTCACCTATTTCAGAGAAGGAAACACAAAACATTTGGAGGATATCATTTGACAGATATGTTGATTCTTTTTCGAAGATAATCATTTAGTTCATGATTAAGCTATGGAGTGAAATTGTGGTTAATTGGTATTGTGAGCTGTAAATCAACATTTATTTTGTTCAGAAAATCATTCTCTATGAAGCAGTGAATTTTTAAATTTCCATATGGGCATGTTTGCATCCATGGAATGAGTCTAAGATGAATGAGTTGCTCAAACAAAATCAGTAACATGTAGGTATGATCATATTTTCAGATTATGATGGGAATAATTTGCTAATACATGGCCTAAATGGAACATGATCTGGATGGTATTTTCAGGTTATGTTGTCATTGGTCTTGGTACCCATACCACCTTGGTTCCAATAGGTATAAATGTTTATGAGTTAGGGACTTTCAATTTGATTTCTAACATTAACAAACGTTAAATATCCTTCTTTCAAGGAGGAACATTTTCAAGGAAATTCTTTGCTATGAACTTAAAAGGTATTTGTTGTTGTCTCTTCAACTTGAATTTTGAGACATACTGTTCAAAAGAAGCATATAAGTAAAGTTTCATTCTCAGAAGAAACTGAATGCTTAAACTAGAAATTTTCCACCTTGATGTCATTCCACATTGGATAATACATTTAAGAGATGTTTTTTGTCTCTCTTATTGCAGGCTTTGGGTTCACTGTGTTGCCTTGTATATTATAACCCTTTCGGCTTGTATTCTTCTTTATTTTGTAAGATCTTGCTTCTGATATTTTCACATTCCTTTTGAATGCATCTGTTAGATTGAATTTCTTAAGTGTTTGTGGGATATTTCTGATTTTGATTTATGGCGGCTTCAGGAATACAAGAGCATTTCTGGAATGAGGCTTGCACATATTAGTAAATCTCCCCCCAATCCTAGTCATTTTTCTGTTCTTGTCCGTTCTGTCCCAAGGTCTTCAATTGAATCTTTGGACGATGCCATCAAAAACTTCTTCACAAATTATCATGGATTAAGTTACTTATCACATCAAACAATTCATCGAGCTGGGAAAGTTCATAAATTTATGGTGCGATGCTTAATGCTTCTAGTTTTATCATGTGTGAAGTGATTCATTTCTATGGCAAATTGCGTATTACTACTAATTAGTTATCTATTTCATGCTCAAGATTCTCTGTCAGCATTTATTAGCATTTGATATGTGAAATATAACTTTGTGTAATCCTTTTCCATGTTATAAATACTGATCTTTTATACTGTTGCTTATAATTATGTTTTCTAGCTAGCCATGGCAGACTCCTTATGTATAAGTTGTATCTCCTATGTAAGGGATTGGTTCATCATCATCATCCAAGCCTTTTCCCATCAAATAGATTGTAGATACTTCGGTTATTGTAGTGAAACTAGACTGATTGTGATTGCAACATTTCAACACCTCACCTCAAATTGCATGGTATGGTTGGGAGATAGTTCTCCAAATTCATTGTAACACTTAGTTGTCTTTTGTTCTTTGACATGGTAATCGATGCCCTTAGCTAGAGCCACACTACATATGGGTCTCTTTTATCTTCCAACATGGTTTGGCTGCTTTTTTCAAAGGATAGCTATCAGCCAAAACTTTCTCATGTTTTTCTATGTCACACATGTCATAAAAACCAAGGTCTTACGTCCCAGCGGCATAGGGGGGTCCCAACCATCCCATCTTGTTCTTGTGAGAAAATGGGACCGAGATGGGGTCGGGTCTCCAAAACCCATCCATGCAGGGAGAAGAAGAAAGAGGAAAGAAGGGAAGGAAAGATGAAGAAATGGAAAAAGTGAAAGGCAAGAAGAGGAAGAAAAATGACAGAAAGAAAGGATGGGGAAGAAAAAGAAAGGAAGAAAAGAAGAAAGAAAGGAAAGAGAAAGAAGAAGAAAAAGAAAAAGAAAAGGAAAAAAGGAAGGGATAAGAAAAGAAAGAAAAAGGAAAGGAAAAAAAAGAAAGGAAGGTAGAAGAAAGAGAAAGAAAAGGAAAAAAAGTAAAGAAAGAATGAAAGGATAAAAGGGGGAGATGGAAAATATCCATCAGGATGCATGACCAGGACTGCTACTGGGACAGGACGAGACAGCGGAGAGTCCCATTCCGTGAAAAAACTAGGATATCTTCATCCGATGGGATTTAAAACCTTGGTAAAAACAAATCTAGCAATCTTGCTGACTCTAACTTCGTAATTTAGTTTTTCTATTGTGCTATTTGGAATCCTCATAGGTGGCCATAGGATTGGGACATGCATGTGCAGGATTGCTTTGTGGAGCAGCTCATGTTGTCCCCAGTGTTTTTCCTTCTGCTTCTGCATTTTTGTTAATCATATACTGTAGTTGAACTCTGACTTGCATGGCCATTGACTTGGCCATCTTTTCTTCCCTTTGTTTCAAATGTTGTTCCGGTATTACTTAGTTATTTTTCCTGTCCTCTGTTATTTCTCCCCTTTTCAACTTGTACGGCTGCTGGTTTGGTTCAAAGCACTTGATTCTTGTTAAGCATGCTTACATATGGAAACTGCTTTTTCACTTGTCAACTTCTGCATGTTGTCCTTGTATCTTTGTCTAAAGCTATTTTTTACATATTTGTCTCATGATTTTTGCTATTGAACTTTGTCATGCTTAAGCGATGGCTATTAATCTAAAACTCACGTTACTCACCATTTTGGTCTGCATGAGATGAAATCTAGTAAACATATCATTATAATTCAATGTAGTTTTTAATTATTTGGTTCTTGTTTCCTTTTATTCATTTCAAAATGTTTTTAATATCATTTATCTAGTAAGTTGGCTATTATGTTTTCTTGACTTCATTTTGTAAGATAGTGTCATTCATATATTAGACATTCAAGCTCTGCATTCAATTGTTGTTTGACTTTCAGTTGGTTTCTCCAGTTTGTTGATTAGAACAATGCGAGATATCTTGTTTTCTTGGATTAAATTAATATGACAGCACCATTAACTATTTAGACCAGTCAGCTCTGCATGACTGCATTCATTTTTTGTGTTTGATTTTTCTTTCCAGTTTAGTGATTAGAAAATGGATGCCATGCTATCAACCTGGTGCTTCATCTCATGGGTCAAAGTGCTTCTCCCTACAAAGCATGACATGGTCAAACTAGTGCTGTTATTGAGCATGCATACATGCCATTATACCCTACATGTTGTAGGGTTCAACCTGTGCCATCCTGTATAGGTGGAAATGAAGTCTAGCAAGGGGTGGGGGGAGGGGCATGGCCCCCATGTAACTCCAAAGAGTCTGTTGTAGATGCTGACCTTAGGTTGCATTCATTGGGCTCTCCTAGGCTCCATGTAATTCCATTAAAAGTTTTACCCCTCAGACCCCACTACTTGTCCACCAAGAACTTGGGATCCCTTCTCTTTCCTACATCTTTCAACAAAGTCATCTCCAATTCCGGTTCCCCCAATGTCACTCCTCATTATAACAATGGAAAACTCTCATGGCATTGTGTTTACTTGAATGGTTGTATAACAGAAATAACTTAACTTTGTTTCTTGAAAGAGTCCTGCTTGCTAACAAATGACAACTTCCATTGGCATGCCAATCAGGAGCCCTCTCTCAAGAAGAAATTGAGTTAAACTACCAATCTTCAGCATAACATTTCAAGACAAAAGAGAAACTCAAGTTAAATCCCATCAAATCATGAACATGAAGATCATAAACATCGCCATTGGAAATCTCATCGTCCAACTTCATTTTACTTTTCGAACTATTTTTGGCTATCACACACTCAAGTTGTAACTGCTCCCCTCATCTCTCTCCAATCAGCCACAAAATGACCACACCTTCTATCTGGGGTTCTTGAGTGGTGGTTCAATGGGCACAGGAGCCTGGTCATGCATGCATATGCTTGTTTCCTGGTTGTGCCTCTTTGCAGGTCCTCTACTTTTTCATTTAAAAAAAAGAAAAAAAGCTTTTTGAAAATTTAAAAACTTAATTTGATCATCATAACCATTTATTTGGAATGCAAAATCCATTTTACTCTTGACCAACTTGAGTATTACAGACGAAGTTAAATTCTTATATTGAAGAAAACTTTGATTATTTCCATTGTAAACAACATGACTGTGAAAGGTTTTATACTTGGAATAAATGTATTTGTTGATTAATATTTTGTTGTTATTAATTTATGATATGATTAATAGGATGAAGTCATATAACTTTAGCTTGTCTCTGTTCCTGTTGGACTATGCTGGTTTGAGCTGATATGGCTCAATATTGCTTTGTGTCAAGCATTTTCCTTTCTGGCTTCTCTCCCTCTCTCTCTCTCTCTCTCTCTCTCTCTCTCTCTCTTCTTTTTTCTTTTTCTTTTTTTTTTTTTGTGTGTGTGTGTGTTTTTGTGGGGTGATGCATGGCATGTGCTGCACCAGCCACTGACTAGCATGCCCACTGGCACCACCACCTTGATCCCTGCTCCTTCCTAGTCACAAACATTATACAGCCAGAAGGCATTATTGAGACTTCTAATGCTGATTCAAAATAGCTAAGTAGGAATTCATTAGAATGTTATAATCTATCTAGGAATGGCAATTCATTAGAATGTTATAATCTATCTAGGTATGATTTTAAATATTGCTTTTGTCTGGTGAGGATATTTCTTATACAATCTCATGAAGATAAATGTATAATTCTGGTGATCAAATCTATGAACTGTGGAACATATTTCTAGTTCTGGTTGAAATATAGTTAGGTATGCAGTTTATTGCAACCAATCCAAACCATGTAGTTTATTGCAATTAATCGAAACCATCTTTCTGTACTTGTGAGCAAACAGCTTTTGGTGTGAATGTCCTATAGTTAGTTACATCAAGATAAATATAGAATTGTTTTATACTTCTACCAAAATATTATATCATCTTGCAGGATACATACTTTAGATGTTATTTTATTAGGACAACAAATCTTTTCGACACCTTTCCCTTCATATCACTTATTTTCTCACTGTTTTCAGTTTTTTCATTAGTATGACCATGTGAATGAAACTGTGGCTTTAATATAATTCTTATGTTATGTAACAATTGACATGCTTTTTTGTACCATGCGAATGAAACTGTGGCTTTAATATAATTCTTATATTATGTAATAATTGACATGCTTTTTGTGGTGCTTTAAGAAACTTTTCTTATTACGGCTAAACTTTTCTACTTACAGTCTACTGCAGAGAAGGTTTATAAGAAGTTTGTACGTTTAAAGGTTACTCAGTTTGACCACAAATGCAGACCTAATATATACAGATGCAGCCTTTGTGGAGGAACATCAAATTCTTTCCAGCTGTACCATAATGACTTTGAGCTTGATGCAAATAAAGAACGCCATGACCATTCAGAAACAAGTGCTGAGAAAAGGGTGATTCATCTAGACTTCTAGTATAAGCTGTGTTTCTATAATGAAGTTTCTCTTCAATGCAACATATCCTTTTAGCACTGCATACTTGAATGCTTTTGCTTTCTCTCAATGCTGTGAATGCCAATTTATACTTTAGATTCTGTATCATATGAACACTTTTCTTGGTCAGATATTGGTCAGAGGATGGGACAAGTTTGTATAGATTGAATTATACCATATATCATAGAGCGTGTGGGATCAGATCATGGATTTGTTCACAACTTGTAGATTCTTTCCAATTTCTTTGAGACGTTTTAGTGAAAAGGGTACAAAAATCTGAAAAGCATGATGCATGATTCAATTGCAATCCGAAAAAAAGCAACCATATAAGGCATAACTTCAAATTTCAACAACCATAAGCTCATATCATTCCAAGAAACAAAGATAATATCGAGTCATTCAACAAAGTCGCATGGCACCAAACAAATCCATAGATATATCTTGAATCGACCTAAACAGATGTATGTAGACATGGGCCTCTTGAACCAAGAAAAGGATGCAAAATATTTTCCTAAACAAAATAAATCCTTATATAAAAACATAAAACAAAACATACAGTGAATTAACTTAACTTACCTTTAACTAAAAAGATTATAGAAGCAAAAGAAATCAAAATTTTCAAAAATGGTGGGAGAGGTATGGAATCAATTTCAGGTCATAGCTTCTAAATAATATTTCTTTTTCTATGGAAAGTTGAAACCTGAAAGGGATAGTATCATTTTTTGAAAACTTATTGATTGATAGGATTCCTTATTTTTCTGCGATTAGATTTCTTTTTCAGGTTTCTTATTTTGCTTTCCTTTCTAACTTAGTCCAATTATCTAGGATATCTCGTTTGCCTAGGATTTATGTTGTTAGTCTTGTTGGACAAGTAATGGATGCCTAGAAATATGTAGTGCACTAGAGGCCACAATCTAAAGCAATAAAAGTTAAATTAATCAGCCTAAAGGCACTTGGTGTCCTATCAGCTTGGTATCAGGGTGGCAATCCTATGTATTTTGGGCCCTAGAACATGATTTGAAGGAAGGAGTTCATCTCAGCAACAATATGATGGTCAGCTCAAGGCCAGGTTTCTTCAACTAATTAGCAACTCATGGAGTTGAAGGGGCAGGTGACCAATTTTGCCCAAACAAATTGTTGCTTTAAGCATCAGTAAGGTTCAATATTCTGTTAATTCTGAATATTAAAAAATTGATGACAAGCTAGTAAGAATTTGTCAAACAAATACCATGCTGGAGCACCAAATTTAGTTTGAGTGACCGGATAAGTGCACATATAATAATCCTGAGAGACAACTACTATGAACATCCACTCAAGATCTTCCTTTAAGATATCTAACAGGGTTAAGATGTGCCAACCTTGCACAATAAGATGGCAATCTCTTTTGCACGAGGAGAAAGGACTCAAGGATGAGATTCAATACAATCAATATTCAATGGACTTTTTACACTGCAATCTATATGATGAACCGCTAGATTTTGAGAGGGGAAAGGCCATTATGATGAGGATGCAACAAAGGTAGATGAAGATGATCTGGCTGAAGTTGAAGAATTCATGATCGATGCTTTGCAAGTTATGGATGCATCATCTAAAGATCAAACAGTCAAAGATTCAGTTCAAGGACTCAGCAATGAGCCAAATAAGCCACAAGTGAATCTTGAATAAGTTGATGAAACCATTGAGCCATCAAAAAAGTGTTAAAGGATTTTATTGATGAAGAAAAATCAAGACCTATTTAATACTTATGTTTGGAGATTTGAAGCTTATGAAGACCCTTTCTTGATGTTCTTTGTAAAAGATCCAATACTATGAATGCTAAAGCAACTCATGACTTTCAAAAAGAGATCTTGTCATGTGGTGTGAGTGTGATTAGAGGCCTGAAGTATGACATGGACATTATGGCCTTTGTCATACCACTTTAATTGAATTATTTGCAAAAGCAACACCTAATTGAGATGCTTGAGAAGGTACTTGTCAAACCTTTTGATTGTGGCAAAGAGATGTAGTGTAGAACTTTGTTGGTAGCCAACCTCGAGAACAAGGTTGATTTAAAGGGAAGGGAAATAATAGAATTCCTTATTTTCCTAAAATTTGATTTGTTATTTTTTAGGTTTATTATTTTGCTTTCCTTTTTAAATTAGTCCCTTAGTCTAGGATATCTAGTTTCCCTAGTAGTTATGTACTTATTCTTGTTGGATAAGTAATTGATGCCTATCAATATGTAATGCCTTAGGGTCACAATCTCAAGCAATGAATTCATTAAATTAATTAGCCTAAGGCCTTTCCTAGGTCCCAATCTTGTTGAAGTGATCAAGTTCTCCTCTTCCTCTTTTTTTTATTTACTCTTTCTTTTAATTAAAATATTATTGATAGATACCAAGGGTCCTGTCGTTGATGATTGCTGATCATAAAAGTCAAAGAAACTAAAGAATCCTAAAAGATGGATAATGTAATTGCTTTAATATGTTAGAGGATTATTTAGATTTGGATCTTATCATGGTTTGCGGTACTACTCCGTATCGTTCGGTATGGGGCATACAGTATCGTACTGGTATATTATCTTATACCGTACTAACACTCAATACACCATGTACCAACACTATAATTGATAGTACTAGTGTGGGGTCCAATACTGAGATGGCAAACTTTGGATCTAATAATCTAATGAATTATATGATCCACATTCGGAGTCTTAGGATCCAAACTGATCCTCATCTGAGGATCTGATCGAGGTTGCTGATAGATATTTTGATTAGACTAAACAATCCAGGCTAGGAATCATTAGGTCCCCACAGTAATAGATGGAAAGAGTATTAGAAGAGAGGAGGCAAAAGGGATGAGAAGTGGGAGAAGGGGATGAGCAGTGGAAGGGAGGGCTTGGCCAATGCTAGCACATTAATAGAAGGATCAATGGAGGTGGGCTAGCTTGAGGCACAATCTCAAGTTTAATTGGGTGTTGTAGAAGGGAAGGGTCATCTGGTCAAAGCCTTGGAGGTGGAGGGGAGGAATGAGTTAAGTGGATGGGAAGGAGTGAATGAGATTGTGGCATAATAGGTATAGAGGATGGGTTTTGGGGGTTTATGTGGGAGATTGGAATTTTCGTTTTCCAATTTTTGGTTTGTTCTCATGTTTTATATGAAATTTAGTTTTTAAAATCATTGTTGGGTTGATTGAATATGACCATAACCCATATATATTAGGTATCAATCTACATGTTACTAAATCTTAGTCAAGGTATGGTTTGAGTTTCCTTGAGCCACAAATGTCACTAACTCTTATTGTACTCATGCATAGGCAGCAAGGAAATATTGCAATAAGAGAACTGCAAGATCACAATAATCCATAAATAGCAAGAAAAATATATGTCGTTTGCCAATTCATAACCATTATACACATGACAACAATGCAATAGCACTTCTATATATTTTCCTAAAGTGGATTACACGTTACAAGATGGGATATTAACTTAAATTTGAAGCCTAATGGGCATATAAGTTTCACTTGGATCGTGGATTTGTTGCAAATGGATTGGTTTGGACCAGAGGATGCTGGACATAGACTGAACTTGGTTTCATGTTCGGGTCTTGATCTTGGATTCGAACCCAACTCATTGGTTGATCTGGTCGGGTCAGCTGGGTCCATTGAAAAGATTTTAGAACCAACAGGTCAATTGGTTCAGTTAGGGTCAAGTATAACCTAGACACAACCCAAAATATTCAAGTTCGGGTCAGGATAGGGTTGGATTGGGCCTACAGTTTGGGTCAAACATTTTCTATTATTTGATAACTAAAAGCTATAATACTTGATAATAATATATATTAAAATCTTTTAAATAGAACTACAAGCCAACTTAAACATGAATTTTTATTCAAAAGGCTTTTTTAATTTGATCTAAGAAAATGATCATGCTTAAGCTACAAGTTTACAAGTTATAATCTTAAAAAAAATAAATATTGATATACTTGAGAATATTATAAATAAAAATCTACCAAAACAACCATTGGGTGTTCAAATATAATTAAATGAAAGTAAGTGAGAAGAGTTGGGGTTGTTGAGATGAACAAGATTGACTAGTTTATATAAGGTTTATTTGATGGGTTTGAAAGATATTTAGGATGAAGCAAAAAGGCTTTTATATATTTAGGTTCTGGGACAGGTTGGATTGGGTCGGGTTGGGTTAGAAATACAAAATCTAGACCTAACTCAGTTTCCAAATTGGGTCCAATTTTTGACCCTAACCCAACCCAGAGTTTCCAAGATGGATCTGGTCAGATCTTATTGGTTATGACCAACTCGGCTCATTGGTCAAACTGACTCATCTGCAGCCCTACTCACCGACCCTTTCTGTATTCATGCATCAACAGCAAAGAAATATAGCAATCAGAGAACTGTGGTAATTCAGAGATAGCAAGAAAAATTTATGTTATTTGCCAATTCACAAGCTTTATGTGCAGGACAACCATGCAATAGTACTTCTATTCTATATATTCTTAAAGTAGATTACATGTTACAAGAACGGGATATCAAGTTAAATTTGAAACCTAATGTTATATATAAATCCCCAAATGCTCCAATATAATCCTAATAGGGAGCACACCTTTCTCTAGTTCCTTTTCCTTTACTCTTTTCGTCCCATATAAATTATATCCAGTAATGCATAACATTTCTTGGCAGCCTTACCAATAGATCTGACTGGGAACAGCATAAAATTGGGCTCGCCAACTGGCTGGTTGACATCCCTAGCCTTTGATGAACTCACAATCCAACCACCTAAAAGACATTTGCATAAGTGACTTATGAAATTAGAATGGAATGGATTTGACTTCACAAGCTTCACATGTACCTCCCTAAGATTTGGCTTTACGGTAAAAAAGTTTCAAATCCCATGGGACAGGACTATCCTGCTTTTCTCATGGAATGGGACGTGCTGTCGTCCCACCCCATTTAAACACTTGGGACAAAAGATATCCCAAGATATCCTGATCGAGATGCTAGGACGCTAGCGGGATGGTCCTGTCCTGATACATGGGATGGTACCCCATCTCGGTCTCCCGCTAGACATCATGCCGGGACCTAAAACCTATTGGTAATGCGCCTAGGAGATGAACCTTGGTTCCCTATTTAAAGCCTTGACTTCTTCATTTTCTAATTACACTCTTTGCTAAGTTTACAGTACGCTAGAGGTATTCTTCTTGGTTGCATTTATTTAAAATGTTTAACTTGCACAATCAGAAAGGTGAATGGCCTTACTTGCCAATTAGCCTCTTCTAGGGAGGCCCAACTCTTGCGCTGGTCGTTAGTTGTTCACCAATTATAGTGTTGAGAAAATATTGCGAGGCAACTGTATACATTCTCAAATTTTAACACATCATACCTTGATCAAGCCTAGATGGGATAAGTCTTCTTGTTTTCTATGCTAATGTACTACGTAGGTAATTCCAGTTCAAACCCTGAAGAGGTGCTTAATTGTGTTAGGAGGTCTAGAGAAGTTAGGGACTACCAAAGTTAATGTAGATGAAAGTATGATGGTTTGAGGAATCTTGAGACCATGAGATATGGTCATTATTGAGAGTATGTGGTAGATATTTATTTATTTATTTATTTGAGATGGAGAGCTAATCCCCACGTTCTACCTTATACCCAAACCAGCCCTCAAAAACTGACACCAACTAGAATTGAATTCCTACCCCCTTGCCCAAGTGGCAAGGGCAATACCATCCAAGCAAGCGCTAGGGGTGATGTTTAGATAAATTTTGAAATTTCATCCTTCTTTTTTCAATCATTTTGGAAGTTATTTAAATCCCTTTTATGTGGGTCGATATCATTGTTTGTCCTATTGATCAGGCCCATCTAGGCAATGTTTTTCTTTGTCAAATCTAATTAACTGAGGCACTTGATTAATCTATTAATCTTTTTTATGTGTGGGCACACTTGATACTATCCATGCTTACTTTCAACCTTAGAAATTTAGCAGCAAAAAACCATCAGACATGTCTTATTTGGTGGAATTCATTCATAAGGTAATGAGTGCCTTGGTCCTATCACTAGCTAGGCTTACTTATCTTGATGTGATTCTTTTGAACTATTCCTTTATCTTGAGTGATGTACTATTGCCCTGACTAAGGGAAGTTGAGCATGAAGACGTGTTATACAACTTATTTTAGCTAGTAAGAAAAAAGCGCCAAAGTTTGTTATCCAGCTGGCATTCTGTTAGGAATATTTTCTTAGTTTGTACAGCTCAACTAGTATTCTAGATCATTCTTTTGAATTCTAGATCATTCTTTTCGTCTATATATAAGAACCTCTTTATCAGTTTTCAATCAAGAAAATGAGAAGATAATTTTTCTTCAATTTTAGCTCTCTATTTACCCTGTTTGCATGGTATCGGAGTCACGATCATTGTGGCCTAGAATACTCTAAGCAAAGTATTCCGTACCAGCTTGAACTGGCCGGTACATCCCGTACTGTACCGGTGGGGAACTAGAACGGTTCAAACCAGTTTTTTGGAAAATGGCATGAACCAATTTGAATCGGTCAAAACGATACGGTATGGGCCTGTACTGGGGGGTTTGGTCCAGTACGAATTGGTACCGGATGGTTTGGTCCAGTACAGGAGGTACGGTACCAGTATGGAACGGTACAGTTTCAGAAATAATTTCTAAAACAAGTGCAATTCATTCACACGGATAATGGCTTGGAATTGATGAATGCCTTTTGCCAATCTATATACCAAGATCGAGGGATCCTTCACCAAAAATCTTGTCCTCACACACCTCAATAAAATGGGATGGTTGAGAGGAAGCACAAGCAATGTTACAAGTACCTCGAGCACTCTTATTTCACTCCCATCTGCCTAAACAATTTTGGGGTGAGGCCATACTTACAACTGTCTACTTAATAAATAGATTACCTTTCTCAGTTTTAAATTGGAAAACATCCTTCGAAGTTTTTTATCACAAATTACCAGATTATAGACACCTTAGAGCATGGTTTACGAACCGACCCGAACTACCCGGTTCGGGGCGTTTCGAACTGAACCAGCACCCAATTGGCCTGGTTCGCACATGAAAATCGGAATCCAGAGAAAAAAATTAAAAAAAAATAGAGAACCATCTAGTTCAGTATGGTATAGCCCGATTCAATCTGGTTCGATCTGGTTTTCTTTTTTTTGGCTGTTGGATAGATTTTTTTGAATTTTTTTATTGTTGGTACGGACCGACACGATATGGTACGAATTGGTACGGTATGGTATGGATCAATACTGTACCGTACCGATCAGTAATCGGCACGATGTTCGGTACCGATATGTAAAACCTTGCCTTAGAGTCTTTGGTTGTTTATGTTTTGCCACCAACACCAAGCCACACAAAACAGGATTTGAACCATGAGCTATAAAATGTCTGTTTCTTGGATATGCATTGGGCCCAAAGCATATAAAATTCATGATATCAATTCATACATAGTGTTTGTGTCAAGAGATGTAGTCTTCCATCAGTCTATTTTTATAAACCTGTGTCTTCCATTTGGTTATCTAGTTAATGTCCTTCATCCACAATTTCTGTACCCATCGTACCTGCGACCACATAAAATGATTTTTCCATCCCTATTTTCAATGTTCTAGTTGAGTGTCCACCCTCATCACCTTATCAAGAGTCATGTCCTACGCCACCTATTGTACCTCCTATTGCACCTCTTCGTAGAAGTATTAGGACTCTCAAAACCAACTTGGCTATAAGATTTTGTAGCACAAATTACACATGACAATTCTTTATCAATAGCTTTACCTCCTAATCAAGACAGTTCTGCAGGTACATCTTTTTCCAATAACCATTTTATTTCTGCTCCTACATTTAATCATGATTATCTTGCTTTTATTGCTAATGTATTAAGTGTCAAGAAACCATCTTCTTATCATCAAGCTAAGAATGATATCCAATGGGTTCAAGCCATGAATCTAGAATTGGATGCTCTTGAGCGCAATAATACATGGTAGTTGACTGAACTTCCAATAGAAAAAAGATCTATAGCTTCGAAGTGGGTGTATCGTATAAAGTACAAGCCAGATGGCATAGTGGATAGATTCAAAGCCCGGCTGGTAGTTAAGGGTTATAACCAGATTGAAGGAATTGATTATGTGGATAGTTTTTCGCCAGTTGCTAAAATAGTTATAATGCGCATTTTTCTTGCCATTACTCCAGCCAAACAATGGCCCATTCACCAGATTGATATCAACAACACGTACCTTCAGGGTTTCATTGACGAAGATCTTTACATGATACCATCGGAGGGTTATACAAAGGCATGCAATGGCCAGATGTGTAAGCTTATTAAATCCCTTAATGGGTTGAAACAAGCAAGGCATCAATGGAACAAATAGTTTACAAGCAAACTCGAGGAGTTCAGTTTCATTTAGTCATCTTCTGATCATTGTCTATTCATCAAATCCTTTGGAGATGATTTTCAAGCTCTTCTTGTTTATGTTGACGACATCCTTATCACCGGTACAAATGAGCATTCCATTTTCTCCACTAAGAAGTTTCTTGATGCTGAGTTCACCATTAAAGACATGGGATATGTTAAATACTTTCAGGGTATTGAGCTTGCTTGATCATCAGAATGTTTATTTATCAGCCAATGCAAGTACATACTTGACATGCTGCAAGATGTTGGGCTTTCTAATGCTAAACTTGCCCCTTTTCCCATGGCAAAAGTTCTTCGTTTATCACCAGATATGAGAGATTTAATGCTAGACCTAGAAAAGTACTGAAAAGTTATTGAAAAATTGTTATACTTAAGTCTAACTAGACCAGACATTACATACTCTATTCAACAACTCAGTCAATTCCTTCAATCACCAAGGATTCCTCATTGGCAAGCTGTTGTTCAAGTTCTCAAATACTTGTGAGGATGTCCCTCCAAGGGGGTGGTTTTTCTAGCAACATCATCCTTCAAGCTTCAAGCTTATTGCGATGCTGACTGGATAGCATGTCCAACAAGCCATAGATCAATCACAAGATTTTGCATCTCTTTCGGCTCTAATCTTATCTCGTGGAAATCAAAGAAACAAACGACCGTCAATCATTCTTCAGCTGAGGCCGAATATAGAAGCATGGCCAGCACAGCTTCTAAGCTCAAGTGGATTTCATTTCTTCTTCAAGATTTTTAGAATCCCCTCCACACTCTCATTCCATTGCATTGCGACAATCAAGCCGCCATTCACATCAGTAACAACCCAACGTTCCATGAACGTACGAAACATATTGATATAGATTGTCATGTTGTTCGGGATCATGTAAACAGCAAATTTCTTCAAATTATTCACACTCCATCTCATCTTCAATTGGTAGATGTATTCACTAAGTCTTTGTCAACTGCTTTCTTTACATTCATTTTGTCCAAGCTTGGTCTAGTTGATCTTCACCAACCTCCAGCTTGAAGGGGGGATGAAGACGTGTTATACAACTTATTTTAGCTAGCAAGAAAAGGCGCCAGAGTTTGTTATCCAGCTGGCATTCTGTTAGGAATCTTTGCTTAGTTTGTATAGCTCAGCTGGTATTCTAGATCATTCTTTTGAATTCTAGATCATTCTTTTCGTCTGTATATAAGAATCTCTTTATCAGTTTTCAATCAAGAAAATGAGAAGATAATTTTTCTTCAATTTTAGCTTTCTCTGTTTGTCCTGTTTGCAGAGCATTCATCCTTTGCATCATGGTTCCATCTTTCAAAGTTCCATCTTTCAAACTTGCTGCACCACTAGTTTTCCCTGTCAAGAACAACCATAAGCATTGATTTAATGTTTTCTACAAGAAAACTTGCTGCACCACTAGTTTTCCCTGTCAAGAACAACCATAAGCATTGATTTAATGTTTTCTACAAGAAAATTTATGCATCCAACTTACCTAATTTCTTTCCTTTATACTTTCCAAGAATGGTTAAGGCCAATTGCATTAACAATTCCAGCCAGGATTCATTTTATGATTGGTCTCAGACTCTTAGTATTGTGCTAGTTTCTAAAGGATAAACTTGCCTTCCATAGGTGACATTATTTTCTTTCCATATTTTTCTCATTGTTTT
Source organism: Cocos nucifera (assembly GCA_006176705.1). NCBI lineage: Eukaryota > Viridiplantae > Streptophyta > Magnoliopsida > Arecales > Arecaceae > Cocos > Cocos nucifera. The sequence continues at coordinate 2,859,909 of QRFJ01000065.1, read as the reverse complement.
AAGTTCTAGACTCTGAGCTGGATTCTCCCATTTCACTATTACTGTTAAATATGAGAGATGGAAATAAAGCATGATGAAGAAATTGCTATCTTGCATCTAACTTCACTTTGGTTCTATATGAACTCAAAATGTGAGTTAGGGTATGCAATTGACTCTATTGAATTAAAGAGTTCATGCAATAATCAACTATAGTTCCTCTTTCTCTTATAAACCATGGATGCAAGCATTTATTGCATCTAGCTTGCATTCTATTTCATGATAATCTTAAAATGTAAGGAAATGCAATGGTGTATTGAATTATATACTTATGAAATAACCAAGTTTTGCTTCTCTTTCTCTTCCTTTTAGTTGGATGGTTTGTGAACTTGATGCCAAAAAGTATTTCTTCATGGTTATCATTAAAAGGAGGTGTACAATTGCCAACCATTGATAATGAGACTCATATCCTGTGTCTTGATTGTAAACTACATAACTAATTTAGTGCATAAGCAATCACATGGAGCATGGTCTCCATTTTCGGTGTAGTTAACTTAATACCTTGGAAGTTATTTAAGAGGATGATGGTTTGCTCTCTCAATAGATGTTAAAGATATCGTTAGAAGAATAACATTCAGGATGCAAATACTGAAATAATATCTTAAACTGCCACTTGGCTTTAAAAAAAAAATGATAACACATAATATGTTCCTAAACTTCAAAAGCTAACTGCAGGGTAGAGCATGCAGCATGTATTCTTTCTTTTTCCTGCACAAAAGTGATTAAAGGAGGGTAACTGAGAAATTATTGTTATCGCTAGACTAATTTTTTTTTTTTCTTCTTACACACAGGAATGCTCAGCTGCTTTTGTTTTTTTCAAGACCCGCTATGCTGCGGTTGTTGCTTCACAGGTTCTTCAGTCATCAAACCCCATGCTATGGGTCACAGACCAGGCTCCGGAACCACATGATGTTTATTGGCCAAACCTTTGGATACCATACAGACAGCTTTGGATTCGTCGGATAACAATTCTTGTAGCTAGCACTTTTCTTATGATTTTATTAGTTCCTCCAATCACATTTTTACAAGGTTTAACGCAACTGGAAGATTTGAAGGAGATGCTACCCTTTGTGAAAGTTGTAATTAAAAGGTAAGTAAATATGGTAATTGCTTTTGCAATAAGTAATGTGTATTCTTCATCGGTTAGTGTTGTTTGTTAAGCATTGTTACTTAATTTTCCTCTGTGGAACTGTTTAGGAACTAAGCTAATATATGAAAAAGGCATCCAAAGTTCTTATAAATACATTAAATGTGTTGCTGACTTGATTCATCTTTTGTTCCATACATTTCTTCTAGGTCATGGTCTATTATGGATAATGTGATAGTGCAACATTCATTGAATGTCTTGTACTTGATTTTTTCCAATTAGGTTTTTCCTGACCATTTATCATCGGAAGATTAATGTATCTTTCCTTTAGGAACAAAGTAGCTGACCTTTTGGACTGCTAAATTGATATGAATGATGAAGCCTCTGCAGTGTAACACTGATGCTAAATTATGAGCTATGTCGTAGGTTATGTTCAAGAAATATGAATCGTTCTCATAGACTGCAGATCATGAACTCAGAATACCTTTGTTCATTACATGGAGGACCATTTTCCTATCACCAAACTTCGTATAGAATGTATAGTAAACTCAGATTTGTAAAACTTTTTGATGCATGGACTACTATAGTGCTTAAAGTTTATGACATGAAGATATCATTTTCCTAAGATTATGTGGGCTTACCATATAGGTGCCTTTACTTAGACTCCTTAATTTGCAATACAATATCACCAGTTCATCATTGCAAACTTTTTATTTGGGTTTTGAATATTGCGAGACAATGCTTTCTTAAACATGAAGTTATGCCTTGTTGATTATTTAACTTTGGTCAATCAAACAATTTCTTTATTGCTGCTAGTTCTTGTGTCCAATGTTTTGTGTCTTTAGTATGTTGTTCTTTCAGGTATTTTCTGTTTGCTTAGTAATTTTAGGAATGTATTCTTTTTTGTGTCCACAGATCTTGAAAAGTTATGAATTCCTACCACTTATGGTCCATTTTTTGTGTATTTTGCTAGTGCACCTATCCTTTTGAGTCAATATGGAGCTCCTATATGGCTTTCTAGATGATAATAATCTCTTATCTGCTACAGGAATATCTTGGTGCGGCTAGTGTCAGGCTACCTTCCTAGTGTCCTTTTACAGCTACTCATCTATACCGTTCCTCCTGTAATGATGCTATTTTCTGCTGTTGAAGGACCTATTTCCCGCAGTGGCAGAAAAAAGAGTGCTTGTTGCAAAGTATTATATTTTACCATCTGGACTGTCTTTTTTGTTAATGTTATATCGGGTACAGTCCTAAACAAGCTGGATGTCATTTCTACACCGAAAGATATTCCTTCCTTGCTTGCCAAAGCCGTTCCTGAGCAGGTGATTATTATCTCCTATTCTATGGTATATAAGATCAGGTCCTGTTGGTGGTTGTTACCTTTCTTTTCATCAAAGAGAGAGGGAGAGAGAGAGATCAGGTGCTGTAAGCCTGATTGATCCTAATTTTTGGTGTGATAATAGGAAATTATTGTCATGTGGAATGAATGTCATTCGCGCAAGGATTTAATAGCCACCCATGGTGGCCCTGTACCAGCCAGTATGTCCAGTACTGGCTAGGGTCTCTGGTACATGCTGATTTTGGTGATGTGTGCAAGAACCAGTCTATATCCCACCATGTCAAGGCATATTCACCTGTGATGCTTGATACACCTCTCTCTCTCTCTCTCTCTCTCTCACACACACACACACACACATTTGTTGCTCATTTCCACTGAGCCACAATGAAATGTATCAAACCTATACTACCCTCATATGGAGGTATATATTGAACCGGCCAGTGACTGATACGCGTCTGTACCCTGATATCTAACCTCTGCATCTTGAAGCATGTTCTGCGAATGCTAAAGAGTGATCAGGCATCATAATTAAGCTTTAGTATGAGCATTTTAGCTTTTATGCTTTGTATTTTCTTTTTGGAGATATCTTTGTAGTATATTCTCTTTCTAGGTTCACTATGACATGAATTGTTGCTCATAATAATATTATTTTAATATGTATTAGTTTGTTGTATAATAATTTTTAGAAGAATTGATCTTTTAGTGACTTCACTTCTTCTCTGAAACAGTCAACATTTTTCATGACTCATGTTCTGACGTCAGGCTGGGCAAGTTTATCTTCTGAAATAATGCAAACTTTTGCCCTAACATACAATTTTGTGAGAAAATATATACTCGGACTTCAGGATGATCCAGATTCTGTTCCATCCGTTCCATATCACACTGAAATTCCAAGAGTTCTTGTGTTCGGCTTACTTGGTTTCACTTGTTCCATTTTGGCACCTCTAATATTGCCCTTCTTGCTGGTGTACTTCTTCCTTGGTTATGTGGTGTATCGCAACCAGGTGAGACAATTATATTTGATACATTAAATGCCCAGAAAAAAATATATATATATAAAATGATAACAGTCATTATTGGTGCCTAAAATGGAAATGGTAATGCTATGGGGCTGTGCATTGGCATTAGCATTACCTTCATGGTCACACTCACACACCCCTCCTAAGAAGGAGAGGTTCTAGGTTCAAAGTCTTGGAGCATCTGAAAGTATTTGAACCTGAGTAATTAACACAAGGTGGGTCTCTCTCCGTTTCTCTTGAAAGAAATATAAATATATGTTAAGTTCGTCTTCATCTATTCACAGGGCTTATAAAATAGATGGTTTCTTTCGAAATGTAAATACCTTGACCATTGAGATTTTGTGTCACAACTCATAGTTTAGTTAACTAGAAAGTTCACCATCTAGCAATATTATTAATTTCATACTGTTTGAGGGAGGGGTTCCTAATACTTGGAAGACCTTGCACAGGCATGTTTTATTAGTAATTTCTGTTGACTTTTTAATTCATCTGCCATCCCTAGTGTTGGGCATTTATAATATAATGCCTCTTGGTTCCCTCTTCAAATTTGCAGATTATGAATGTATATTGTTCAAAATATGAATCTGGAGGGCAAATGTGGCCCATTGTGCACAACACAGCAATCTTCTCTCTAATACTGACACAGATAATAGCTCTTGGAGTTTTTGGGATGAAGAGATATCCAGTTGCTTCAGGTTTCACCATTCCTCTTGTGATTGTCACAATCCTCTTCAATGAATACTGCAGGCAGCGGTTTTACCCCATGTTCAATAGTATATCTGCACAGGTTAGTTTTTGCCAAGCTAGCATCAGGATGACTTGCTCAATCTTTTAATTGACTATTAGTCATTTATAGGAGGATCTGTCTCTGCATGAATGGAAGTATGCCATAAAGTAGGTAGTTATGTGAGAAGGAGCTCTTGCACTTGCAAGCCATCCTGCTAACCATTTTTCCCCACCTCTTCTTTGGAAGACTTTTAGTTCAATTCATATGTTTTGCTGTGACTGAGTTATATTTGCATATTCTCTACTGAAATATTTTAGAAACTATTGGAGCAGCAATAGCCAGAATCCCACTGAGATGACTTTTACACCTCGCTCAATAATGTTGTGTTTTTTCATCCCTCGACATGATTCAAAAATGATTGGGTGCCTGTAGCGTGCGGAGGAAATTTCCTCAGGCCTGGTAATGCTGGCTTAGTAAATTAATATTCAACCACCCTTGTATTGCATTCATTTTCATGAGTTGCACCAATCTACTTGTGACAGATGGCAGCATAACTTTTAACATGTACAAAACTGATGCTGATTACCTTACTCCTAGGCGATGTTTGGTTTGTTACAATGGAAGCTCTGAAATGGGTATCGATTTCCCATTCTGGTTCATTGGTGTTTCATAACTCATTTGGATAAGAGAATATCGATTCTAATGGATATTGGATTCCCATAAAATAGGTAAATGTGCAGCTACGGTTTGGGTATTGATTTACATTATATTGGGTATATGTTTAACTAATACTAAGATGAAAAAATGCTGTACATTATATTTATTAACCTCAATTGTATCTTGAAAATGTATAATAGCAAGATATATTTATTATTAAATAATAAAATATTATATTATGTTATATAATCCAATATACAATCCTGCAAAAATAATGATATATAATTACATATTACATAGTTTATATATTGTATTAAAAATATTGTATCATATTGTCTTGTATTGTATTGTACTATCAGGTAGACTAGGATTTGATTGGATTTCAAGTTAGATTTAGTTGGTAAAATTAGAAGACAAGATCTGTCATTGATGATTCAAGCTACTGAACGTAATATACTATTTGTAAATTGCTTAAAGGCTAAAAACTACAAAATTTGGAGATCGCTGGATTATACATCAGGGATATTAAGACGAAAAATTTTAAATAATAAGATATGGCACCATTTTTTGACTACTTAATGCATAGGCCAGAGATTTTTAAATTATATAATTTTTTATTCATATATATTCTAAAAGTAGTAGATCAAATTCAGTGACTCAAATTATTAGTGTCGGACCTTGTCTTATGATTTTAAGAAATGACTTAAAATTTGGTCGACCAAATATTAATATCATATATTATATTGCATTGTATTTTCTATTTCATATTATATATATTATAACTTATTGAATATTTAAAAGATAATAATATTAAAATATAATATGTCATTAACATGATGCATTTGTGCATCATTATGATGTTTCTAGTACAATATTTTATTCTAACTAGTCTATTATCAAAATCAATAATTTGTTTCTTATAATATATTCATGAAAAGGGGAATTTATGATATAATAAATTTAATATTATATTATTATATATGTATATTATATTAGCTATTATTAAATACAATAAATAATCATATTAGTTATATTACAAACAATTCAATCATATAGTTGATGTTAACATATCCTAGTATGTTAGAATACAAATCTATTAAATTATTAATGATTATTTATATAATTACAATAACCATACAATATGATTTGCAAGGTATAATATGATACAAGATTTGTTTATTCATTCAAGATCAACTGATACAAGCATGGAAATCAGAATGGGTTAGTGATGATTCCCAGTAATAGATAATGTGGAAGCTTTTTTTAAAAATAAATATTAAAAAAAAAAAAAAAAATCTTGATTTCTGTCCCTGATAATCAAGCAGGGCTGTAATGATTTATTGGTTGTATTTTGGAGCACCTCTGGTTTTGTCACAGGTTGGATTTTCTCAGTGATACCGCTTAAAGCGGCAATCCTGAGAAGTACCTGTCCACCTTTGGGAACTTGCGGCGATGAATAAATAGATCTACCTTCTCAGGATCTTATCGAGATGGACCGAGATGATGAGCAATCTGGCAGGATGGAAGAAATTCATCAACTGCTGCTCACAGCTTATTGCCAGTCCACGCCAGCCGCTACCTCTCAGGATATATGTGATGATGATGGATCCATCATTAGTAAAGCCAGCGTATCAGATTGCTCTCAAGAAATCATCCCGACTTGGGACCCTCCCGCCTAACACAGACATGCAGCATCTCATCTTATCAGGATATGATTCATCAATGTAAAGTTGCCTATTTTATTTTATTTTTATTTTTATTTTTTTGTTGCCATCAACCACAGAGAGGATAGGCGCTTATGGAACAGCAGCATTGTTGTGTAAATACCGTTTATCATTGGGATCTTCTCTTTATACCACTGTTACCAATTAATCGAATCAAACAGCTTAAGGATTCGGGCATCTTGGTTCACTGCTGAAGATCACAATTAAAAGGCTTATCAATTCACAGACCTGGTACCGTGTGGAAAAAAAAAGTTCACTTGATCTGATCGACAATGTGACTTAATTCATATCTGATTCGAAATTATACGAATTACAATTTGCATGCAAATGATGCCCTACAGCTTCAGAAAACAGGCGCAGCTTCACAAAATTTATACCGAGAAGTCCGTCCGACCCTGGAAGAAATCATCACCAAGCAAAAACTAAAAGTCAGGTAACTCGTGATCCAGCTCATGACAGCATTCTCTTTATACGGTAAAGTCTATCTTACTTCCGGTAACGAGACATCCAACCTTTGATCTTTCTGATACTTATTCTCGGTGTGCTGCAACTCCTTTGATAACCAGAAGACTTGCATCAAGCCACCATTCCCAATATGAGAAAACAATACACGCCTTGGAATTTCCAAGCATAACGAGATAAGTTTAATGAGCACAAAAAACAATCCAATGCCCACGAGATGCTTAAAAGATTCATCCTGTCCAACAGCCGGTAGAAGCAAATGAGAGTTTGTCGACTAGGAGTAAAGTAATCGATTGCAAGTATACAACAAGCTAACCTTTGTACTTCTCTGAAAATACTCGTGCAAGAATTCCTTCAAGATATCTGTCAGTGCAACACCTATGAATAAACCAACTGGAATCATCAGCTCTCTATTTCTTGAGATTGCGAGCAACACATCCGATACATAGCTGACAACAAGAAGCACAATAATGGACCATTTAAAAGCCTTCTGTCCAAGAAAGAGCAAGCGCTCTAGAACCATATCTTTAGCCTCCTTCCATGGGAACTCTTTCAGCGACCTGGGAGAACTCTCCCACAAGCTCTCTACTAAATCATCCAGGTAACCAGTTACATTTTTTGGCTCACCAAAATGTTCAGCAGCCCGTATTTTAACGGAATGAGTCAAAAAAAGCCACCTAGAATGAGATCCTATGGATACAGAGGCTCTGTAATGGGCTAGAGTTCTCTGGCTCTGGGAAGTCTCTATCTGCAAGGAAAAATTAATGATGCCAAAGCATTTGAGATAACTTCTCAAATTTTAATCAGAAGGAAGAATGTATACTTCATAACATTGTGTTAACAATTGCTATAAAAAACATTGTGTTAAGAAACTGCTATAAAAAACAGTGTTAAAAACCATAACTTGTTCATGAGTCGGGGATTGCTTCAGATTTCATAGCAAGAAACTAGACAAAATAAATGTTATTGTTACAAATATCACATGCTCAACGATATCTTTTGCACGTTATGCGCTCGGCATATGTACCCATACCATCAAATGCTGTTAAAAAATAAATGGTTTAAAATTAAAATGACTGTAATACCCTTATACATAGATATGCAAAAAAAAAAATTATAAAAGTATACGTGCAAATAGCAATTTCACACGGATGTTCATGTAATTTTGCATATTTAGGAGGGTCTGCACTCAAGAAAACCCATTAAACAATGATCGAAACTTAGTAGGGCTGAAATTGGACCGGATACGGGTCGAATACCATCATATCCATGTCCATATTTGTTTTGTCTGATGAATACAAATACGGATATGGATATTATTTGGATGCAAAAATTCATATTCATATTTATTTTAAACAGATCTAGATATAATTCGGATACTAGAAGTACGGATATAATTATGGATATAATTTAAATAATTAAACTTGTTGACTATAGAATGAAAGATATTACTAAATAAATGATAAATCAAATTAATAATATGTTTGTATGGTTATATATTTTTTTAAAAAATTAATAAATGCTATATAAAATTATATAGGGTTATATGTAAATTCGGATATTTGGATACGGATCGGATAATTGTCTCTTCATACCCATATTCATTTTTCTTCGATAGATATGGATATGGATAAAGATATTAGTCAAATCCTCAAATTTCTATCCATATCCGAATTGATTCGAATGCAAAAATGGATCCAGACAAATAATATCCATACCACTTTCACCCCTAAAACTTAGCTGAAATTTGTCAAGTCTTTCATGATTCAGTTGGATCAACAAGTCAAAAAAAAAAAAAAAAAAAAACCCAATTCACACTATCAATTTCCTTTGTGTAAGATCTTAACCTAGTCAAGTCGGAATATTAGGTGATCATTTTGGTAATACTATTCTCCATTTAATTTTGATAGAATTGTTACCATTGAGTCTATGACATCTATATATTCTTCATTATTTTTAAAAGAGAAAAAGCATATTGAACTTAAATTAATCGTAGACATTTAGATCAGTAAAATATTTTTTTATTGATTTACAAATATTAAGTTATAGTTTGTTTGTTAAGACGAGAATTTCATAAAGGCATCATGATTTATTCCACAAGAATGATATTAACATAAGATCATGCAGCATGACAATAATGATCTTTTTTTGTCACCCTTTTCAATTAAGAATAACTTAACTATCTTCACTAGATTTGACTTATGCCATTGGAGCATGCATCCAAATTGAATAAATTCAATCACAAGCTTTGGAGCATATGCTCAAATGGTAGAAATCAATTCCGGTGAAGATAATTCAGTCACTATTAATCAAGGGTGGCACAAAACAAAAAAAAAAGAGTATTATCATACCGCATGATCCCATGTTGACATTAATTCTTATCAAAGAAATCATGATGTCTTTGTGAAATTCTCACCTCAATAAATGAATAATCACTATTGATAAATCACTAAAAGGCATTTCATTGATCTAAACATCTATAATTAATTTAAACTCAATATACTTGAATCTTCCAAAAATAATGAAGAATATATAGATGTCATAGACTCAATTATTATACTTCCACCATAATCAAATGGGAGAATAGAATTATTCCAACTTGACCAAATTAAGATCTTAAACAAAAAAATTAACAGTATTACTTGGCCTTTTTATTTGACTTGTTGATTCAGCCAAGTCATGAAAGACTTGGCAAGTCTCAATGAAGTGATGATTATTTTTTAATGAGTTTTTTTAGTATATACCCTCCTAAATATGTGGAGTCACATGAATACCTTCGCATAGTTGCTATTTGCATATATACCCTTATAAATTTTTCTTCTTACCGTCTACCCATAAAGGTATTTCAGCTATTGTTAATTTTTGTAAATCGGATTTTGACCATTTTAAATGTGGTAGTTTGTAACGATGTAGTTAAGAGACATTGTTTTATCTTTTTTTAATAGAATAGTAAATGGTGCATAGGCGTGCAATTGCATTGGTTGGTATGTTAATGGAGGATAGATTAATTGGTGGCGATTTGTTCAAGGGGCGGTCGATTTAGAATGTGGTAGTATCAGGTGTGGCACTAAAATGTGACTAACGAAGAGGCAGGACCTGTGTGTGTTCATTAATGTCGGTTCGTTTCACTATAGTAGAAGTTGAGTTTAATCATACCGTTAAGCTATCGTAAAGGTGTGGCGGGGTAAGTGCATGAATGTCCACACCTCGTCGAATTGGAGTTATTATAGCGCGTGACTTGTGAGTGAGGCGAGTTATATGTATTGAGACCTCGTGGCACATCGAGACTTATTGTATGCTAGTCGATTGAAAGGGGATTATTGATTCCTGTAGGTGATTTGCTGTGCTTTTGGCTTAGAGGAAGAGACGGCACTGTCTGAATTTATATCTATCTTTGATGAGACTTTCTATTAGGAAATTTTAATATACATGTTAGAGAGTCATGTGTTTCATAGAGCGTGATTGAATAAGACGACGTCTCGTGGTGATTTGATACGAGGGGGATGCGGAGTGGTGGATTCGATCATTTGCGTCCTAGCTTGGTTGAGATAAGTAGAGCCTGTCTCGATTATATTGTCAATTATTTTTATTTTCGTAGAGCATGTCGATTCGATACAATCAGGATTTGAATAATTTGGGATAATAGGTGAGGTTGAGGATAACTTGCGTTGATCAATGTTGAGCGAGTAAGTGTTGTATTCACTATTAGGTGAGAGGGAAAATTAGTCAATTTTTCGAAACGCAGAAGCAGGGGTATATTTGATTGATAATAAGGTATTGTGTATTGGAATTGAAGATCGTTTTTTATGACTGTAATAGTTGTAAAGAAATCGAGGGGTATGAGATCATTATATTTGCAGTGCATTGTGCTCAGTCTGATCTTGATTAATGTGGATCGATAGTGCGGATCATAGTACGTATATGGTCGATACTGCTGATTGTTGTGAAGAGCTATATATGGATAGAGGAAGAAAGAGGTGATGTACCTATCGGTTAGTAGTGATCAGAAGAGCTGCTGAGTGTTTGGCAGAAATGTTATAAATTTGGTGGTGTACGGCAAGAGGAAAGGCTAGGGGCATCGGAGTGCAGGGCAATTTGGCAGATTGGTGCATTTTGTTGTGACACGATAGCTTAGCTTGATCTTTGAAAACTCGACATTGGTTGGCTCAGGAGAGATATTATCGGTCAGTAAGTGAGTGAAGGTCTTAACATCATTGCATGCTATAGACAAGACGTTTGTTTTGTAGTATTAGACGTTCTTATAGTAGAGGTGACAGGCTCTTATTGATTTTGGCTACACAAATGCTGAATAACTGAGACTGTGTTGTGCGTCGCTGTGGGTATGTTATTAAGACTGTTTTCGTGACACGAGTTAGCAAAGAGCGCTTTACTTCTCGTATTTAGGAGTAGTATAGTATAGTAGACACAAAACGTCTTCGGAGCAAGATGGATAGCTGGGATCTTAAAATATAAAAGAGTATGCGGTGAATGCTTCTGAGACTTACAATGACAGGTAAGCCTTAATAGTAGCCGTGTGTTCTCTGTAGTCAGTGCTTGAGTTTGTGTGTAAGACTAGCCGTCTATGCTATTTAATATTAAAGTTTTGCTGTTAAGGGAGTATGTGATGTAGTGTTATTGTGGGAATGGGAACGCTAGATTATAATACAGGCGACTGTTGAAGTCGCATGCCATAACAAATCGCTAGTTCTGGTTATTTATTAGTTTTGCTCTAAAATCGAGGATGCAGACTGGCAAATTGTGTTAGTCCATCTGATGGATTGTATCAGATGGTTCATATATGGCATCGGAGGCAATCGGTTATTGTATGATTGTTTGATTGTATGCCATTCAACTTCATCCAAAGCGAGCGCTTTTCCAATACTGATCGTGTTTGATGATTATGTACATTTCAGTGGGCATCGGTGGCATTGGGTCGAATATGTGACAAGAAGATACTCACAATAATGATATATTGGGAGGGGCTATGTTAGGTGGGGTTAGCCAATATCATGGAGGCTGATATATTCTGGTCCTTTGTGGGAGAGTATAGGTAACGGTCATTAATGGTTAATAGGTATATTACTAGATACATAACATAATGAGTAGTATGGGACATGTCACAAGGCATGGTGCATGAGTATATTCAATTTACTTATATGATGGCATAGGGAAGCGCTAAAAATTTAAAATTTTGTTAAAGCCTTAAAATGGGTATCTCTAACTGTGCTTATGCAATACTGTGTTTCGCCTGGCGCTTCTGAAATCGATTCAGATTGGCAATATAGGAGGTCTGGACGTGGAAATGGTTTCATATCTATTCAAAGAGATGGATCTGTTACTAATCTTAAACTATATTGATGGTTGTATATTTGTCTCAGAGCGATTTTTAATTGATTGTAAGTGGATTATGCACAATGCGGACATTTATTAGAATTTAGGAGGTTCATAGCGTCAGTTTTCTGGTTGTGTAATCAATGCATGTTGGTAATTGCTAAGCAAATATTATTTCGGGTTTTAGTTTTAAGGTATATCTAGGGATGAGTTAGTTTGAGCTAGTCTCAACTAATCTAGATCAAAAAAGAAAAAAAGGGGTAATGGCAACCGTCCATTGGGCGCGATGAGATTGCTGTCATTATATTTTAATTTGTATGTGTCTAGACGAGAGTTAGACTAAATTATTATGGTGAATATACATCAGATAGAGAGTGCATTTGGGAGATAGTACTTAGAGGTCAATATGTGGATGATATAACTGTAAATATTTGCTGTTTATGGGGTTTGGTACTCACTATGTTTCAGATCGTAGAACCGCTAGGAAGGACTGCGTGGTTAGAGACTACATAGTAGGTGGGTAGTGTTGAAGTCAAAACAGATATGAAGGTGATGGGCTGCTAACCAATCTGATTGGATGTGGATATCGTAATAGGACCGGCATGGGCTGTGCGTGAATTGGACGAGGCTGGAGGTGGTCCACTTTTCTCTTGCATTCAATTGGCGGGAGAAGGAGTCTTTGGGTGATAGAACATTTTGCTTAGTGGCTGAGTCTTATTAGAGGTCTGGGTAGGTTTCCTCTATTACAGCATAGCCTTTCTCGCGTCGCCGGAAGGGAAGACATCTTGCCGGCCTTTGTCCCTTGTTGCTTAGGTTAGATTAGTCTTATGTGATGCCTTGGCATAGCATTTGCGTTCAGCGCGCCGTGTATGATAACATTCCTACTTAGTGAAAGGCTGGTGTGCTCGAAGGATTGCATTGCTTGTCGCGGTCTGCGATGGAGAGCGCAGGGCAGCAAAGTTTCACTTGTCGGGGTATACGCAGACATTAACGGTATCTGGTTAGGTGAAAATGTGAAATATATAATATTACGGCGGAGGTCTGTCGAAAGAAGTGGTAGTTTCTGCGCTCATGATGTTACACCAGAAGAGGTATCAAGCTAATACCGCGCAGATAGTTGACTCAGAAAAAGATATTTAGGCTTTGACGCTAGGGCATGCATGCTAGGGACTAAATCTATGGAGCATCGACCCGTGTAGGGTGCTTCTGCTCCGGTCGGTCGTGCCGGGTGTTATTGCCTACTATCCTCATTAATGGACATCTCATAGTGAAAACTGTAGTTAGGGCACATCAGTTTACGACGCATAATCGTTCATGGCGGAATGTCCGTTAGATTAGTTGATGTCATACCGGGATATCTGGTGTATTGTGGGGGTCTAAAGTTGAATTAATGATGAAGTAGGGTTCGTGCTCGTATCGATTACATAGTGATGTGCGTAGAGTAATGATGTGCCTGTTAAGTGTTCCTGGAAGAGGTGTGGCTTGCATAAGTGGGAGTTACAGATCTGAAGGATGACATTGTTTTGCTGGAGAATACGTGGTGGGTGTGCGTGGGGGGTTTTGAAGGTAAAGCAGAACGCGCTCGGTGGTGGCGGAGTCAGTGTCTGAAATAAAGGATGTGCTGCTTCTTGACTACTTGTGGAGGGTTTGGATCTTGTAGATGTACTGTCTTTAATAACTGTTACAGATGCTATGTGCCAAGATATTCATAGGCACGGCGACGAGGTGGTATCAAAAATCGACAGATGTGCAGGCATGGTCGGGTTGAGTTCGGAATAGTGAAAGGTAACTATTGGAAGATATGTTGACGCTGGTTGCCATTATACATACAATCTTATATACAATTCAAATAATTATCTAAATCTAACCTCATGGTGTAGAGGTTTTTTAAACATCATTAACGAGTACTAATAAGTGTCAAGGTGCGAACTAGGTATTAAGGGTGTGTTGGTGGCGGTTGGTGTGTTATAGATGTAGTGTTTTGGATTTCTGTGGCAAGAGTTCTACTACATAGTTACGGCAGACTTATGTTGCGGCTGGAAGATGTTAACGTATGGCCGGGTAGCGACTTAGGAAGTGGATGAGTAGTGTTGAGATCTTAGTTAGATGAGAGGTGTTATTCGGGTTGATTAAGTGATGTAGTTGACTACAGGGTTGTTTTTTCGTTATATTGAATTTATAGCACTTAGCATTGGTAACTCAGGAGAATGGGAGTGTGGCAAGCACAATTTATAGAACACCTTGATGTTGGGGCAAGGAGAAGGAAGAAGGCCAGTGTTGTTCGCAACTTTCAACTAACGTCGGTTAGGCGTATAAGGGTGCATGATTGGTCAGATGTATTGTGGTATGTGTGTGAGAGGTAGACTGTAGCGTGTTCGCTAAGCATTCGCAGCAATTATCATAGTTGCGTCTTTTAATATAAGATGAGTGATTTGAGGGGTCGATTGAAGCAAAGTGGGTGATGTGTGTATTGTCTCATAGTGCGCATGCGGCGGTAGAGATGGTCGGTAGTCAGAGACGTTAAGTCGTGATACTAGGTATTAAGCTTGACAAGTGATGTTTGTGATAAAGATAGAGATGGCTGGATATATGGACGAGATCGGCAGTGGACATGACTGTTGAGAAGAGAGATGATTGTGGTAGGCACCCAAATAGAGAGCATACAGTGCGAGATATTATGATCAGCTGTCTCTGCTTATTGGCGGGATGGGGGATGAATTGTTTGGATGCAGTAGGTGGCGTGGTAATTTTGGACATTTGGGTCCTTACGTTGGTGCTGGAATAGAATCATAGTAGCTAGAAGATTCAGAGAGATGAGGATCTCTAGTGAGCGAACGAACTTACAAACTGCCTCTTGGATGAGACTTGTATAGGTTGGAAGATTTGAACACTAAACTGCGAACGAATAATTAGTAGGTCTTTTCGCTAACAACACCTGTTTTGTCGATATAGATGAGTGAAACGCACTGATACATTTTGTACTGTGCTGAGATATCAAAGGAGAAAAACGTGTATGTGTATGTATGTCAAAGCATTTCGATGGATGTGAATTATGGGAGGGAGGCGCAGCTCGAGGCAGTAGAATGTTAGCTCTAAGTGGTAAGAGTGATGAAGCTTTATAAAGAAGTAGCACAGCGATCTGATGGTTGTGTTCGAATGGATCTTCATTCAAGTAGAATAGTCACTCTCGGTGATTAGATGGCTGTGTCGAAGCGAGAGCGAGTGTTATTATGCGCTTAAAGACCTTTTTAGTTAAGATGTTTATTCAAGGTAGATGTGAATTTCCATGACCGAAAAAATAGGAGGGATAGATAGCAGAATAGGTTATATACGACTGTTGCGAGTTGCTAGAGTGGTGTATAGTATATGGGCCTGGAAAGCTTCAAAATACAAAAAGATACATTTATGTAGTGCGCCGCCGAATTGTAAAGCTGTTCACATGGTCGCGTTAGGCGCGGTATAGGTGTTTGTTATGTGTGCGTGTACTGGCGTGATTTTATTGTAATGGCAATAGTATTCGAATTTCCTCTTAAAGCCTTTTCGGTTCGACGCGGCTTAGGAAGTTTGCCGGTAGTGGAGAGAGGTCGTGATTGCACATCAATGACTGAGTGTGGTGCGATTATTGAGATCAGATGGGAGCGTCGATCTTTTGGATGATTGATGTGTGTTAGACGTGATTAGAGTGAGGTTGAGAAGGCGATTTATAAGACGTGTGTTCTTGGGTACTGTATGAGCAAAGTATAAAAAAGCGCTACATCTGTAGATCTTAGTCTTACGAGCTAATTGTTGACGTGGTATTGGAAGCTCGCTATAATTATTGGCCCTGGTGACCAGCGGGCGCGAGCAACGCGACTGGCACACCAGGCAGTCAGTATTGGCATCGCAGATTATAGTGTTAGTTTGTGCGCGCGCAGAAAAGCCACACGGAACAAGAGCGAAGTATTGACGATATGAAAGGCTGTAAGTAGAAGTGCATTGGTAGGCGGAGCTGTGCTGAGATAAGGCATGATAATAGTTTGTTAATTCCGCGTGGAGAAATTAGATTGCTGGTGCGTGCATACGGAGTCAAAAAGAAGAAAAAGACCGGGGGGTCGCTAAATAGGGAGGGTGGGAGGGTAATGAATCGGGGGCTAGAAGTCGCCACTATAAGGCGTTGTGGGAAGCGTTGAGCTTGCGGGCCGGGTTAACGCCTGGTTTATGAAGCGACGGCTGGGGAGAATTTTCGGTAGGAGGTTTGATATCCATTGGAGGCATGCAGCGTTCGCTATATTTTTGAGGTAGCTCACATCGGGAGCGTTCTCACATTTCTCAGCGCGTTATGCTCCCGCTTACTATTCAGAATAGGCTGTCTCTCGGGGTCCTCGCGTGCGTGCGGCGCTATCTCGTTTTGGCTTAGCGCGATGGGATGTGTGTCGTGTTAACTTCGCATGCTCGTTAGCCGCACTCAGTAGTTGGCGCTGTGAGACATGGATTGTCATGCAACAACGAGGGAGGGTTTGGTGTCATGCGGAAAAGGAGCATTAGGTAGGAGTGGTAGGTCGCTAAGAATTCTTAGCTAATTATGGGCGTACATCGAGGAGAGATTTGAATGTTTTCGCGTATGTATTAGTTTCGAGATGGAGCTCGTTTGTACCGTGTTGTTCATGTGGTGAGTACTAGTATGATACTAGCTGTTGGGATAATGTATTGTTAGTCGGGTGACTAGATGCTTGTGGCCCCAGGGAAGTAGGTTGTGGGGTTAGGTGAGGATGGTTTTGGGGGGCCGAGGTGTCGGCTCTTTACTGCTGTGGTCGCGCTGCAGAGTTTGGTATGCGGTGTTATATGTGTCGTGAATCGGGCGGGTGCGCCGATCTGTCTATATTAGCGTATAGTACTGGATCTTTCTCTCTTCTTTTACTGCCCCTGGGAATCTGTACTGATTGGCAGAGGCGTGGGCACTCTAAGCGGGGCTACGAGTAAGGGTGGTTAGATGCTGTAAGATTGTCGGCTATGTAGGCCGTCTGTTGTGGTATATAAGTCGAGAGTTGATCAGGAGGCGTGTAGAAAGTGATAGTATGGTGTAGCGCTATGCGATTAGTTTTTGGAATTTGTCGAGGATTGTTGTGGTTTGCGTGAGTCTGTGTGTGTTAATGCGCGTGGTGAATAGATAGCAGTAAGCTCACGCTTAATACGGTGGAGCTGTTGGTTTCAAAGCCGGTATCTGATTGATGCTTGGTGTCGTGTGAGTATGTTGCTGTGTATCGGTTGGTGTATGGGTTTGATTTATGATTTTGTTTCTTGTGTTGAAGTATGAGAGGAGATAGAAGTCTTTTGGTGTAGTTGGAATTGGGATAGATAGTAGTGCGCGGAAGCAAGGTTAGAAAGAATGCAGACTTGGCATGGGTTTAACGCGTAGTATATAATGCAGTCGTGTCTGACTCTATTTATGGAGTAGGAAGTGGAGGATATGTAGTTGGGAAGGATTGCTCAGAGGATTATAGATATGAATTTGTAATTCTTGGCGTGATTGATCTTGATGGGACCGAGGGTGGATATAACGATATTCGGTATGGATGTTGGGGTGGATAAAGAGGATTAGGGTGCATAATAGTAGTTGAGCGTGAATTAGCGAGTGGTTTCTATGTAGAGTGTTATATGACCTCGGGATGTCATAACATGATCATAAGATATTATAATTTTTTTAGAATAAAAAAATATTTTCATCATTTAAAATTTTAAATAAAAAAAATAGAAATATCGCATTTAATGCATGTTGAAAAATGATGACTATATGGCCCAATCATATAGCGTAGTGCATTGTTATTGCACTCATGCAATGCAAAAAGAATTACTCTACTTTCATCATATCTAGCATGATTTGGAGAGGCTAGATAAATGTGGGGAACAACAATATATCAATGCTATGAAGATAATAGTTTTATAGTACTTTCTTTTAGGAAGATTTTGTTCTCAAATAATCTCAAAATAACACGTGGTTATCATTTGAGAGAGTATAGTTTAGGCTAGTTTTTTAGCGAGTCACAATGTTTCCATAGCAATTTGACTCCCACGGAGCATGGGTTAAAGGAGTTCAATTTGAAAGATGTGGAAAATTGCAATGTGAGAGTGATTTGTCACAATCTTATATTGGTGTAGTTTCGTACTTTTTTTGGTTAAGTGAGGAATTCACCTATATGATATTTGTCTAGGGCTTCCTCCTTCGATGTAATAGCCAAGACTCAAACGAAGAATTGGCCAGAGGTATGACCATTAATGCAACCCCCAATAAAATTGATTTAACCCTAAAATGGACCATATGTCATATATTTCCAGCCCATAAAGTATTGTAGGGAATCCATAGCAACTGTGACAAAATATTGGAATGTCTATTTTTTTAGGAGACCGGAACATCCAAATTAATAGATGGATAACAACATATAAGGGTTACACAAAAGTCTGCCTGCTGGTTGGCTCTAGAACGGATCACATGGAAAGCATAAGATTTGATAGGTCACTAAATTGATGTAATCTTATTTACTAATATAGAGATTCTAAATAGATTTTACTCCTTGTCCAATATATTCCTAGTTTCAAAACATGTTCCGCCGTTGTCGGTTGCGTATCTCTTAGTATAACATTAATTATTTTAAAAGAAGAAAAATGATCAGATGCTTGTTCCGCTTCCACATGCATCATTCCATGGTTGATTATCCTTTTTTCTTTTCTTTTCTTTTCTTTTTTTTTGAGATATATTCCTTTCTGATTGTCACCTCCTATAAGATTACCTTATATGCCACTGGTAATCACCAAACTTAGAACAATGTGTTGCACCATATCCTTCCTTCGGTAAGTAAATTCATTTATCCTCTACTAATACATCTAAAATTCCCCATTCAATCCATGTGCACAAGATCAAAATGACAAAAAGCGGGCATAATAATCTATTATAGCAGTCACGGAGGACGCAAGCTAGAAGACATTCCACAGACCATCTTTATCCCTTTATCCTTCCTTTGAAAACCTAGTCAGAGCCATGCTAACAGCTTCTTCTTGGAAGAAGAATCATTTACAAATGCAACAAGAGACATGCATGCTGCAAAGCACTGATTATATAATAAGACCGAGTTAAAATATATGATAATTAAGATAGAATATGACAAGAAACTAGGCTGCTGAAAACAAAGCTCCCACCTTAGTGACCGTCCATGTCATTAAATAAACAAATGGAATTCCAGATGCTGCACGCCAAAGATAATACAAAAAAGGTAGTGTTAAGGTTGTCGCTTGTTTTTTGTCTTAAACTCGTCGATGTTATTATATGGTCATTGGTTTGAGGGCATGTGCCTTCCAAGTCTAACTTGTCAAGCTCTGACGTTTAGCATGGAGATCTTTGTTCCATGACCCTCCTGGTTTAAGGATATTCTCACTGCTTTACCGTCATAATCATGTTCCCAACCTTCTCAGCCGACCGAGAAAGTAATTAATTATGAGAATGTGCTGGCTAATATTGTTGTATATTATGATCATTATGTAATGTTGTGCCAGTTATATACGGTACCGTTATTGCCTGAGATACGTACTGAAGGAGGTACAGATAAAAGAAATTAACTACAGATAAGCAGTCTCCATGCATCTTCCCTGTCCTGAACTCTAGGGTAAAGGTGGCAAAAAGTCTGCTGGTGAAGTCTCCTAGTGACTGTATTGGAGATCCGATGCCTGCCTTCACAGATAATCATTTGGATATAATGAAAGGGCTAGCCTCCAAGCCTTCTCTATACCAGATATATTATTTTTGAAAGAAAATGAGTTTAACACTAATATCGATCAGTGACAATAGCTGGTATTAGATCAAGGAAACCATGTTGCTCAATTATAGACATGTTCTCCTTCCATCAGTTGGGGGACTTGTAAAAGGGAATGGTTTTTGTAAAAGGGATGGTTGAGCAAGTCATATACCATTCCTTTTATCATTGCCATGCTGACAAAGACATTTACAATATATATATATATATGCAGAGAACCTTGAATGCAAGTTGCCTTATGACTGGCCTTCTCTGAATTGGTTCTGGTAATGTACGATAGGTTCAAATTTTCAGTCTAGGTATTTTAGAGAAGATGACTGTACTGTTGATTCCTTAAAGAACATTATGTTCTGAGTGGGTCTTGGAAGTTAGAACAGTCGCCCCTCCTAGTCTTGGTTTAGGGGCTATTTTTATGTGGAGATGGTATGGCCCATTTGCTAGTTTGTGCTGTATTATTTATATATATATGCATGTGAATTTACATGACTTAGCAGATTTCAACATAAAAGAAAGAAACCCTCCTGTTCTCATCCGCATGTAATTGGTTTTACTGGCTTTTTGAGCCAGGCTGCATTAAGTTTGTACTATCACTTTTATTCTACCAAATCCATCTTAGCTACATCTAAGAAGCACACCGACCGTCTTTGTCCCGCCAAGGGAACTCATCATCCACGCAAATGATGCATTACAGGCAAGTCCCATCTATTGGAATATTTTAATTTTTTAGAATTTTTATGATTCTGAAAAGGTTTGAATATTAAAATTTTAATGTTTTTGAATAATTACATATTGGATATTTTATGCAAGCAAACTTCCATTTAATGAAGTCCAATAATTTCAAGATGAAGTTGAGCTTTGTGGGTCCAAGGCTAATGGCTCTGTCAGAAATATATTCTTTCTTGTTTACTTTCTCTCTCTACTTCTCTTGTGGGTGACTAAGGGAAGCCTGTGGGTGATCAACTTCAAATGTGCCTTCTTATTTCACTTTTTTCATATTATTTTAGCAAGGTTTTGTTTTTAATTATTTCAAAGTATTTCTAAATATGAGCATAGTGTTTTCCAACACCATCATCATCATTATCATCCTCTTATTTCAGTTTTATCATATTATCTTAGCAAAGTTTTGATTTTAATTATTTCAAAGTATTTATAAATATTAGCATATTATTTTTCCAACACCATCATCATCATTACATTCTCATGCCAAAAAATAAAAAGTTTTTATCCCATATTATAATTTATTGTCAGTCACTAATAATTTAGTAATTTAGGATCATCCAATCGAACAAAAATAATATAGGGCAGATACTATAGAATGTCTATGAGGTAGGCTTTCTATTTTGCCATGTTTGTCCTAATACCAATCTCAAAAAAGAAACCTAAAAGTCAAAGACTTCTTTTTATTAATAGAGTTGTTAGTTTCATAATTAAAAATATATAATATAATATTTTTTTTTCTTTTTTATTTTCATAATATAGTTTTTATAGATACATACTATATGACTAAGTAACAAATTAATCATCAAGAAAGATAATACATATATCGAGCAAAATCAATAAATAATTTTTAGAATATGGAGTCCATTAATATATAGTATACAGTCAAATGATACATACTTAGTGAATCAGTTATCTAGAAACCCAATATATATCTCCAAGCAAATGATATATAGTTTTCAGAATATTATGTTTATAAGTACATACTATATAGTATAATGATATATACTTATCGACTTTCTAATATATACTATAAACTTCTTTGATACACATCTAGTAGTAATCTAATGCATACCTCTAAGTAAATTGATACAGAATTTTCAAAATATGAAGTTCATCAATACATAGTACATGGTCAGATTATACACATTTGACAAATTAGTCATCTAGCAATCCAATATATATCTCTAAATAAATTAATATATAGTTTTCAGAATATTATATTCACCAGTACACATAACATAATATAATAATACAAACTTATTGACTTTTTGATACATACTATAAATTTTTTTGATACATATTTATTAATGATCTAATACACACATGCAGATAAATTGATATATAATTTTTAAAAAATATTTTTTATTTAAAAATATATATTAGATTACTATTGGGTATATATCAAAAAAACTTGCAATATGTACCAATCAATGGGTATATATTACTAAATAATATAACATATACCGATGAATATAATATTCTGAAAATTGTGTATCAATTTGATTGGAGGTGTGTATTAAATCGCTAGATGACTAATTTAATAAGTGTGTATCATTTGGCAATACATTGTATATTAGCAAATT
Organism: Cocos nucifera; assembly: GCA_006176705.1. Taxonomy (NCBI): domain Eukaryota; kingdom Viridiplantae; phylum Streptophyta; class Magnoliopsida; order Arecales; family Arecaceae; genus Cocos; species Cocos nucifera. Next base: position 2,837,440 of record QRFJ01000065.1, on the reverse strand, counting down.
TTATATTCTAAAAAATATATATTAATTTATTTAGAGATGCCTATTGACTTGATGATTAATTTATTTAGTATGTATTACATAACTATATAGTATATATTGATAAAAAGTATATGCTAAAAATGCATAAGAAAGAGAATATTATATATTTTTAATCACAAGACTAACAATTTCTTTAGTTAAAAAGTCTTTAAATTTTAGTTTTATTCTTTAAGATTGATATTAAATGAAACGTAGCAAACTATAAAGTCTGCTCCATAATTATTTCTCTAGCGCCTGCCTCATATGATTTTTGTTCCATTGAATCATATCTAGCTTAACTTAAAGAACAATTTTCCAAAAATCTACTAACTTGGAAACATATTCATTGACATAAAAACACGTCCACATTGATGAACTAGGTAATGTAGATCCTACTTTATTATGTGTCAAGGCTATCAGATAGATAAGCATACGTAGACAACCAAGGAAGGGGTTTAATAGACTATAGAGGAAGTAAATACATATTAGGCATATATAATATGACAAAAATTATGTAGTAATGGAGCAGATGTATTCCCACACCACTAGAAATACAAAGGAAAAGAATTGATTTCCAGTTTGAAATTTTGACAACAAATTAATTCTAACAATTTGTTCTTACCTAACAGCTTTCTAGATGAGAAGTCACTTATGAGAAGATAGGATAAAAGTCAACATATACTGCAATTAACTAACAGAAGGTATTGGACAAGCAAGTTTCTTATATTGGAGCCAGAAAGAATTTCAACTTGTGGATAAGATTCTATGCGTTCACCAGTTAAATGCTTGTAGCATGTGGTTCTTTGAGCATTATTACCATAAACGATGCTTTATTATTCATGCAGAAAATTAAAGGTTGGCTCCTCCCATTTGGCACACTCAAAAAAAAAAAAAAAATGTAATTCTGAATAAAGAAAACACATAAAACTCATCATGAACATAAGCAGTGGCAGATCACATAACTTTCAAGAGTGTTATTTTTTAGATGATTCTTGTTGATAAGTTTGAGGTATTGTTTGCTGTTTACAAGCTAGCTAGGGCACATTTAAATATAATTGATGTCATGGAGAGATTTTCTTGAATGGACCATCATGGAGAGATTGATAATGAAATTTGTCAGAACTGGTAAGGCTTCAATAATGAGTATAAGAATGCATCATGTTAATAGTGTATATGAATGACACAGTTCTGCAGCCCTCAAGGATGAGAACTTCTTTATGTAAACCATCAAGCATATTGGAAAGAAGAATAAAATGTCAGTATCTTCTATACAAGGAAATATGAAGTTGGAAATATGGAATTGTTGATGATATGATAAATAGTGAAAGTTTCCTCAAGAAAGAGAGCTCAAAGTAACACGAGCAACATTATTGTTACTGAAGTATTATGGTGACTTACCAAAAACCCCAACTATAACAAATCTAGATTGTTGTGTTGATCTTGCATGGTATAAAACGTGAAAAATTATTTAAACTTCATGAAATTTCATGAACTATTCTTATTATATTTCGATTTGGCTTTGGTTTTGCTTAAATGTTTAATCACGCGATGGAAATTGCAACCATAAGCAATTTTCATTTAGTTAATGAGCTTTCAGTGATGATATATTTATCCAAATATAAGGTGATTATAAGAATGAAAATCAAGCATTTCATGCCGGTGAACAAAATAAGAATTTCTGGCAGCAAAAGAAAAAAAAGAAAAAGGCATTTCACAGTTGCATTCCAAATGTTTGCCTTCTTATATGTGATTGTGAGTTTGTGAAAGATGAGATATAGCTATTAATAGTCAAATTCATTATATCATATTCAAAAAAATAGGTATATGCATGTCATTGCTAAGGGATACTAGAATGTTGCAAAGACTCGATGCTCATAGAGCTAAAACACAAATACCGCAGAATGTCGTCAACAAATATAGGTATAATCAATGGATTTAGATTATTCTTGTTTATATTCTCATCCATCACTTCATTTTACTATTCATTTTCCTATGATAGTTGAACTTGAAAGTTTTGATCACTATTTTATATGGACAAAGACAAAAGCTTCAGAGATTTTAACAGCTATTTAATGCAACATACTGCTTATATGATACTTTGATCAGTAAAAAATAAGCGATTATCGTGTTATCTTGTTATAAGGATGACACACCCTCTTGTTGGACTTGGGCAGTTCATGATGTAAAGTTACTCCACACTGGACTGCTATTATCCCTCACCCTTCTAAACATATTTGATAGTAATTCCCATCATGATATTAACATAATGATGAAGTATAATATGTCAATAGAGGACAAGAATCATTATTACAATGAAAATGATATAGACCTTAAATTTTAAATGTTTACCAGATAATCATATATCTCACACTTTTGAAAGAGAAGACAGCTTAAGAAATAGCATGGAAACCAAAAACTACATAACCTTAGATCTTTAGGTAAGACATGAAACTAAAATGTGAGATTAGGTTTAAATGGAGATATATATTAAGAGTACTCTTCCATATATTCAAGTGTCGATACTCTCAAATATTAACTAGACTAACTTCCGTTAAAAAAACAAAAGAAAGAAAGAAAGAAAAAGAAAAGTAGCGATTGTGTCAAGCATGATGTGGGAACATAGTATGTCCATAAAAAAGGAAAAAGGGGAATGACGGAGAAACTTTATTTGGTAAGGGATTTAACCGATCCTGCTTTGTTTCTGGACGTGATATCCCTACGAAGGAACCATGACATCTCGAGATGCTCTACTTGCTAGAGCCTAGGAAGATGTTGCCAAATTCTCAAAGAAACCTCCTCTTAATTAGTGCCTTCTAGCTTAGGTTTCCAAGAACTTTATAACAAGGAATTATCATTTCATAATAACCCCATGCCTGTGCATGTTAATATATGAGGTTCTACAAGCGCCTTTCAACACAAGCAGCGGTGTGCATCCCAACATAATAACAGGACAGGCCCATGTTTCCTGACACAAATAAGAGCTTTGAGTTTAAGAACTTCTGAGTCAAGGACAGCAAATACAGTTCAGGGATTGGGGGAAGATCCCAACAGGAAACAAAGCAACCACTACACAACTAATGTAAAGTGTTCAATTGAAGAAACCAAAGATGAGGAAACACTAGCAAGGGGTATGAAACAAAAAGCACATCAAACAACTCTTCTGAAGACTGTTTTTATTGGGTTATAGCTGAATTCCAACACCATCTCCTCCACACAAGTTCATGTACAGCAGCAATCATATTTGTGCCCCAAGGATGTGCACCAGTTCATCAGGAAGACATTGCTGCTGCATCCCTTGATAGCTAGTGACCACAGGCGGATAGATCAAAGGGCTTATGTCATTCCAGTTCATGCTTCCTGATGTGCTGGTCCCATTGTTCTCAGCCACCATGTTCCCAGCTCCAAAGAAGCAATCCAGCCCTTGTAGTTTTACTGAGTTGCCCAAGAACATCTCATCAAGCTCCACTGCAATCTCATTGAGACCTTGTGATATACGGTAGCCTGATGGAGAATAACCATTCATGAAAGAATTGGCTTGTTCAGGAAGTGTGATTGAACCCATAGAATTTCTATTCAGGTGGTGTCGTCCCAGAGAAGAAGCAAGTGGATTTCCTTGCTCAGCCCTCCCATGGCAACAAAACGCACCATCAAGGTTCATTAGAAACTTTTTGATCGATTCATGGTCGTCGCTAGCATGGTGACCCACCTGGTTGAATTGGTTAGTGGGATTGGTTGGCATGGGGCAATAGGAGTGATAGTTACCTTCCTTAGCACTCATGGTGCTGCCATCTTCAGATTCCTTGGTCCCTTGATTTCTTCGGCAGACTCGACGAGCCTGTTGTTGATTCTTGTGCTGCTTTCCCAGGAGCTTCTTCTTCAGCTTTGTGTTCCAGTAGTTCTTTATATCATTATCGGTCCTTCCAGGTAACTGTGCTGCAATTATGGACCATCTGATCACACAAAGAAAACCAAGCTATTACTGATACTGCTCTATACAGTCAATATTGAACGATAGCATGATTGCATGCAGATATATCCAAGCTTATCACCTGCTTCCAATAGCAACATATAGGCTACATATGATGTTATCTTCTTCTTCAGAGAAGCCACCATGCTTAATATTTGGCCGGAGATAGTTAAGCCACCGGAGGCGGCAGCTCTTACCGCATCGCTTAAGGCCTAATTTCCAATTAGGAAAATTCATCATTGTTTGCATTAATAGCAGTATAGTTCTACTTGTTTAAGAGATTTATGGTGTGTTTGAGAGGAAAATCATACCAATCTTCTGTGGGAGGGCGATCCAGTTTCCACCAGTGCCATGCTGCTCCATGTAGGACTTGAGCTTGGCATCCTCCTCGGGGGACCATGGGCCTTTCCTAACGTTTGCTTTGTCACAGCAAGGAGCTCTTCCCATGGTCAGATCTCTCTTCTTCGGAGGTTGGGGCTGCTTCCTCTCTTCTGCAGTTGATACCGTACCCAAGACCTGAAATAGCCACTAGAGTCTGTCTTACCATTAAAAAATGGAGGGCAAATAAAAATTTGCTTAGCGAGAGGCCAGTGAAGTTTTTTTATTCGTCGATAGTTAGTAATGAAAAAGTATTACGATTTTGTCAATAGTTAACGAGAGATAATTTTGTCCACATAGAAATACAACCCTCACATACTCCATCTATCCTTCTTAGCATCCTTTCAATTTGAACGGATGCAAATTGATTGGTCCGGACGGATGGATGGATCGATGATCCTTCTTTTCATCAATATCTTTTTGAAGATTTTTTTATCCACATGATGGATAGAGCCATCCATCATTTCTCTAATGATCCTAACTAAATACAAGATAAAAGTTGGTCAATGTGTATGTCTTACCACAAGTTCCTTGCATCCCCCAAGAATTTATTTGCTACTACATCAACCAAAAGTTTCATTGCTTAAAGTGAAGAAAGTTTTGATATACCAAAAATTTAAAAAAAAAAATAGTATACCAAAAATTCAAGAACTACTAAATAACTATAGTAAAAGAACCAGATAATTCGCGTACTAATATACAAGTGCATTATAAACAAGCAGTTGGAGATGTAAATTCGATAAGACACAAAAACAATAAACATTAGACATTAACTTATCAAAAAGCATTAATTATTATCCTTATAAAAAAAAAATTCCAGTAAAAACATATAGAGTTGTTTTCTCAGAAGAGATTAAAAAGAGATATTTAGTGATGATCCATGGGAGTAGACTTTTTCTGTGTTAGCTAGCTACTCGACTTAGATCACTGCATTGAATAAATCAACTAAAAGGCATCACACCTTTTTGATTTCTTGCAAGAGTAATAACATGCCGACACCATTTCATGAAAGCTACGTTTATTTATACTTTTCTTTTGTTAGGTGACCAAATGAATAATTTAAGATGCTGCACTGAGATTTCGGAGAAAATGAATCCTTGAATTACCAATATGTATGGGAGGGAGATATGGTATTAAGTTTGAACATGATCAAACGTTAGATGATGAAATCCTTGACTTCTGACCTCTGCTGAAGCCTTTCTCAGAAGAAACGCTGATAAGACCTTCCTTAATTTTAGTTTTTTGTTCTTCCATGAGCCATCAAAAGGAAGAGGAACGAGTCTAACTTACAGGAAATATTTTATAAGAGACAGATGCTTCCACGTAAAAATTGTTGGGAGATTTATGAAACCCACTGAAGAAAGAAGGTACTTCATGCACTTTTTTAGAGGACCATATGTATATCAAATTTTTCACTCTCAATCAATTTGGTCAAATGAACATATCTACATCATTCTCCTCAATTCATCAGCTTGGTGACCTTCAATAAAAATATTGTCTTATTGGCTGCAATTTTACAGCATTAGATAGTCTTTTCTTCCCCTAGATATTAATTTTAAATTAAAGTTAGAATAATATGACTCTCTCTCTCTCTCTCTCTCTGTGGGAGAAAAAAATAACTCCACCCACCTCTGGTGATGAAATTTTGCCCTGTTTGGTGTAGTTATTTCTCACATTCTTATTTCTGCATTAACAAGCATAATCAATATTATAAATATTTTCCCTTAAGTTTGTGCTTATTGAATTTGCTGTGATCCTCGAGAAGTTTGCCTCCTTTTCTTCCCTGAATTGTAAAGCTATGGCAATCACAAACCTGTCTAGTATTTCTTTATAAATTCAAGTATCTTTCATTTTCTTTTTTCCCATTTTAGAAAATTTGGTGGGAAACCACCAGGATCTATTACTTTGCAGGACAAACTCTGAAGTGCTTAGAAGGAAAGGTTGATTCAATCCACGAACAAGTTGACTTCAAGTAGAAACTGGCTGTGAAACCTTGTTAATCCATTCATGGAGCCATCTTCTCTAGTTTTGTGATCCATTGTCAACCACTTCTCAGTAACTTTTGCTAATTGTGGTTTGCCACCAAGTTTGAGGGCCCATTCCATGTAGATAGGATAAGGCTTCTCAGGTAGGACAACGCTTGTTGCCTATCATTTTCTTTTACTTGTTCAACAAGTTTACCCCGAGATTTACCATTTCTCTACAAAAGGTAGAACAGACTTGTCCCCAGTTTATGTCACATCAAATACTAACTCTAATTTCTCCTCTTTAAACAATATTGGTAAACTCCATCTGACATTAGCAACCAATATAAGCTCAGAGCTTATTTCCGCAGTAATACTTTCACGTAAAGGCAGATATGGTAATCCTCCGATCCAGTCTTATGGGTGTGGGTGCCTCAGACTTCCAGTTTGATCTACTCCTATTTTTTAGTCCAGAAACAGACAGAAGCAAAGCATTGGCTCAAATGCATTTGACATAAAACAAATCGAAGAAAACGATTCTTAATCTCTTTTTATTGTTTTTAAAGTAGACAATAACAGGATTCCAAGCTTGCTGTCCCTGGTGGAATGCTTGTCAAAATCCAAGCTCGAGCTTTCTCTTTAAACCTTACGCGCACACTTCAATTGAAACACAAATCTTAAATTATCTGTGGAGTAATCAACTTGATTGGATGGTTGCTTGCCTTCACAAAAACAAAAATTATAAATCTTTTCCTGCTTTTCCTGCTTTTCCTGCTTTTCTGCAGCTGTTATTGAATAGGAGTCTGATCCATGAAGACTTGGGAGAAAGCAGGCAAGTCATTTTAAACCTCATGTTCTCGGTAAAGGCTCATGTTGGCACTGAAAGATTAAAAACAAAAATTAGAACACACAGCAAGAGGGTAATAGGATCTGACAAGAAAAGCCTGTCTGATAGTCATCAAGTCTGGAGACCATAAACCGTGGAATCTAGTTCCAGGAGGGGAAATAAGGTTTAAGTAATATGCTTATGGATACATTCCCTCTTAATCCTCTTCACAAGAAAATACTAAAAAGTATGCTGACTTCGGAGCTTAACTTTTGTTGCAATTATTAGAGGAATGCAAGCACAGATACGTCACAAGTAAATCACAAATTCGGCAAAAATTTTCAATTAATGTACTTCGATTCTCTCCAATTCAAATTAATATCTTATAAATCGTAGCTTTCCCCTTTAGACGCCTTCCAAACTTACAAATTATCACATTTAACCATACACCCAAATACAGCATATCTCACATCTTTTGATTGATTAATGAATTTTTTACCATCAATGAACCATAACAATACAAGACTAAGCACCTTTCAAGTTCCAACTTTGTTTAAAAGAGCTGTGTTTCCAATAGCCGGCATGAGGCTAGATGTTGCTGAGCATGGTCAATATGCTCTTCCATGCGGGATGCATACAGACAGAAATGCAAATATTGGGCATTTGATTTGAGCGGGTCGGAGTAATCACATTATTATAGAAAAGAAAAAGGCTTTCCTAGCAATGATACCGAAACAAATCAGAGCACTAAAATCAACAAAAAGAGCTGGTTTTCACACAACTATTTGTCCTCAGATACTCTGCAGCTCTTAATTTAACTGCACAGTCCATCCCATCTTGTCATCACTAAGACCCATCTGTAGACTTGTTAGTGCAGAATAGAGTTGTTGAGATACAGCACCAACTCCCCCGTTCCCATAATCCACCCTGAAACAATCTCGAATCAGAAAGATGTTACAAGCTCGATACAAATGGTAGCAATTCTTCGACACAATTACCAGCCCTTATTGTAGCAATTTTTACTACAAAAAAGATATATAAGAGGTTCCTCGATCAGAAATAAAACGCATGCACTTCATTAGAAAATTAAACCCTCCATAAATGAAGCCATGCTAAGAATGCACACGTTCCAGGAACCCAAACTTTCCAACCAATAGTGGGTCCACTAAAAAGAAGGAAAGTTCATGTTTCCCAATGCATGTGTGCAGTTCTCTCATAACACGAGTAAATGAAGCATTTCTCTGTCATGAATACATTAATGCTAACAAGTACCGAATCATATAAACCAAACAAACATACACAGCTGATTAGATAACATCATCACTGAAGCTTCTGTAGATTATATTAATATAGAGGAATCTGAATTGTATAAATGTGTTCAAAAGGAAATATTCAGCCTTCAGAATAAAGAGAAGCATCTACTCTAAAGGGTTATTTTTGTTTCAGGTCACATAGACATCCAATTTCATTCTCAAATTCACTTTTCATTGCTTCCGTCCAGGTAATTAAGGGTTGTAGCTTTCCTTATCCAAACCTTCTTCATATCTACCTAAGAATGAGCCTTACATGATTACATGAATCCTAGAACATCAGGAACAACACTGACAAAATATAACAGTTACATTAAGACCACACTGCCACAAAAAAGGAAATTTCACAACAATGTCATGGTTGACCATGGTTCAGAATTCTATGTTTTGTTAAATCCACAAAGTTCACATACACAGACAAGACATCATCTGGCTATACAGGATTTACATCGACTCTTCGGCATTACAAGAGATTATTCTATATATTACACTAAAAAGATAATTCCAGGGAAATTGGATTAGCAGCTGCTTCTAAAGTATTATGTTACAATACGGTGGATGCAATGATAACAAATTGAGAGGACAACCAATAGAGTATAGATCTGTCTTAGAAGGATTCAAATACCAATGCATACCAGTCCGTGCCAGCCATACCAGATCATACTGGTAAGGTAGCACACCCCCCCTACTTGTACCATACTACCACATGGCTCGTATAGTATCGAACTGGTAAGGAACCAGCCTTGAGTCCCCGACATTTCAAGCCTTGCCATCACAAGTTTTTGGACCCAAAATTCCATTTGGGAGAATTCTCATTTGAGATGTCTTTCATCAATCAGGGCATGAATGATCAAACAATTAAGAGTTATAGAATTGATTAGAACCAGGGCATGACAAAATACTTGCCTATTTCCAAAGAATGTTACACTTCCCACTGGTGATACAACAACAGCTGTTCCTGTGCAAAAAACTTCATCAGCATCAAGCAATTCTTCCACTGATACAAGGCGCTCCTCAACCTGCAACGTTTTGTACTCATCATCAAGAAGTATAAATACGAAAGGATAAAATTTTTATTAGTAGTTAGTCTTAACCAACAACATATTTGAGACAGTACTAGGACTGGAATCAGGTCAAGTTGGGTCAGGTTTCCATGCAGCCCATGCACGCTCGAAAAAAATAATTCAGGCTTCAAGCCAAGCCAAGGCTTGAAATTGCTTTCAAAATTCCAACATCAAGCCCTAACACAAGCTCGGGCTAAGGCCCAATTGGGTAGCCTAGATCTAGGCCCAAGCTTGTCCTCCAAACTCCAGCACAAAACCTAGAGAGAGGAAGAGAGAGAACATGGAAGGAGAAGAGAGAAAGGAGAGAGATCAAAAGGGAGAAAGGAAGGAGAGAGGCAAAAGAGATTTCAAGAGAGAAGATCCAAAGAGATTGGGAGGGGGGAGAGTCAGGAGTGAGAGGAGATCAAGAGAGATTTGGAGGGAGTAGAGAGAGAGAGAGAGAGAGAGAGATCAGGTGGGAGAAATGAGGGGAAGAGATCGGGAGGGAGAGAGAGAAGAGAGGAGAGAGATGGAGTGGGAGAGGAGAGTGGGGAGAGATTGGAAGGGAGATGAGGAGAGAGAAAAGCAAAGAGGGGAGAGAGATCGAGAGGGAGGTAGAGAAAGGAGCATAAGCTAAGAGAGAGGGTAGATAGATCGAGTGGGAGAGAGTAGAGAGACTAGAGAGGGAGAGAGCAAACGGAGAGATGGACCTATTTTTGAGCTCGGCCTAGGCCCATTGTCAGGCTAGGGCCAAGCATCAGCCTTAGCCCAGCCTGAAATTATTCATGCCCTATTTCTAGGCTAGAGCCTGGCCCAAACAATCTTGAGCCTAGCCCAAGGTCCGACCTAAAACTGACCTGGCCTAATAGACCTCAAGCTGGCTCAGGCCCATTTCTAGCAATAAATAGTACTGTTTCTAAAGGTAAATCGAATGCCATGAAAAAATGCTTAATCATATGGTAAATGACATGGAAATGTCAAACTGAGCTCTGCAAATATAAAAGTGAAAGCTATAAAACTAATCCCTATATAGCTGTAAAGATAATAGAATCATTTAATCAAGAGAAACTGTGTGCTAAGGATATCTTCAATATAAAAATATTTATTGACCATTTAAAGCAAATACCTGGTAACCTTGGTCTCGAGCAACATCAATTATACTTTTCCTTGTAATACCAGGTAAGATTGTTCCCTTGATCTCTGGGGTTGATATAATTTTATCCTATAACAAAGATGCAGTCATTGCAATTCAAAGAATGAGTAACAAAAATAGATCAATCAGCAAAGAGAGACTGAACTTGAGAAGAGTCAAATTCCAAAAGAAAGCATGAAGAGCTGCTGCCCTTGGCCGCAACAAAGGTACAACAAAACTACATGTGACAGAGAGATTATGATGCACTTAAATATAAAATATAAAGAAAAAAAACAGAGAAGTATCTAATGATCCAAGTGCTGAGAAAAATGAGAAGAAAAAAAAAAATCAAATCATTGCCTGTTATCTAGAATCATATCCTGAGACTTGTCCCATGTCAGATAGATCAAAGTAGCCACACACAAACTATTGAGATGGTTAGCAAAATAACTCTCTGCAGGCAATTAGAATCTCTGATCCACTTTTTCTCAATCTACCTAATTCAATGGAGTCTTATTCTTGAGCAGATAGCCTATATTTCTTGATATACCACATTCAATACATGAGTCTTATTTTCAGGCAGGTAGCAGTTGACTCGAGAACAAAGTCTCACATCCTGGGTGCCTGTATAGAATCCTATGCCGGCATTTTGGTCTGTATGGCTACTCAATTCAGCATAGACAAAAGAGACAAACAGCAGATCAAACATCATAACTAACTCTTCCACATCTCTTTCTCAATATTAGTCCAATGACAGTAAAAGAACAGGAAAAGGAATCTCTGGAGGCAGTAATATTCCAATGATATTAATGGGATTACGAGATTGATTAATCATCACAATATTAATTACATCTTGAGGTATGATCAAATAAGATATATAAGCTAGATTAGTATCTTGTACATAATCCAGACGATGGACCTCCTGCGGTGCAACAGACCACAAAAGTTCAGTGTAGAAGGCATATGCCATCACTTGCCTTCAAGTTTCCAAACATGTAAATGGTAGAAACCTACAAAACAATATAGAGATAAAGATAGTACATGCATCAGTTTACTTTACAGTTTACCTATGATTGATCTACCGGTTATTGGAAACCCTGAACCCTACAAACCCACATAGATAAAGGCAGCATATGCAATCAGCTAGTTTATAGTTCACCTATGAATGATACACTTTTTAGAGGAAACCAAATTGAGTGGTTCCTTTCACACTCTTCATCTGATGTGCAAATACTGCTGACCAAGAACATCACCAGCTGCAACATTTTAGGCATTCCAATGCCATATCTTTTTAAGAAACAAGCAAAACAAAAATCACAGATTTCCATACCTTTCTCTTTTGGTAGTTACAGATTTCCATACCTTCACAATAAAAACATTACAGGATGAAACTTCCTCCAGGTACTTATGGTTAACAGAGTCAAGATACAGAACATCAGAAAAACCTTTCCCCTTAGCTATTTTCTGTGCCTTCAACACCTACATAAAAATAAATAGATGAATGTAAGAAATAAGCACACATGTGAAAAAATATATATATATTAGTCGGGCTTAACAAAAGACTGATAATCAACAATGGCTATATTTAATTGACTCAGCATATTAATTTTCAGCAAGAAATGAAAATGAATCTGAATAGCAGAAAAAGAACAAAGAAATGTATGGTTAAACTGACATTAACATGCCCAAGAGAGCAGAATAAGGCTCAATAAGCTAAAAATCAGCTAGAGAGGAAAAAAAAAGTTAATTTCCTTGGAAATGTAGCATCACTCACTATTACTTTTGCTAAGAATTTTTCTTGCTCTTCCTCCCAATGTATTTATTGCATAAAATAATAACAGCAACCAGAAAAGCAGTAAAATTTCTGCTTTCTTCCATCCTCCCCTACCATAAAAATGAATAATTGTTGATACTTGATACATTGTAAGTCAAATACTATTTAATGGTAATTACATATTCAAAATGAAGATATAGCAATACTGATATACAAGAACTAAATTTTTATCCATAATGTGATCTTAAATTTGTGCACGTCATTTTCCTACATATAAGCCAAAAAAGGACTTTTGTTAATCGACCGCATGTGAAAGAAGTTACCCGACATGGAAACTTAACTCCTGCACATATCTATTGCCCCTAAAAAGGAGCCCAATCAATACCTGATTACTTTGATTCTAAATCTAACACAAACAAGATTAGAAAAGATATCCAGAACCAATCAAAGCACACCCTACCCATGATATGCACTAAACTACTGCACAAGGTAATTCAATTAAGCATAAGTATTTTGATTTCCATGTTACACCTGTTCATCTTCATAATTTGGATAAGCTCTCTACATAAATCTCTAAGATTTGGGAAGGAAATCAGACTTTAAAATTTTAAAAAGATTTCTTACCATGACCAGAAGCAGCAGCGATCACATTCAACTATAAAATCTTGTCAATTCTCTCCATAGTGCTTTACATTTCCTATAGGACTTAAACCTCAGAACCCATCCAATGTACCAATTATGTATCATCTTAGCACTTGTACAACAATTGGTGCTATTTTGTCCTTATATATTCCTTCTAATGAAAGAAAGTGTCCAAGGTCATACTATTCAAAGTATCAAAGTTGTTTATATATATATATATTCTATGTTCTTTGACCACTGGCTTATTAATATACATAATTCCAGAAATGCAAAGAACATAGTTACAAACCACCAAACTACTCCATTGTTAGTTGTACCATTCTGGACTAATCCATTGTAAAAGTTTTTATGTATCTTATGTGATTCTTCTCTTGGTTCCCAAACACAGGAATATTAACGCATGTTTGCATATACACATAGAATGTTGCACACCAATACCGATGCCAATATCTATAGCATGGCCTATATTTGTAGATTGAAGTATCTGACATCCATTAAACATGCGGTTCAACATCCATACTTACGCACAAGAAAAGCCACAAAGCGAAGGATACATGTATATTGCATTAAAAGTAAAACAATACATAAACACATACATTATGGTCATAGCAGTCTACACAAGTTTACTTGCAACAACATATGAAAGACATGAAGCATAAGAGGATCTGAGATATGAAAGAAGGATAGGACCCAATTACAGTTGATAATTATTATATGAAACAGACTTGTGTAACAAGGCTCAATTACCGAAGCATAATTCCCAATAGTCTTTATGCCTCCAGTTCCACCGGGGGTTGCGCGATGGAATTCATCTTCAACTATCAAGTTTATTGGTGCTAAACCCTCCTGAAAATGGTTGTAAAAATGTAATTTAAAGAAGCATTATCTGCCAATTAATATCAGAAATGTATGGTTGAAGGATAATCATTGATCAAAACAGAATCCTGACAGAAGTAAATATAATTTTTGATGAGGAATAATTATGTCATATAAGAAATCAACGAAGAACCACAGAAAACATGAAACAAGCATGCTACACCAGAAGCAATAGAGTTACCATAATGTGCAAGAACATTTTGGTGATAAAAGATAGGGTTTTTATGCCTCAAAAAGCAAATTACAAGAAGCGTTAACCAACCTTAAAGTAGTTTCCAACAGGTGAAACAAAAATAAGAAATGTATACTCAGGAGCAGGTGCAAGACCAAGAACAGCACCACTTCCCATAAGCAGAGGTCTGATATACAAGGAACCCTTCCCTGTAGGTGGTACCTGCATCAAAGGATTAAAGCTGATTATGACAAATTGGGATTACAAATGATGAACATATCCATGAATTGCAACATCGACATTGCACGGTACCCAGCGCTTATTTGCTAAAACAGTTAGCTTTACAGCATCCACAAATTGCTTGACAGTTGGTGCGGGCATACACAGACGCTCTGCACCCATCCTCATCCGTAAAGCATTTTCTTCTGGGCGAAATAGCAGAATTGATCCATCTTCTTTTCTGTATGCTTTTAAACCTTCAAACAGACCCTAAAAATCAAGGTATTAATATTCTTTTAGATAAAAGAATTGCAGAGAGTTAATCTTAGAAGATATTGATGTCACATGCTATACATAAACGGTTTGAAATGATGCAAATGCACTAAATGTCATTCTCTATTTAATATGCAGATGGCCTAAAATGCTAGTTTGCAGAAATCCATGGGCAAGAAATTAATGACAGAGCATGGCAAGACAGAGGACCAGTTCCTTTGCATGGACTATAAATCTTGAAGCACAAAGAGCAGGAAATTCATGGTGGCTACCAATCACATTTAATCAAAGCTTCTGGAAAAAGGCAGCCACATGAAGTTTCTTCCAAATATTTATTACCATCCCATAAACTATAAGAGCCATTTCAATGGCATGGAAAAGAAATGTAGTGACAATTTGGATGAACAAAGCCAGACATGCTTGGACAAGCCATCATGATTCCACAAAATGCCACTGCTGTTATACAAGATAAATACATAAAAACAATAAGCACTTCAGCCACACTAACCTGTCCATAATTTAATACTCCAGAGGCTGGATTTAAGTTAATGGGGCCAAAATGCTGCAATTCACCTTTTGCAAATGTTCCATCTGGAGAAGATTTCGTGATATACATGTAATCAGTTGGCACTAGTCCAAATCCAATATCTTCCCAGTTTAAATCAACTGAGTCAGAAACTTCCCTGTTGAGATGCATTAATTACCACAAACATTTGAGATAAAGCAAAAGGATATATTAGAGGCACAAGAAAGAATAGATAATATAAATAATTTGTCAATTTAAATACCTCTCAATCTCATACTCAAAACTTGAATATTCATTCTTCATATGGAAAAAGTGTGCTTCTCAAATAAAAAAATCAAGTTGAAAGGGAAAAATGTGACAAGCTCAGATAAAATCATTTCATTGACAACTTCACAATAAGTTCACATCACCAAAGTACACAATTTCACAGCCCAAGATTGGAAAACCAAATATGAGCAAAGATCCATCTTCTTGATGAAAAGGGGAGGAAAAAGCAGCAGAAATATGCATGCACATGTGCACATTCATGCACACACGTCTGCACAAACATAAGTACAGTCATGCATAAGCATGCACACATAAATAATTATTTATGGGGAGCTTTTACCAATTAAAGAAAAACAAGAGTAAAGTAGAAGGTTTCTTGTACCAGTATATTGATCTTATATAGACTGTTGACTCCTCATTTTTCCCTCTTTACCTATAGCATGAGGTGGTAACGATTAAATGGCAGGCTCAAAACATCCGAAGTTCTTTCATCTTGCTTGATCCACCGAGTAGTTCTCTAATCAGAACACTTGGACAACAAGAGATGTCACTTTTGAAAAGGAAAAATAACCTGTTAAGAAAGTCAACACAACAGCTTCTTGTTCCCCATATACCATTAGAGAAAAACATTCCTCTCCAAATAACTTAACTAACTTTCAACTTTCAGTATACTCATGTTAAAAGATAATGAAAATTCTGAGCTCTTCCTTCACCAAAACCATGCATACACTGCTTAATTTTGCCAACGACTGCAGATCTGAAGACAGATATCACAGGCATATTTATTCAGGAAGATGTTCTATTATTTGTGAAACCAGAGCCTCTTTAGGAACTACAGATCATATTTTTTGTTTCTTTTTGATAGATAGAACTACCATACATCTTCTTATCCATTCTACCATCTAAAGTATGAACATCTATACCCAAACTATGTTGTTTGGTCATGTCCTCGCACGGTGATGTTTCCTGATTCTCAAAATTCATCGTCCTATTGCAATTGTATGCAGTAGGGGAAGAGGACCTAAGGAGGTCCACTTATAATATGGTGATGATTACTGTCAAGAATAATAACACCATGTGCTACATGCAAAATATACACTAAAAAAAAAAAGCCTAAACTTGGCATTTAGTTAAAAGGATAGGACTCAACAAAGAATCGAGTCCTAATATAATGTATAAAGAGTAAATGTGAAGGGTTCATCGATAGTGATGGAAAACACATCCCAAGAAAAGGACAGATGAGATGGAAATAACACTCATATTTTGCCTATAGGGGAGCTAAGAAACCAATCGGTTGAAACAAAATTTTAGAGCAAAATTACTAGAATGCATGGTCAATAGAGGAACTAGGGTAGCATGAAGTTGAACAACAATGGAATCCAGATAAGATGTCGTGCCTCTCTTTATATAATAAACAAGGTAAACAATATGCATTTTACTGTCTATTTCATAATTTTCTAATATTCTTAAAAGCTACAATATATTGTAATTAAGAAAGAAATGTTTTACATGCCCACATCCTTCCCTCTTTTCCCCTTGCTAAACCAGACAACCTGATACATGTACAAATATTGTGTATTTCTATGAGCCACTAGCAGCAATTTAAGTTCAAGAGCTTGTTTTTATTTAAGGATTGCATAGAGACAACTTGCCATCCACATCTATGTAAAACTAGCATATTCACGAGGCGAGTGTGAGTAAATTTTGATATAAAAAAAGAATGGCATGCAGGAAATCTAGTGGGCAATAATAGAACAAAAGAAATGGAAAAACATCACAGATAGTTGGCATGCAATAATGCTCAACTACGTACATGTAAGTATTTGCTCCCATTGCTTCACATTTTGTCATGTTAGAACTCGCTATGCCAAGAGATGACATGGAATGAAGCTGATTTTGAATCTGCAGAGATGAGAAACAAAGAACGTTCAAACTTTTCTGTGCTGTGACATAAACTTTTAACATCTATAAAGTTACCAACACTTCACATTGAGAACTAGTCAATAATAATAAGCTTATGCTTCATCCTTAAACAAAATCTACAAACCTTTAGCAAAATCATTTCCCGATGCCATTGAATATTATAGGAAAGGTTGGTGTAAAAGGAGCTCATGAATTGGCAAAACCTCTTTACTTGATACACTTCAAGCAGAAAAGCTCAAAATTCCAGAAATGCTACAGCACACGCAATCATAAAAAATAATGTGGGATGTTGATTTGGAATCAAAGTTAGAAACAAATGTGGGTAAACCGAAAAAAATAACTCACAAAACGCATCAAAAACTTGAGATAAAAATAAAGGCTTCCAATAACCAAGTATAGAAATAGGACCAACGTGAAGGAAAATATTCTCAATAAACTCATTTTAGTATATTATACAACAGATAAAGCATTAAAAGAAATAATTTTTGATTCAGAAAGTACAACTCATTGGTGGGGATTCAAAAACCTAATTCACTTCTAGGTAACTGAAGCAATAGGATCTAAAAGAGAAGCATCGTCATTAGTCAAGCGCCATCCTCACTGAATCCAGAACAGAACCAATAGCAGCATGACTTTTTCGTTAAATCTCAGATTAATATAACATTCACTAGTACTACAAAGGGCATCAGTCTTAATCCTTTTGGATTAGTTAACAAAGGGCATTGGTCTTCTATTCATCAAAATCATCATTTAATGTACTAGTTTTTCTCCAAAGATGCCTCCTTTGGCAAAAAAATCGAAGGTTTCGCGAGAACACGATTCAAAATCGAGTCTTTCATAAACCGCAAATGCTAAACCAACCGTACCGCATCAAAGAAATCAAAACCATCAATCGAGAAACCCTAACACGATTAGAAAACCGATAAAAAGAAAGAAGACAGAGGGAAAGAGGAAACCTTGGGAGAAGAGGAAGAGAAGAAGGGAAAGTGGAGAAGTCTTCGGTGGTGGCGGTCGGCGAGGGAAGGGATGGGGGCAGGGGAGCACAAGAGGGCCGCATGGTTGGCGCGGAGGTGAGAGGGGAGGACGCTGTATTCCATGGCTGGCTTCTTCTTCTTTGCCTCCCTCTTCGATTTCGGCGGGTTTGAGCAAGCGAGAGAGAGTTTTAGGGGAAGAACGGTCTCCAACCTCGCTTTCTATCTCGGCGGCTGGAACTCGTGAGTAGAGTCATCACCGGTGAGGCTTATTTTCCTAGTTTCTCATTTAGTATTATAATTCTCCATTTTCCTATTTACCTTCAAAATTATCATAAAGTTTAAAAAATATTTTTTTTTTTGATAATTCGAAAGAATCTCGATTTCTATCTGAGGTGGAAGGAATTTTTTTTTTTTTCTTTTAGATCCTGTTGAGTTTGTCCTAGTAATTTTAGTATCATAAGTTGTCTCTTGTTTACAGGCATCAGTATTTATTTTCACTATCCAATGTAGATAATTATTTTGCTTCTCCATGTGCATCTTAATATCATGTAATTTGATCATTAATTTTGTGTGTTGATTCGTATCTATTTAATATTGAAATAGGTTCTTATGGAACTTTAATTGCAGGAAGAATCCAAATATTTTGATTAATATGGATGAAATATTTTTATATAAAGAAGCAATTTAATTTTGTAAGGATTGAATATGGATCAAATTATAATATTTTTTTATATAATTAATTATGATTTTTTTTAGTTAATTCACGATGGGTGAATGGAATTCTAAACTCATCTCGCACAAATTAATTCATATCACTATGATATTAGGAAGATCATCATCTAAAAGAAACTATAGTTATCGAGCAAATTGCTTTCATAAGAGTAAAATAAAATAAATCAATTTTATCATTATCATTATTAGCCATTTTGATACCTACAAGAATTCTAACATAAAGAGAATCATTTGACAAGATATCATCTTATATGTGTGTGAGAACTGGTCTAACTGGGCTCGATTTAGTGTGAAGTTGGTAAGGCTTGTCAACTTCACTAGAAAATTTTTTAAAAAAAAGAGAGAGACAAGAGGAAGGCTTTAATCGAAATAGGAAAACCTCATCCCTTGCCCGATTGTCAGTTGTGGGTGATGATAAGACCGTGGGAGCATCAAAGGAGAGTCTGGGTTGGTAGAGAATAATTGAAGATAGTTTGGATGGGTTATACTTACAAACGGCGATCTTATCGTGAATTGATTGGAACTATCTTCTTCCCTTTCTCTTTCTATAAAATCCTCTTTCCTAAATTAATTTCCACCATTAAAGCCTTTCCCGTCTCCCTCTTCCTCCTTCTTCACCTATGGCAAACCATCATACCGCTGTAGCCAAGCACCATCCATCCACAGTAAGTGAATTTCCATCTCTCTAATCTCCTCTACCTCTCTTGTTTTAAGATCTAAGACCCTCTTCTCATCAAAAAATCATAGCTGACAGCCACAGTCCACTACCATCGCCATTTACCAATCATTGTCGTTCACCGCCATCTCCAACCATCACCATCAAATCGGTCACCGCTGCCACCCCCCTTCTCTTCTTTGCCCTTCCTCTTAGTGAAACCCTTGTTCGACTGGTTTAGGAAGAAAGAAAGAAATAAAAGAGGGAAAGGAAGAGAAGAGAGAGAAGAGAAGAAGAAAAGAGAGAGAAAAGAAAAAAGAAGATAAAAAAAGAAGAAAGAAAAAAAAAAGCAAAAAAAAAAAAGGCAGATTCGAGATATTTAGATTCGTCCCATTATCCAACCCAAATCATAATCTAGATCGAGCATTTCTCTTCTTTCTAGGTTGGTCGAGTCAAATCAAATAGATTAAACTTTGATTGCTCTTTTCTTTGTATCTCTATTAATTGCATAAATCAAGTTTAATTAGTCTAAGTTTTCTTGATTAATAAAATAGATCTGATCTAGGATTTTAATCTACATTAGGAGAAGCGTAGATTTAAGAATCAGACCACATGCCGAAGATCATGACTTTTGGATCTGACTAATTATAAATTTTCTTTAATCTCTGGGTATTTTTATATTCACATATTTAAAAATTAGATTTTGTACATACCATTATTATACTATTTAAAAATTACTAAATTATTTGAAAGTATGTATTTATACATGAAAGTGTACATTATTCAAAATTATGGATGAAGCATAAGATGCCTAAAAGGGTCATTGTAAATTATAAATTTAAAATAAATTTATTTCATGATTTTTTAAAAAGGATATTATACATGTTCATCTTTGCATGAATTTTTGAACAGAGATTATTTGTTACTCTTTTGGGAGATGTGAATAGTTGAATTGATACTGTTATGGAAAGTTATATGTTTATATTATGAAAAACTTATTTATGAATTGATGAGAAAAACTCTTTAATTAGACTATGATTCAGGATCAGCCAACGAAACTGATTATTGTCATACATTAGAAATATATCGCTTTCGAATCTTGTCAGTCAGAGCTGATTGTTGATAGAGATAGCTTTTTTAAGCCTAACCAGTTGGGGCTGATCACTGGCATACATTGATAAGTCGCATATATAGATATATTTCAGAACTAGTCTCTTTACCTTGTCATGGGACTAACCGTGATTGTGTAAATTAGAGCTAGTTCCTTTCGGACCTAGTCAATTGGAGCTGTTCGCTCGCACATACTGATATATCATGTATTTATTATTCAGATGTTAGTCTCTTTCGAACTTTGTCATGGGGCTAATCGTGGCCGTAGTCACCAACAAACTAGGAGAAGATTTTTGGATTTTATTGATATGCATGGCATATTTTGAAAATAAATTATATTATTATATATTACTGTTAAATTATTATTTTTTTAAAAAATAATTATGCTAAATTTTTTAGAGATATTGATAACTTACCGAGCCCATAAAGCTCATTCTCTTGTTCTCTATTTTATTTCAAATCCAGAAGATTCTAGGAGACTTCAATCCGTGAGTGAGGAGCATAGGATCTTAGAAGATATTTGCTAGTTTATTTTTGAATAAATATTGATCTTGAGTATGATGAGATATTGGTGAACTATATTTGAATCAATAAAATTAGAGGTTTATTTTTACTACTATTGTCCGAGTTAGATTTAATATGATTGTATATTGATAAAAGGTAAATCTTGCATATCTTTAAGGCCTTATTTTAAGAAGCGTGCGGTCATCATGTACTCAATCTGGATGCTAAATTTAGGACGTGATAGTGTGATTGATTAGAATCCCCCCTCTACCTTTTTATGAGAACAAAGGGAGGGAACCCACTTTTCCATTGAGGAAATGGAACAAACGTAAATAAACCAAGAGACTAGATCTCCTTAATCAGCAATTCAAGATAAATAAGAGTTCTTTCCCAATATGACTCTCTCTCTCTCTCTCTCTCTCTCTCTCTCTCTCTCTCTCTCTCTCTCTCTCTCTCTCAGATAATCATCTCTCTTTATTTCCAAGTACCAATGCATTATTGGGAATCTGATAAGAGAATTTTCGCTTATTGGTAAAACTTCTTTGGTATATATTTGCTTCTCCATGATGCCTAGCAAGATCTTATGGTTGCATGCCATCCATTAACATGCAAAGCTTTGATGTAAGGTGAAAAAACTTTTCTGCTATGCCGAATCAGATCGAATCAGATGCAGTGGAATTTAAAAATTTTAGATCCGATATAGCACATGGTTCATGAATCTAATTATAAAATCTAGAACTAAAACATGCAAAAAAATGGTGATCACATCATCTTGTATGGATAGATGATCTCCATAATATGATGATCTAATCTTGATTGAGGTTTACCTTCGAGCCGCGATGCGCCCGGCCTCTATAGGTATCCACTCGGACTCAGATCTAAATATCTTCTCCGACTTGATCTGGCTTCGGCAAGTCAAATTTGGATCTTCTGAATCTACTTTCAATTTGATCATCAGCAGCACTTTGATCAGCATACGATCGGATCTTCTTCTCTTGTGTAGGTAGCACCGACCTTCGAGCACTTGGATCAGTCCAACTTCTTGGGCATGGGAGAGAGAGAGAGGAAGTAGAGAGGAGATGGAGGAGGCATGGAGGAAGTTTGGTAGGGCTTCGTAGTTTCTAAAACTATGTTGCTAATCAAATTAGCAGATTCCTATTTATAGAAATAAAAAATCTAGAGTCCAAAAATTTTAAATCTTTGATCAGGTCAAATACTTAAAATATAAGGACTCTCTATGAGATCTGGTGCCCCACCTCTCTTCTACGTGATTTTTTGTTGAACAAAAATTACATGGGTGTGCGCCACTCTTATCCAGATAAGAGTGGTTGGTGCCCCCAAATAAATCTCTTCTAGTTTGAAATAAATCAAACTTTTTTGCCCCATTCAAACTGTAATCTCCTAAAACAAACTTCCTCTCTATCTATATCCATAAGGGGCACATGCAGATGAAAGAGGGCGTGCACCCTCTTATCCTCACTCTTAGAAGCAAATGGTGCACGTCCCCATGAGAAAAATAAAGGGTGTGCGCTCCTTCTCTTTGCGCATGAGACTTGGTCAAAATGGGGCACCCCACGCTTGGCGCCTCCTTATCTAATAAGGAGATCAGGACAATCCCAATTCAAGGTGTCCAAATGAGCTAAATCCAATTTGGCTCAGTCTAATTTAATAGAAAATCCAATGCAAGAGAAAATTAAATTCAATCATATGCTAGCATAACTTTCTTGAACCTAATTAGATCAAATCCAAATCAATCGGACTATATGAGTCTAATTGAAAACATCCAAAGCCAAAACCCTTGATTGTGTGACCCCATGATCTCCATCATCGACATTATCAAAATTTCTTTCGATGGATCAGAACTCTTTCTGATTCAACCAATTAGAATTATTGATCATCAATATAATTCTAATTGATCCCATAATGCACTAGTGATATCTAGCAGTATGTGGTGGCAATCCATTAAAATTGAATAAGAACATCTCGATATAGTTATCATGTGATTTGATTCTTCTATCATGAGTTTCAACAGAATCAAGATTAGATTAACTCATTAAATCTTATACCTATCATATGATAGAATTAATCGATTCGAGTCTAATGTGAAATCCTAATAAAAATTTCTTTCTATTATTTTATACTGCCATGACCATGGACTTTAGAACTCAATCTCATGATCATCATAGGACTACTTTTCCTCTACCAAAATTGATAGAATCCATCTTAGTGTAATTCAATTTCTATAATGAATATGCTATAGCCAACATACACCTTAGAATTTCATATGACTAGAAGACTGAGTTATGGTATAGTCAAACTATAATACCCTCAAGATGAACTACCGATATATCTCAGATCAGAGAATCGAACACACAATTACAACAACGAGTGAGTCATTCCACTCTGGGCTACTCCTCGTCCCGTGAAAGGTCTTGTCAAGAAAAAGAACTTAAGCAAAAGATCTAGGACATTAAACGCCATCTTGATGAAGTCCAGAATGGGAGTCATTGAAATGATGATAGCCTTAGCTTCAATTCTCAACCCTCCTACTCTCGCAACATCTTGAGGAAATTGATTTTCAGTCGATTCAAGATGCCTCTAACAGAACCATATGATGATTTTTCGGATCTCCTCGATCACTTGGAGGGCTATAAAGCCCTCATAATACTCCAAAATGTCTCGGATGCCCTTTTCTATCTTGCCTTCCTGGCCACACTCAAAAAGTCAGCATGGGCATGGTATTTAGGACTCTAGCAAGAGTCCATTCACTCATTTAAACAACTCGAAAGACGGTTCCTCATCTACTTTAGCAACAATCAAGCTTAGTTGAAAAATACCGATAGCCTCTTCTCCATCAAGTAGGAAGAGGATGAGTTGCTGTGTGACTATGTGATATACTTTAATGCCACCATGCTTGAAATCCACAATCTTGATGAGTCGGTAGCTATATCAGCACTCAAGTAAAGACTGCAGAATGAGCACCTCATCTTCTCCCTCGATAAAATATTTCTAAGAGACTATGCTGACCTACTTGCATGCACTCGAAAATATGCACAGGCAGAGAAGGCCTGAGATGTGTGGAAGCATGTTAAGAGGAAGAAGACCCCAACAAGAAATGAAGATAGGAAGAGCCTCACATGGGTTCGATGGGAGAAGGACCTTCCCGACCATCAAAAAGTCTTAGGCTAAGGAGTCCTCCTCGGTGTTTCAACAACTACACTTTCCTATTTGCCCCCCATGCCCAAATCTTGATGAAAATCGAGGGCTAGGGATATCTTCGCCAACCCCGGTGAATGAAGGCCTCACCGACCAAGAGGAGTAAGGAAAAATACTACTACTTCCACCATGACCACGATCATGATATCGAGGAATGACTTTAGCTCAAGGACGAGATCGAAGCTCTAATTTAGAGAGGCTATCTTGAAAAATATGTCCAAAGATGATAGATCCAAGCATTCAAAGAGCTGTCTCAACATCAGTCCGATGAGAAGAATAACAGCAACTAACCCCTGGCTGGTGTTATCAACATAATCTCTAGATTCACAAGTATCTAGGAGGTAGAAGATTTGTCGAGGGGTAGAGAGATAATGCACAGGAAACTCTGTTTCCTCTCTAATAAAAATATACTATCTATGAGTTTGATACCTTTTGGTTACATCACTAAAAATATTTTTCTTTAGACTCTACTACAGGTTTTCTATTAAAGCAAACACATGAAATGTTCGACTGATATAAACTACAGAAATAGTCCAAAACATCATGAGAAGCATACCTGAGACAACCGAGGCTAGCCTCGATCCTCGGGGATGACTATTTGAGGAAATCCAATATGGGATATCCAGACCCCGATTTGGACTTCATGATTGGGTTGAAAAGTGCTGACCTTATGGAGATATCTTGGCTACGGCTAAGACCTCCATAATGGTGACCATCAATGCTTTGGTCATAAGGAGATATCCTGATCCAAGTTAGGGTCTCCATGACATGATCTCGTTGAAATCTTTTCAAACATCCTCCTAGGGATCGGGTTGAGACGATGATAGCAACTTGGCAAAAATTACCATGGATTGACTCGACATCAATTTTGAATAAGACCTCATTAGAATCTTTCCAAACATTCTCCTAGGGATTGAGTTAAGATGATGATAGCGACTTGGTAAAAATTATCATGGATCAACTCGACATTGACGTTGGACAAGACCTTATCGGGATCTTTCTAAATATCCTCCTAGAAATTGGATTAAGACAGCGATGGTGACTTGGCAAAAATTGCTATGGATCGACTCGACATCAACTTTAGACAAGACTTGGTTGCGATCTTCTCAAATATCTTCCTAGAGATCGGGTTAAGATGACGATGGAGATTTGGCAAAAATTGCCACGGATCAACTCGACATTGACTTCGAACAAAACCTCGTAGGGTCTTTTCGAACATCACCTTAGGGATCAGATTAAGATGATGATGATAACTTAGTAAAAATTACCACAAATCGACTCGACATCGACTTTGGACAAGACCTCATTGGAATCTTCCTGAACAACCCCATAGGGATCGGGTTAAGATGACATCCTCCTAAGGATCAAGTTAAGATGATGATGGCAATTTGGCAATAATTGTCATGGATTGACTCGACATCAACTTCAGACAAGACCTCATCAGATCTTTTCGAACATTATCCTAAAGATCGGGCTAAGATGATGATGGTAACTTGATAAAAATTACCATAGATCGACTTAACATTGACTTCGGACAAGACCTCATCAGGATCTTTCTGAACAGCCCCTTAGAAATCAGGTTAAGAAAATGATGGTAACTTGATAAGAATTGCCACAAATTGACTTGACATCAACCTCGAATGAGACATCGTTGGGATCTTCCTCTAGGGATCGGGCTAAAACGACAACGGCAACTTGGTAAAAATGTCGCCATTAGATGATTTTTGATCAACTATCAATAGTATGAATTTGGACCTACTTCAAATATCGAGGCCTTGGACCATGGTCTGGGCTAGGGATCCCTGCCTTATGAGCCATTAACCAAAGCTACAACTAAGCCAGCCGGGCAAGCGACCGACATTGGAAACTGGAGTCATTCAACACAAGTATTAAAAAGGTAACAATTGAAAATCCATTTTATTAGAAAAAGTTTATTATAAGAAGTTTGCTGTTAATAAGAAGGAGAAAAGGCAAAACATGCAAATAATGCTAGTCGAGGTCCTCAAGCATGGGCTTGGTGGGATGATCAATGGTCTCCTCAGTAGGGCCCCCCATGGCATGGTCAATAGTGGGAGCTAGGTCCTCAGCTGGGGCAAGCTTGTTCTCAACTGGGGTAGATTTATCCTCAGCCAAGGCAGGCTCATCTTCATCCAACGAGAATGCTCCGCCCTCATTGTTGCTATCTTCAGAGTGAAGGTGGCTTAAATCTAACTTGGAAACCATCCAAATGAAACATGCCTTACAGGCTTCGAGGCCATATACGTAGATGATCGAGAAGCCCTCGACGACCTTGTTCTCAAACTTTTCTGAAGCCTTGAACTCCTTGATGCCCCTGAGCTTGGCCTCATTGCTAGCCTTTACCTTCTCCTCATTGGCTTTAGCCTTGATGAGCTCCATCCTATCCTCAGCGGCCTTGACTGTTGCTTCTTTAAGCACCAATGCCTCCTCAAGTTTGGCCATCTTTTGATGAAGCACCCCGATGGTACTATTCTCGATGGCCACTAGGCCCTCCAGGGCCCCGACCTTCTCTTGAGCTACTTGGAGCTCAGACCTGGCTTAAGAGGCCTCTTCCTCAACTACCCCCTTTTGCATCGTCGGTAGCTTATCTCGCCTCCTCGATGGTCTACCTCACTTCCTCCGCAACCTTCGCATGGGCCCTAGATGCCCTGAGCTTTTCTTCTAGAGAGAGCCTCATGATCTGGTTGAAGCTAACTAGGCCCTTGCTGAGGATGGTTATGTCATGCACCAGTTGCATGAAAAAAATAGGTTAGCAGCTATGGATAGAAGATGAAGATAAGTACGAATAACAAAGGACTCGCCCCAAGGAGACTGGCATAGGAAGCACCAACAACCTCATCCAAAGGATAGGCCTTCCTTTTCGACCAGTCGGCCAGTAACAAAGTCATCTTCATCAACTCTCGAGTAAGCTGGTGGTTACAAAGTGCAAAGTCGTCACTCCACACCCTTCTTGCTATGGTAACGAACCTTCCTTCGCTCCTAGATGAGGAAGGACGTACCTCATACCTCACTAGCCTGCTCGATGCCAAAGGAGATGGTGGTTGTCGGACAGAGCGAGGCGAGGATGACATCTACCTATCTGCCATTGAGAAAGATGAAGTCTGACCAGCAGATGGGGACGAAGACTAAGCTGACTCCAAAGTCATTGGCGCGACATATTGTGATGGATCAGCCACCACTGATTCATTCTCAATTTCTATGAGGTCGGTGCTCGATGTTCCTACAGATGGCGCCAAGGTTAGAGTGGAGGTAGGAATCCTTAGTTGGGTACTTCACAGCTTCTTTAATAAAGACACTACCCAAAGAACCCATCTTCCTCTTCAGGGCTGATTTGATGGATGAAAAGATCGGCCTCATCACTGCAAAATCAAAGAAATGCAATTAGTTCAAGTCCTAACAACAATCGAGAAAATTCTCTAGATTAGAAAGGATGCCAACCATACCCCAGGACAATGCCAGCTTAATACTGACATTGTAAAGATTCTGCTTGAATGGCAACTCCTTTAGCTTGAGCACCTTGATATCGAGCTGACTTGGATAATCTTTTTCATCCTCGAGAAGGATGGACTTATCCTTATTGGAAGACAAGTAAGGATCATCCTAGACCAAGCTGAACCCCCAAGATCGATCCGAAGACATGAAGAAGAAACAGCTCTTCTAGCCATAGACTGAGGAAGAAAGTCTGATAATGAACTTGTACCTTGATCGATATAAAAAATACCACCACTCCCTCTCATGAGGATGCTTTTTCTGAGTGAATAATACTCTAAAGAGAGAACACCTCAAGGTAATGCCGAGCCAGTTATAAATAGTGATGAAAATAATGATCATCCAAGTGGAGTTTGGAGTAATCTGAGTTGGAAGGACTTTATAAAAGTCAAGGACACTACTAATGAAAGGATGGAAGGGAAGCTAGAGAACAGCCCAGAGGGATTCCTCATACAATGCAATCCGACCTCTAGACGTTGGTCATGTGGCCATCCTGATCCAAAACTTTGAGCTCGAAGGCCGAGGAGAGGATAACTAAGAATGAAACCTTCCCAGGTCATCCTTAGTAAGGCATGACTCCTTGTTACTCAATCCCCATAAATCCCTCAACCCATACATGGGAATAGTCATAAATCATGTTCTAAGGGATTGGCGTTCGGATGAAGAGGCGACCTTGATGGTGGTCCGAGAGGTGCTCTCGAGCCTAACCTGGGGAGGCGGCAATCGAGAATCCTATCTGCCATAAAGGCTTTCACCCTTGACCTCACCGCTATCAAAAGACATGGAGAGAAAGAAGCTACTGAATGCAAGAAAAATCAAATAAATAAGAAAATAGAAGGAGAAACTGAACCAAAGAAAAGAGAAAGAATCCGAGCAAAAGCTAACAGGAAAGCCAGAGAAATAGAATGGAAGGAGGAGGACCCACCAAAAACTATAGTTTGGAGGTCACCGACACTGAGGGAGATGACAGCAACAAAAACCCTCCTATCAATCGTGATGACAATGGAATAGTTGATGCAAGAAGAAGAAATACGGTGGAAACATAGCAGAGATGGAATGGGAGGAAAACAAATTAAACAATAGAGGACCTACTTATACTACCTACCAACCGTTGAGATTCAAGCCCCGCACCATTGGATTTCGACTCCGAGTATGCATCGAAGCCACCAAATTGTGTGATCCTTAGTTGCACCACCCTCAGATTGAGCCACGTAGGCTAATTTGTGAGACGTGACCTATCAACGTATGATATGTGGTAGACCTTAACGAGCCTAAAAATAATTTTTGGATCCTCCTTTGCAAGTCATTATAGCACGATACCTCGAGCTGCCCATTCCTCATAAGTGTGGTGGGATTCGCGAAGCAACTCATTGATGATACCCCGATATTTTTTCCACCAAATGCAGGCAATTAAATACCCGAGGGAGAAGGTTGAGCCGACGATTGAAGACCAATCTAGTGATCAGCTATTCCCTTCATCCAAAGTGACGAAGTTCCTTCAAACTCAAGGGTGGGAGGCAAGTATTGTGGAGGTTATCCACCATCCGATCTGATGTCCCTTCCTCGGATTATAATCGAGGACTCATTGATAGGGCAGCCTCAGATGTTGAAGGATGATTTGGGGAACTAAGATGAGTCAACTTTATGTCATCGGCTTCTATCCAACCCCCTGGTCAGATACTTGCCAACCCCAAGTTTAGGACCCTACCAACAACGAAGATGTCAACTGATCCATGCCAACCCCCAACCTTTGGTCAATTTAACCACAAAGACAATCCTTGGAATTCCATCTGAACAATTCTTAAAACTTGGGCACGATCTGCGACTGACGTTCATGACTAACAATCGTAGTGCATAGGTTAGTGGATAGATCACTAGTCTTAACAGCTCGTCAGATTGAGATCTAGTAGCCTAAGAAATTAGGAGCAAACGGCCTATTGAGTTTCGATGTAATAATATATAGCTCCACCTCTACATAAAGAGGTAACAAAGAAACTCTCAATTAAGCTTATTCTAGAAAATGCTTATGCACACTTGTCCTCTCACTCTTTTTTCTCTACTATTCTCAAGCTTTGGCTGACTTAAGTATCGAAGGATCCTCTATCAAAGAAACTTGGTGAGTGTAGATTTTTCTTGTCGATTCCTTTTTGGCGCTTTAATCCTTGGACGACGTCCAATCGTAGCTGCACTTGCTTCCATCCGAAGTCTTGCAATAACATTTTTCTTGATGTAAAAGCTTATAAAAACAAACCCTAAAGCTATAAGTTTCCAATCCATAATTACCTTAGTTACGCGGGATGAAAATCTTTTTTTTAGGTAAAATGAAGGAAGTAAGATGCTCCCTTCATTAGTGTATTAAAAAAATATATACAAGATTGACGGGAGTAGAGTTTTATAATAGCAAACAAAGTAAGGAAGGGGAGGGGTCCACGACCCATAGTTCCATGTCAAAAAGGCTCAAGTCTATCAAAGATAAAAGCCATGCCTAAGAGGTGCTATGCGAGGTGTTAATTAAAAATGGAGTCATGTGGCTGTCCCATCAGCAGTAGTGGAAAGTTGATGACTCTTTCCTTCTTTCAGCCCTTTAGAAACTTTCTCTCAAACATAGAATCACTTCCAACTTACAAGAAGATAGTAGGGGATGCTTCTTGAACCGGATGTCAAAGATGATCAGGAGTCCGAGTAAGACTTATACATTTTGTATTGTTGTTTTTCGCCATCTTGCCTTTAAATAGGAATGCCACTATTTTTTCCACTTCTAAGAAGGATCGAGCCTCAATCTAAATACTCTTCTATTCCATTCTATCCAGATGCACCAATAGCAAATTGCTATTAAGCATATAGAAAAAATTATTGCTAGCATTGTAACAAAAAGAAAGTAGGAAAAATTTAAAAAACTGGTAGCAATGCATGCCTTCGATTATCTCACCATGGCCGATGAAAACTTTTTTTTTCAAGAATTGATCATCCATGCTATATGAGAGTCCTAGAAAAGAGGAATTTAAAATAGTAAATGTTGTTAGATATCTGACAATTAACAAAAATAATGGAGAAAATAAGATGAAAGTCATAGAGAAATCTCTAGTAGAATTTTTTGATTTTGAGGGAGAAGTTGTAGTTTGCTTATGTTACTAATTTTATTAGCAAAAGCCATATGAAATTTCTATCTATGAGCCCATCGAAGCTGGCAAAGGCACCAAGATAGATGCTGCTCGCGGTAAGGACAAACTCAGTGAGGGAGTGCACGAGCTCGTACACACGAGCGATGGGGATGCGAGTAATGATGGAGATGTTGAGAAAAATATCTCAAGATTTGATCTACAATAAGCCTACAACGAGGTTCAGGATGATGAATGAAGTCCAATGAGCCCAAAAACAGTCCAAATGAAATTCAGACGGAGAAGATACGCATAAAAGAATGTCAGAATGGGGTAGATGACCTTCGAGCTCATCGGAGGGATCCATCGTCGGTACCGGACGATGGCGGCGCAGCCCAAAACTGGCCGCATGCGGCGGTGCTGAGCCAGTCGGGCGCGCAAGCATGCACGGGGGCACGCATGGGCCATACGGGCACCCAGCTCATGCGATGGAGCATGGTCCGCCATGGACCACCGACTCATGGGTGCCCGCATGGACCAATCAGCCATTTCATGCGGTCCATGGCACTATTTTATGGACCGATCATAATCTGATGGCTTTAGATCGAGTCGATCATATTTCATGCCTCATGATTCAAGTCGATCATGATCGAATGGTTGAGATTTGATCTGAGTTTCATCAGGATTGTTGTGCATGATCCAATGGCCTAGAAGAGAGCTGATCATGATCGGACGATTTAGATGCGATCTCGAGTGTGTTTAGGATTGGATTTTCTATTGAAATAATATTTTTGAATTTTTGGAGTCTATATAACTTTAATTGACGAACCATTTATTGCATTGAAAAGCTGGCGACGTCTTGGAGGTACTGAAAGACTTTTTGAGAGATTTTAGAGAGCTTTTATAAAAATTTTAGGACTTTTTATTGAGAGACTCTTATACAAGGGTTGAATGATAAGTTCTTCTTATATTGTTTGATTTTCTCTCTCATAGTGAAGATTTGCATGTCTCGTGGATACAAACTCTTAGATTGATCTACGTACTTAATTGCTTTCTTATTTTTATTTTCTTCTTTTTTTCTATCATAATTCGTCGGTACTAGATTCTTAACAAGTGGTATCAGAGTAGTTGATACTCTAGTAGATTGGTATCAGAGCTAGATAGTACCAAAGCATAGATTGCAGTAATGGATAGAGATTGAAGAATATGAAAAAGATAAGTGCAATCAAGGTGGAGATCAATAGATTCAATGAAAAGAATAATTTCTCCTTGTGGCAAGTAAGGATAAAGGATGTCCTCATCCAACAAAGCTTGATCGACGCTCTCTTGAATGACGAGTGTTGAAAAATATGTTACAAAGTCAATCGTCAGTCTATTGATGATTGTGCTATATTATATTTATAATTAATTTATTAATAAATAAAATATATTTTTGATATTTTTCATCATAAAGTATTCATCTTTTAACGAACTTCATTATTATGATGAAGTTCTTAGGACTATTTAGCTTCGATAAAGAAAGAATTTATCGATTACTTCTTAAATCTGTTCACGATCAAATAATAAGTTATTAATTAGGACGACAACGTCTATCGAGCATAGATCACTATATGCCATATAGATTGGTTGTTCTCTTAATTAAGGAGTGTGAAAATACTGGTATAGCATACAAGTGAGATATATGGGTACATCATCATTAAATATGATCAACTTCAGAGTATTCTACTATCGAGAATGTCTCTAATGGGATATAGGTATAAGTGTCCCTTAGATATGAGATCATCTTAGTAACTTGCAAGCAACTCACTATGCTTTGGTATTGGACTAACTAAATTTCTAATTCAATAACAAAAGGCTTTTGGATACAATCAAGTACCTGCGAAGTCAAAGTATGATCAAGATGAAATTGATCAATCCAAGAGTTGAAGAAGAATGTATCACCGTATTTCAATATAGCAAAATCTTGGCCATGATAATCCATCAGATGGATTTGATATTTTGAAATACAATATGGATAATTTGATCAGAGTTGATAGTTAAACTCTGAGATATCTTATAAGTATTTTGATTAAGAGGATGAATTATATGCAAACTATATCTGCATGGGTTCTAAGAATGTTGTTCTATACATTCGACCTATCCAGCTGTCGGATACCATTGCTAGATAGTTACTTCAATTAGAAAAAAAAATTATTTCTATGCTATCAGCTTAGGTTTGAACTTATGAGATCACATACATTAAAGCTCATGATCTAATCAGATGGTTGATCAATGATTAAGAATCATTCTAGGGTTAAATGATCAATATGATTGATGTTTAACCTAGTGCTAATCTTGCAGAAGGATCAATTAGCAATTTGATTGCTAATTGGCTTAATTTGATTAAGTCAAAGGGTTGAAATTAAATCTAATTAAATATAATTTAATTAGATTTAATTTAGGCTTGATTGGATCAAGTTTAATTAGTTTATTTGATAAGCCAAGTGTTAGAAAGAACTAGTCCTAATTCAACTAGGACTTGGGTCAACCTAATTTCTAATTTAATTAAAAAATTAATTTAAATTTAAATATAATTTAATCTAATTTAATTAGATTTTTAATTAATTTAGGATCTAATCTAATTGGGTTAATTTACTTTTGATTTAATATGATTTGAGAAACCATATTAGATCAAGTCAAAATAAGAATCCTAGTATGACTAGGATTTCATTCCTTACGCCACTTAATATTTCAAACCCACCCCACACCCCCACACCTATTTTTAGGATTTTTTCATGGAATTCCTTCTTTTTTTGATGTTCACGCATCTCCTCTCTCTCCCTCTCCTACTTATTTGGAATAAGTTATGGATCCGATCAAAATTATTATACATGTTTAGATTGGTATCAGAGCCTAGATTGATTATTATATAATTATATATACATATTTAGATTATTTCTTAGATTAGATTTGATTTATAATCTATTTATTAAATATAAAATTAAAAATGATAATCACATGAATTGATTATAAGATTGTCCTGCTATAAAGTTTATCTCTTACAATGGAGAGGTTATCCTAGTTCATGTATATCTATCTTTAATCATAAATTTATTAGATATTATCTAATTTTATTCATAATTTATTAAATTTAAAATAGTTTTAATCTAAAAATAAAAGTTTTAGATTGCACGAACTGATTATAAGGTTGTCCTGCTGTAAGGTTTATCCCTTACAGTAGAGAGGTTGTCCTAATACGTGCTGATCTAAAATATTGATCATAAAATTTTAGATTAGATTTAAAAGATTTTATGATCTGATTAAAAATATTTTAATCTAATTTTAATCATTATAAATATGTTAGATTTGATCTAGAAAAATTTATGATTGATTAAAGTTGAAATTATTTTAATTACATGAACCTATTTAGATTAGATTTAAAGTAGATTCATGTTTATGTTACTTACATATTGATTATGAATCAAACATGCAATTTGGTTGATAGAACTATATTATAAAAATATTTTATGAATATAAAAATTATTTTTAAAAAGTTGAACCTCAATCCTCAGTCCAAAACTTAATTAAGAATTAAGAAGTTATTTGATTAGAATCTAGAATTATGAATTAAAGATCTTAAGACATAAATCATAACATATTGGGTTAAATGGGTTAGTAAGAATTAGGTCCATTAATTGAGTTAGATCTAGAATTAGATTAAAAAATAAACTTAATTAGAGAATTGACTAAATCTAATCAATTGTTATCTTAGATTAGGTCAAGGATGTTGAGAATATCTATATCAATTACAATAGTTGTAGTTGGTCAAGTCTATATTTTTAATGAGATCCAAGATGGACTTGATTCTTAATTATACGGTCTAGCATGAATTATTAGATTAATCTAATTAAAACTAATTAAATCAGTTGGTATCTAAGATAAATCAGACCGTGAAGGAACCAGATCTAGAGTTTTATGGATAGATCTTAAAATTTTTTCAAGATCATGCAGTGAAAGACTTAAATAAATTAAATATTTATTTAAATAAATATATAAATACCTAAATTTTAGATCTATTATGTGATGAAGTTATGATATTAAATTAAAAATTAAAATTAAATAAGAAAGAAAAGATTGATCAAATCAACCTAGATCTATACTATATCAAATGCAGGTATGAAGTTAATAGATCAGATCTATTACCTGAGCAAGTTAGACATTCTAACTTGCTGATCTAGACTTGAGAATGAAGTCATGAGCCATACATGCATCCAACCTCTAGGAGTCATCCATACGAGCCCACGAACACGATCAGAGATCCTGATGTAGAAAATCAGCATAGTATGCTAGCACTGTGCTAATCTCTCTTCGATGATTGATCCGATACTTTCTTCTTCAAAACTTAGATACTCCAAAATATCAAAAGAAAAGAAGAAGATTTGTGATACTGAGACACCTTTCAAAAGCTCACAAAAAGGGAGGAAGAGATTTGGAACAAAAATTCTAGAAGAAGATCCTCTTTTTTTTCTTTATTCTTTTTCTAGACACCCTGATTTGTATTTTCAATATCTCCACGATCCAGATGAATTTTTCTCTAATTTTTCTACACCAAAGAGGGCTCTCAAATTACTACAATCCACAAGAATTTTAACTAAAAATTCTCTTTAAATAAAGAGATATGTAGAGTCTAAGTTAGGTCAAAAACCTAAACTAGGAAGGACCAAATAAAGGAAGCTGTTGGGGTGCCCAACTCTTAGGCACCCCCACCTTTTTCTCTGCTATGGACTAGCAAGAGGCGCACAAAAAAAAATCCTCTTTTACCATAAAAATCAAAGAAAAAAAGGAAGGATGGGTCGGCACACTTATAGGAAGAGTTTTGGTTGATAAGGATTCTATCTCATAGAATCCTTAAGCAAAACTAATTCCCCTTTTGACTTGATCTTCCAATAAACTTCCATATAAGAAAAAGAAAGAGAGAAGAAAGGCATGAGAAACCTTGGATGTGGAGATTATTTATATAAAAATACAAAAAAAAAAGGATGGGGCTTGAAGATTAGGTGGCGTAAGGATTAGGGAGTTCTAGTCACACTAGGACTCTTGTTTTGACTTGATCAAACAAGATCTTTTAACCAAATAAAAATAAGAGTAAACCAATCTAATTAAATAAGATCCTAACCCATTTAAAGACTTAATTAAATTAAATTTAATTAGATTTAATTTTAATTTAATTTTTAATTAAATTAGAAAATTGGATTGATCCGAGTCTTAGTTAGATTAGGACTAATTCTTTCTTACACTTTACTTATCCAATAAGCTAATTGGACTTAATCCAATCAAGTCCAAACCAAATCTAATTAAATCATATTTAATTAGACTTAATCTTAGCTTTTTGGCTTAATCAAATTAAGTTAATTAGCAATCAAATTGCTAATCGATCCTCCTGCAATATTTGTACTAGGTTAAATACCAATCGTATAGATTATTTAATCCTAAAATGATTTTAAATCGCTGATCAACCATCTGATCGGAATGTGAACTCTAATACGTGTGACCTCATAGGTCCGAACCTATGTCGGTAGTACAAAAATAAATTACTGTACCAATCAAAATAACCATCTAGCAATGATATCCGACGATCGAATAGATCGAAAGATGTAGAACACCATCCTTAGAACCCATGCGAATATAGTTTTCATATAATTCATCCTCTTGACCATAATGCTCGTAGGATACCTCAAAGTTTGACTATCAATTTTAATCAGATTGTCCATATTGTATTTCAAAATATCAAATCCATCTGATGGATTATCCTGGCCAAGGTTTTGCTATATTGAAATACAGTGATATATTCTTCTCCAACTCTTAGAGTGATCAATTCCATCTTGATCATACTCCAACTTTGTAAGTACTTGACTATGCCCAGAAGCCTTCCATTGCTGAATTAGAAATTTAGTTAGTCCGATACTAAAGCATAGTGAGTTGCTTGCAAGTCACTGAGGTGATCTCAGATTTAAGGGATACTTATACCTATATCCCATCAGAGACATTCTTGATAGTAGAATGCTCTAGAGTTGATCATGTTCAATGATGATGTACCCATACATCTCACCTGTATGCGATACTAGTATCTCCATAATCCTTGGTTAAGAGGACAACCAACCTATATGGTATATAGCGATCTATACTCGATAGATGCTGTCGTCCTAATTAACAGCCTATCATTTGATCGTGAATAAATTTAAGAACTAATCAATAAATCCTCTCTTTATCGAAATTAAATAGTCCTAAGAACTTCATTACAATAATGGAGTTCATTAGAAGATATAAATTTATGATAAAAAAAATCAAAATATTTTTTATTAATTAATAAATTAATTATAATATCTTAACCATCAATAGACTGATGATTGATTTTGAGACATAATTTTTAATAGATCGATGGTCTTTAATTGGCAGCCTGCTTATCTTGCCATTTCTGATGGTGTCTAAGGCAAGCTTTGGCAAACCCTTCCACTGATCGAACTTACCTGATCTTTTGATGAAATTATGTTTTGATCGGATCATTTGACTATTTTAACTTATCCATGTCAGCTAGGTAAATCAGTATGACTGATTTAGATGCTCCTAGATCAGTCTATTAATGATCTTCTTTAAGCTAACTTGGTGAAGCCAGTGGAAGGATTATGACAAGCTGATTCATCTAATCTTCTCTCTTTAAATCAAATTAATTAAATTTTTTAAAATTAATCCTTAAAATAAAATAGTTATGGTGATAACTAGATCATAGCCTCCTATTAAGTGGATGATAATGGATCCATTAGTTGGATAATTATTGGAGGCTCATAAGCCTGGTGCTTATCTACTAATGAAATTATCATTCATAATATGATTTCTTGACTGTATCTCTTTAAATGATGATTTGGTTGACCAACTATAGTTGGGCTTAATCATTCATTATTAGATGAACTAAATATGATCATATTAATGATTAGACCTAATTGAAACTTTTAGTAGAGACCTTAGCCTACTGAAAAGATATCTGAAGCAAAATTAAATTATTAAAAATTATTTAAAAAATAATTATTTATGAACCTATCCTTAGATGTACATGGGTTGACCAATCATAGTTGGACTTGTGTGCAGTTTATGTGGATTCTAGTACACACTAAGAAATTAAGGCAATTCCTCGAATTGGAGGTAGAGGCTATCAGTTCAAATAAAATAGTGAAAGAAATCTTTTGATTAAAATTTAAATCTTTAGATTTAATGAATTAATTATCAATTAGACTTTTGGTTCTCCTTTAATAGTTAAATCCTAACCATAATTGCTCCATTTACTGTTAGACAGTGATAAACTTATGGGACCCAACTTCAATAATAAATATCGAAAGTTGAATATTGTTCAGCAGCACGAAATGGTTCGTGCTGGGACTTCTATGCCTAGTTTAAACATAAGATCCAAAAATAATCCAGATCAGGTAGAATGCTTCCACTGTAAGAAGCATGGGCATTGAAAGAGGAATTATCCTCAATATCTTGATTCTCATGATCCTAACATGCTAAAAAAGAGAGATGAGCAAGTAGTTGCTGATCAAGAATATTATATGATAATACCTTATAATTTCTCTATTTATGATACTTCTACTTAGATATTAGATATCGGAAGTCCAATCCATATTTACAATATATTACAAGGACTTCAAATTAATAGAAGATTTGAAAATAATGAGTGATTCCTGAATGTTGGAGATAGAAGGTTTATTCCAGTTATAACTATAAAAATAGTTCAACTTATTCTCAATATTAACATTATTTCTTTAAATGAATGTCATTATTAGCTTTTTTTCTAATGAATATAATCTTTGTTAGTCTTTTGGCCAAAGATGATTATCATTTATCTATAAAAAAAGATTATTGTGATATCATTATGAATGATATTACAATAATGTAAGGATAATAAAAAAATGATATTTATATTTTATCACAACCTATGAGTGTAATATACATTTTTAGAAAACATCCTAGATTAGATAATATCTCTGATATCTACCTATGATATTGTAGGCTAGGTCACGTAAACAAGAATAGGATAAATAGGTTGACTCAAAAAAAATTCTCAAAGTTAATGATTATGAATCACTTCCAATCTGTGAATCTTATCTTCTTGTTAAAATGACCAAGTCACCTTTTACTGAAAAAGGTGAGAGCTACTGAGCTCTTAAGTCTAATACATATTGATGTATGTGAACCAATGAGCATAGATGCTAGAGGTGGATACTTCTACTTCATTACTTTCATAGATGATCTATCCAGGTACGGATATGTTTATCTAATGAAATATAAGTTGGATTCATTTGAAATGTTCAAAAGATTTCAAAGTGAAGGAGAAAAACAAATTGGAAAGAATATTAAAACTCTTTAATTGAATCGAGAAGGTGAATATCTATCTAGTGAGTTCTTGACATATCTAGGAGAGAATGGAATTCTCTCATAATAGACTCCTCTAGAAATACCACAACATAATGGTGTATCAGAAAGAAAAAATCGAATCTTATTAGACATGGTTCGATCCATGATGAAATTTTTTAGTCTGCCTGTTTTATTTTAGAGTTATGCTCTTGAGACTGCATGTTATATATTGAATAATGTACCGAGTAAATCTATCGCAAAGACTCTATATAAGATATAGACAGGGCGTAGGCCTACACTCTTATCTACGAGTTTGGGGTTGTCCAGTCTATATCAAACGTTTGCATACAGATAAGCTTAGACCTCCATCAGATAAGTGCATGTTTATAGGGTATCCCAAAGAAAGTAAAGGTTACTGTTTCTATCATGCTAAAAAACAAAAGATGTTCGTTAGCCTTAAGACAATCTTATTAGAAAAGAAGTTCCTTGGTGAAGGAACTGTTGCCTCTAAGATTGAACTTGATGAAGTTTAATAGGTAGAAAAATCAATACCTATAGCGGAACCTAAGTTGGATTTGATTAGATCAGATCCAGAGCCTAGTGTACCTACATCATTAAGATGATCCGGTATAGTACCGCACCATCTGGATAGATACTATGATTTCTTGGTCTGGAATGGTGATTTTATTGAACTTGATGAGGACGATGAGGATCCAATCACTTATATGGATGCTATATAGAGACTCAATTTTGAGAAATGGCTTGAGGCCATAAAATCCAAAATAAAGTCCATAAAGGTCAACGATATGTGGACATTGGTTGATCCACCCGAAGAGGTTAAATCCATTGGATATAAATAGATCTTCAAAAAAAAAGGCACAAATGGAAAGATGGAGATCTATAAAGCTCATCTGATTGCTAAGAAATATCATCAATGTTATGGTATTGACAATGATGAGACATTCTTTTCTGTGGCAATATTAAAATTCATTCGGATAATACTTGCGATAGCTGTCCATTTTGATTATGAGATCTGGCAGATGGATGTGAAGACAGCTTTTCTAAATGAAAAGCTGACCAAAGAGGTGTATATGATACAACCTAAGAGGTTTATACCATAGATGAGTCTGAGGTATGCAAGCTTTAGGGATCCATTTATGGATTGAAGCAGGCATTTCGGAGTTGGAACATGCATTTTGATAAGATGATCAAAACGTATGGCTTCGTTAAGAATGGAGAAGAGCTCTGCATTAACAAATGAACAAATGGTCTAGTAGTAGTATTTCTTATCTTGTATGTGGATGATATTCTTTTAATTAGAAATGACATTTCCGCACTATAGAAAATAAAAGTTTGGTTGTCATCACAGTTCTTCATGAAGAACTTGGGTGAAACATCCTACATCCTAAGTGTTGGTGCAGAATCTGGTTGATGCCGATCGAGCTGGAGTGGAGAAGGACGAGGTCGCCGTCGGTGACTTGCAAAATAAAGTCTCATTCGGAGTCGATGGGGGTGGCTCCGGCAGGACCTTTCGACGATCAAGTCAGCTCTTCTGACCAACAAAAATAGAGTGCTCAGCAATGAGAAGTGAGCTCAGAGTTTTAGAGGAGAGAGGAGAGTTTAGAGCCCTCCTTCTAGCACCAAATCTATTGGTGTAGAATCTGATTGACGTCAGATCGAGCTGGAGT
Organism: Cocos nucifera; assembly: GCA_006176705.1. NCBI lineage: Eukaryota > Viridiplantae > Streptophyta > Magnoliopsida > Arecales > Arecaceae > Cocos > Cocos nucifera. The sequence continues at coordinate 2,796,258 of QRFJ01000065.1, read as the reverse complement.
GGAGGAGGATGAGGTCGCCGCTGGTGACTTGCAAAACAAAGTCTCATCTGGAGTCGGTGGGGGTGGCTTCGGCAGGACCCTCCGATGATCAAGTCAGCTCTTCTAACCAACAAAAATAGAGTGCTCAGCAATAAGAAGTAAGCTTAGAGTTTTAGAGGGGAGAGGAGAGCTTAGAGCCCTCCTTCTAGTACCAAATCTATAGTTGCAGAATCTGGTTGACACCGGATCGAGCTGGAGTGGAGGAGGACGAGATCGCCATCGATGATCTACAAAATAAAGTCCCCTCCAGAGCCGGTGGGGGTGGCTCCAGCAGGATCCTCCGATGATCAAGTCAGCTCTTCTAGCCAATAGAAATGGAGTGCTCAACAATGAGAAGTGAGCTTAGAGTTTTAGAGGGGAGAGGAGAGCTTAGAGCCCCCTAAAAACATATCTGGAGGGTTCCTTTATAGGCAGAGCTTATAGCGGATTGATGGTAATGGCCATACCATCCGATCGTGGGCCACTCGGGACCGCATGGAGTTCGGTACGGAGAGAAAGGCATCGTTAGGTGGATAGTGACAGCCATACTGATGGATCGTGGGCCACATGGGACTAGTTATGGAGAGAATGGTGTTGCCAGTAGTGGTGGCCATGTCGTGGCGCTAGAGGAAGGGCCTCCACCTCTGAGGTTCTCTTGTTCTTAAAGGAGTGCTCAGCGATGATTTCTCTCTTTCCTCTCTGGAGATCTCTCTTCTTCTTCTCCAGAGTTCTCTTCCGAGAAAAGATGCCTCTCGAGAAAGGATGCCTCCATTTTTGTTGGTCAGAAGAGCTGACTTGATCGTCGGAGGATCCTACCGGAGCCACCCCCATCAACTTCGGATGGGACTTTATTTTGCAGATCACCGATGGCGATCTTGTCCTCCTCCACTCCAGCTCGATCCGACGTCAACCAGATTCTGCACCAACACTAAGGATGAAGATCTATAGGGATAGATCTAAAAGGATGCTTGGGTTATCCCAGTCCACGCATATAGATACTATGCTGAAGAGATTCAGCATGAAAAATTTTAAGAAGAGCTATCTTCCGATAGGCCATAAAATTTTTTTCTCTAAGAAGGATTGTCCGACAACTGCTGAAGAGAGAGAGCATATGAGTAGAATTTCATATACTTCAGTAGTAGGATCTATCGTGTATGCCATGACATGTATGAGATCAGATGTGGCATACTCACTAGGAGTGGTGAGTAGATATAAGTCAGACCCTAGAGAAAACCACTGAAAAGTGGTTAAAACTATCCTTAAGTATTTGAAAAATACTAAGGATCAATGGTTAATTTATGGTGAGTCAGATCTGAAACTTATGAAATTTACAAACTCCAGCTTTCAATCTGACCATGATAATAACATAAGCATGTCGGGATATATCTTTACTCTAAATGGTCGAGTCATCTGCTGGAAGAGTTTCAAGCTGTATACTATGGCAGACTCTGTTTATGAAGCAGAGTACATCGTAGCATCAGATACCACGAAGAAAATTATGTGACTAAGAAAATTTATCATCGAGCTTGGAGTAGCATCCTCCTTAGATGATCCAATCCTGCTCTACTGCGACAGCACTGATGTCATAGCTCAGACGAAGGAACTAAAGGCACATCAGTGGATGAAGCATATCCTATGCTGCTTTCACTTGATCCGAGAGATCATGGATCGAGGTAACGTCGATCTTTAGAAGATTGATGGAAAGAAGAACCTGGCCAACTCCTTCACTAAAGTCCTAGTAATAAAGGAGTTCGACAACCATAAGTCGAAGATGGGTATTAGATACTATGCCAAGTGGCTTTAGGACAAGTGAGAGTTGTTGAAAAATGTGTCCCAAAGCCAATCATCAGCCTGTTGATGGTTATGCTACATTATATTTATAATTAATTTATTAATAAATAAAATATATTTTTAATATTTTTCATCATAAAGTATTCATTTTCTAACAAACTTCATTATTGTGATGAAGTTCTTAGGACTATTTAGCTTCGATAAAGAGAGGATTTATCAATTAGTCCTTAAATCTGTTCATGATCAAATGATAGACTGTTAATTAGGATGATAGTATCTATCGAGCATAGATCGTTATATGTCATATAGGTTGGTTGTCCTCTTAACCAAGGAGTGTGAAGACACTAGTATGGCATATAGATGAGATGCATGGATACATCGTCATTGAACGTGATCAATTCTAGAGCATTCTACTATCGAAAATATCTCTGATGGAATATAGGTATAAGTATCACTAAGATGATCAGACCTGATACTACTATAGAACAGGGCTATGGCAGCGATTTGTAACTGCTGTCATAATCCAAAAAATCGCTGCAATAGGCTATGGTAGCGGTTATATAATCGCTGCCACTGCAGCCATCGTCGTAGATCTATGGCAGTGATTGTTGCAGTGGTTATGAAAATCGATGCCATAGACTGTCTATTGCAGTGATTTTTGATATAACCGTTGTCACTACAGCCATCGTCGTAGGTCTATGGTAGTGGTTGTTATAGTAGTTATGAAAATCGATGCCATAGATTGTCTATTATAGCTATTTTTGAACCACTGCCATATTTTGACCTATGGCAGCGGTTATGTAACCGTTGCCATATTTTGATCTATGGCAATGATTACGTAACCATTGCTATAGCTCTATGGCAGTGGTTATTGAACCGCTGTCATAGGTTCTATGGTAGCGGTTGACACATGCCTACGATAGTGAACTGCTCCCGTATCTTTTAAATAATTAAAAAATATAAAATTTTTAATTTTTTATATATTTTATTTGATAAATATAGAGATATATAATACAAAAATATTATAAACATAAAAATATTTCTGAAATACTAAAATTTTATTATCGAATAAAATTTATTATAATATTTTTCAAAAAAAAATCATCAAAAATCTCCTAAATCTGCATCATCGTCGTCACTGGGAGATGGAGCACGAGCTGGAGCTAGAGCTGGAGCCGAAGCTGGAGGAGCTAGAGTTGGAATATGGGCCAGCATATCCTCAAAGTCCGTGAAGATACTTCCAAAATGCCCGCTAAGCATCGACACTATGTCTCTCACGATGCCCTCCAGATGAGATGCACGCTCCTCAGTCTGATCTGCCCGCATCGCAGCATGATCTATCCATGTCAATGCCTCCTCAAGCTCCTTTCGATTGATGATATTGGAAGCCTGTGAGAGACGCTCCCCTCAAACCAATAATTGATCGACGTCTGTTCGGGCCTGCATCGAATCCTCCCAAAGTGCTTAGGCCCTAAGACCTGAGACGAATGGTCATGAAGGCCAAAGGTATTCAGGCCCTCACTCGTGAGCATATCTAACTGATCCTGTAATTATAAATTTAAATAAAATTTTATAAGAAATACTATAATATTAATAATATATACTAATATATTTAATACTTATAAAAATTCTCTCGATCACGACGTTCATCAGTCTGTCCTTCTTATCCGTACGGTTGGATCGAAAGATCTCGCTATGGTTGGACATCACTCCATCTCTCATCAACTATAACAATGAATCAATTTATCAAAAAAATAAAAAAAAATATTAATTTAATTTATCTAGTAAGATTTAGAATTTATTACCTCTCCATGCACATGACTGGCCATAGACTCACGGTCAAGAGTGTGCTTAAACTCCTGGGCTACCCGATTCTCCTGATTCTGACGTAAGGTAGCCTAACAAGTATTCAAATAAATAATAAATATTTAAAAAATATTTAAATATAACTTTAAGCGTATTAAAAAATTTAAAAGTTAGTAATTTTATCTCAAACTTCTGGTTCCTCCAATGTGTAACTATCCTCTCCTACTAACTCGGAGGATAGTCTTGTATCCAAGGAATAAGTTTCTTTGGAGTGTCTCGTCGGTGCTCGAGCCATCCTCTATGGAGCTTGACCTTGTAGTTTCGGTATAATTTTTCGATCTTCTTCAGTCGGGCATCTTGAGCCCTTTCGTGATCAGAAAAATCGTACCTCCTCTACATAAAATTATCAAAAGCTAGTTACAAAATTATTCTAATCAAATATAGTATAAACATGTAAAATGCATAAATATAATTAAGATGCACTTACCAATATCTCCTACATCGGATCCCTGACAATAGCATCCATCAATCGCCAGTCTCTAGGCTCTATAGGAATAATGTCTGACCGTCTCACAAACACTCTAAAAAAGAAATACATCTCCTACACGATCTCCCTTACTAGCCTTTTTTCTGCATCATACTACACCATCACCTGATGCTGGCAGTTCTACATATGCGCCATACATGTGGGACCATGAAATATTCGGCTCGATGATGCACCTACAATGAAAATACGTTATACAAATATATAAATATATAAATACTATATAAAAAATAAATAAATAATATAATAAAAATGTACAATTAGATGCTGGTGGAGTAGCATGTGTTGGAGATGTGAGTGATGGTGGAGGCTCAGATATCGATGGAGTAGATGTCGTCGATGGAGTAGATGTCGATGGTGGAGATCCTTGAGTAGTCGATGCGGAGGTGGATGGAGTATGCTCTGACTGCTCCTTAGATGCCAAACTTCACGTAACCCACCGAGGGGTTGGGTTGAAAGCTACATGGCATTTTAGTGCCATCGTGACCTACAATATTAATGAACATTAACCAATATAATATGTTGAACAATAATATTAGCAATACATCAATAAATAGACTCTAATAATTTATACCAGAATATTGAAGTCATCGCTTAATGGCATCTACAATATGGACATCACCATCACTCCTGACAAATGTGTCTGGGATCTCGATAGTATTAAATAAGTTTTATTCTAGAGTACTTTGCATGCATGGTCCAACATCGTCATCAACTTCGATATCATCAAAAATATGCCTAGGCACCATCTTCATAATAACACCCTATTGAGGCTCCAAGGGATCACTAACGTAGAAGACTTGACTAGTTTGGAAGGCAAGTATATACGGTTCTTCAGTGCGAAGATGGCATTGCATGTTAACGAGAGTAAAACCACACTCATCAGTCTTCATCCCAGACTGTGACAATGTGTTAAACCAACCGCACTTCATCAATGCAATCCTTCTTTTAGAATAATAGTCCAAGATGGCTATCTTCTCCACCATGTCATAATAGTTCAAATTCTCTGTACGAGGCTGTGAATCCCTCGAGCTAGCATAACACCCAGTAGTGGCGCTCAACATGACGCTTTGTATTGCCATATTTACGGACCTATTATGAATATTAAACCTGTAGCCATTAATAATGAGCTGTTTATACTCACGCACGATACGATTAGAATCCATTGAAAGAGCACGTACTTCAAAGCTCACATCATTGTACATAATTCTCTCATCAGTATAATTACATATAATTATATGGATGTCGGAGATTATGTACACTAATCAATTAACGGGTTTATCGTTATGCAATGCAATAAACAAAAGCAACAAGATATAAACATTCAGAAAATGTTATCCAATAAATTCTACAATATGAATTGAATTCATAAATAATTAAGGATGAGCAACAGTCGTAGATTCAATCTCTTGTATGAATCTGAATGTTAATCTAGAAATCTGAAAGAAGAATGAAGTAGATGATGGTGGCACCTTAGGCCTTAAAGTTGGAACCTTAGAGAGATGTATCAAATTCTATTCGCACCCATCGAGCCGGCTCCATGCCTGAGACATCCGACTCGGATCCTCCTCCAGCTGGCTTGATCTCAGCCCGAGCTAGCTCGGATGTGTGCCATCCCTTGTTCTTGACTGTCTCCGCCCTCCCCTCATCTTTTCAACTGCCCATCTCCCACTCAATCTCCATCGTCGATGAGGCCGGACCCCTGCCTCTCTGATCTCTCTCTCCCTCTCTCGATCTTCCTCACCGACGAGGTTGGACCACCTCCCTCCCTCTCTCCCTCTCTCGATCTCCCTCGTCGACGATGGTGGTGAGGTCAGACCCCCTCTCTTCCTTTCTCCCTCTCTCGATCTCCCTCGTCGGCCATGGTGGCTAGGCCGAACCCTCCCATCCTCTCTCACTCTCTCGATCTCACCTCGCCAGCGAGGCCGGACCCCCCTCCCTCCTAGTGATGTCCGATGAGGCCGGACCCCCTCCCTCCCTCTCTCTCTCGGTCTCCCTCTTGATTTCCCTCGCGACGACAGCGAGGCCAAACCCCTCCCTCCCTCTCTCTCTCTCTATTTCTTAGTTTCAGATCCCAAAATTGGGTCCGAATATCCAGAATCCATTAGGATACGGGTCTGGTACTTCAAGTACGGACCCATCGGTATTCAGGTTCGGGTCCAATACCAATAATTAAAATTGGATCTGGATCTGAATATCTAGGATTCTGATCCTGAAATTCGATCCATTGACATAATCTAGTCTAGTGATTAATAAATAATACTATAAAATTAAAATAAAAATTATACCTATGGCTATAAGAAAGGGGGTCGCATCGAAAGCTCCGAGGGTCGTCACTGACGATGGCGCTAGAGGAAGACGACGGTGCTAGAGGTAACCTATGAAATAAGAGCAAGATAGTGAGATAGAGAGAGAAGAGAGAGAAAGAGAAAGTGGGGGGGATGGGAAGGGGAGAGAGGGAGAGGGGGCCCGGTAGGGAGAACCATGACAAAGGGGGGAGGGGAGGGCAGGGGGTGGGCAGTCGGGGATGGGGAGGGCAGGGGCGGCGGTGGTCGGGATGGGGAGGTAGGGGTGGGTGGTTAGGGTCGGGGATGGGAAGGGCGGGTGGTCGGAGTTGGGGATGGGGAGGGCGGGTGGCCGGGGTTGGGCGGCGGCGGTTAGGGAGGGCAGGAGGTGGACGGCCAAGGATGGGAAGGACAGGGGGTGACGGCATCGGGGATGGAAGTACAAGTGCGGGGGGTGGGACGGCCAGGAGGTTGGATGGGTGGGGGGTGGACGAAGATCGCCGGGGAGGGGAGGCACCGACCGAGGGGGAGGAGGGGCAGCACCGACTGGGGGGAAGACTTGGGTGGCATCCCACCGATGATGGAGAGGAGGGGGGAGAGAGAGAGAGAGTGCACGGGAGAGAAGAAAATTTAGAGATTTTTAACCTAACCTATGGTAGCGGTTATTGAAAATCGCTGCTATAGATCTATAACAGTGATTTTCTAATCGTTGCTATAAGTCTATGGTAGTGATTTTCAGTAACCGCTGTCGTAAGTTGAAAATAATTTTTAAAATTTTTTTTAAATATTATATAATTTTAAAATTTAATACTCATCTTCACCATTCATTATCTAAATAATTTTTATTTGAGTGTCATCGCAAAAGATCACCTTGATCCGATGGCCTTAGCTTCATCAACCAGAAAAATTCAATTTTGATGATCACAAACGACGATGCGATGATCTAATAGATGAAGATCTCCGATCAGTCTAAAAATGTATAATGATGATCTCGATGATATTTGTAGCATATTATCAAAGTTTTACTTTAATCGAATATCGTTATCATGATCAATTTAGTATGGAATAATTTTGATCGTTAAATTAGAAACAAGCGATCAAAGGGCTAAATGGCATTCAATTATGAGATAATTTTTTAGTTAAATAATTTTTGCTATAATTTTAATCATTTTATACGATGATGATAGTAAAATTTAAATCATTTTCATATGAACTATTCACGTTAAGTAGATATTGCAAAAGCACGAGCATAACAACCAACGAAGTTTAAAAATGGTTATCAGGCGATGTATAGTTTTAGATCATTCTTAATTTCATGAGTTGAATTTTATAGTCACCATCATAAAAAATGATTAAAATAGTAGCTAAAATTATTTATAAAAAAATTATCTCATAATCGGATACCGTCTGGTCCTTTGATCACTCGTTTATCATTTAACGGTCAAAATTAATCTATACTAAATTGACCAAGATAATGATATTCGATTGAAGTAAAACTTTGATAGTACGCTACAAATATAATCAAGATCATCATTGCAGATTTTTGGATCCAGCGAAGATCTCTATCTATCAGATCATCGCATCATCATTTGTGGTCATCGAAATCAAATTTTTCTGATTGATGAAGCTAGGGCCATCAGATCGAGGCGATCTTTTGGGACGACACTCTAATAATAATTATTTAGATAATGAATGATGAAGATGAATATTAAATTTTAAAATTATATAATATTTAGAGAAAAAATAAAAAAAAATATGGTAGTGGTTAAAAAGAATCGATTGCCGTTAACCATTGCTATAGGTTGGATCTATTACAGCGGTTAGGAAGAACCGCTGCTATAGGTCGACCTATGGCGGCAGTTTCTTATAACCACTACTATAGATCGACCTATAGCAGTAGTTCTTTTTAATCGCTGCCGTAGAATCTATTGCAGCGGTTTCGAAAATCGCTGCCATAGTATGCGCTACCGTAGATTCTTTTTGTAATAGTGTGAGATCATCTTAGTGACTTGCAAGCAACTTACTGTGCTTTAGTACTGGACTAACTAAATTTTTAATTCAGTAACGAAAGACTTCTAGGCACATCAGGTACTTGCGAAATCAAAGTATGATCAAAATAGAATTGACCACTCCAAGAGTTGAAGAAGAATGTATCAATGTATTTCAATATAGTAAAACCTTGGCCATGAAAATCTATCAGATGGATTTGATATTTCGAAATATAATGTGGACAACCTAATCAGAGTTGACAGTTGAACTCTGAGATGTCCTATGAGTATTTTTGTCAAGAGGATGAATTATATGAAAACTATATCTGCATGGATTCTAAGGATGTTGTTCTGCACATTTGACCTATCTGACCGTTGGGTATCATTGCTAGATGGTTATTTCGATTAGTACAGAAATTTATTTTTATGCTACCAACTTAGGTTCAGACCTATGAAGTCATACACATTAGAGCTTATGATCTGATCGAATGATTGATCAACGATTAAGAATCATTCTAGGATTAAACGATCAATACAATTGATGTTTAATCTAGTGCAAGTCTTACAAGAGGATCGATTAGTAATTTGATTGCTAATTGGCTTAATTTGATTAAGCCAAAGGATTGAGATTAATTCTAATTAAATATAATTTAATTAGATTTAATTTAGTCTTGATTGGATCAAGTTTAATTAATTTATTTGATAAGTCAAGTGCAAGGAAGAACTAGTCCTAGTTCAACTAGGACTTGGGTCAATCCAATTTCTAATTTAATTAAAAAATTAGTTTAGATTTAAATATGATTTAATCTAATTTAATTATGTTCTTAATTAGTTTATAATCTAATCTAATTGGGTTGATTTGCTTTTGATTTAATATGATTTAAGAAACCATATTATATCATGTCAAAATAAGAATCCTAGTATGACATGCTTCACTTAATATTTCACGCCCACCCCATGCCCCCACACCTATTTTTTAGGATTTTTTTTATGGAATCCCTTCTTTTTCTGATGTTCACACATCCCTTCTCTCTCTCCCTCTCCTATTTTTTTGGAATAAGTTATGGATCTAGTCAAAATAGATGGCAAGTTGTTGTGTAATTGGACTCTATATGATAGAATCCCAACCAACTTATATTCCTTCCTTTGTGCCGCCCCCCACATGATTTCTTCTCTGATTTTCATGATAAAAAGAGAGCATTTGTGTGCATATTTCAAATGGTCCATGGCATGGGATGAGGAGGGGGCGTTCAAGTGTTGGGCACCCCAACAACTTGCTATATATCATCCTGCCTTGTCTAGAAATTTGACTTAGACAAAGCTCTTCTATATCTATTTATTTAGGATGAATTTTGGCCTAAAATTTTTATGAAAAATAGACCTTTGAGAGAGGAGACCTTTGAGAGAGGTTTTGGGTGTGTGAAAATCAAAGGAAAAGGGTTATTGGGCTTTGGGTTTTCATAGACACAAAACTAGATATTTAGGTGAGAGCAAAGAAAAGAAGAAGATGATCTTCTTTTAGGATTGCTGTGTTCACCTCTTTCCTTCCTCCTTGAGTTTTCTGAGCGTGTCTCACATCTAAAAATTTCTCTCTTCCTTCTCCTCTTTGGAAGAGTCTAAATTCAGAAGAAAGAGGGATCTGATCGACCATCAAAGAAGGATCAGCACAATACTAGCATACTGTGCTGATTTCCTGCATCAAAATTTTTGATAGTGATTATGGGCTCGTGTGGATGACTCCTAGAGGTCGGATAGATGTGCAGCTCATAAATTCATCCTCAAATCTGGATCAGCAAGTTAGAACATCTAACTTGCACAGGTAATAGATCCGATCTATTATTTTCATACCTGCATTAGATGTAGTGTATATACATATTAATGTGATCAACATATTTTAATTTCTTCTTTATATTTTAATTTTTGATTTAATGACATACCATGATCATGTAATAGATTTTAGATCTAGAGTATTTTTTGATATTTAAAATTAATTTTGATTAATTTTAGTCTTTCGCTGTCAGATCTTGAAAAAGTTTCAAGATCTAACCCTGAAACCCTAGATCTGATTCCTTCAATGCACGAGAAGCCAGCTACCATGGAGGTAAATAATTGAAAGCGGATCCAGATGCAGGCGGTGAACATGATCCGCTTATACCTAGCGGATGATGTGGTGATCTATATACTTAGCGAAACTTTTTCGACGATACTGTGATCGAAGCTCGAGAAGTTATACATAGTGAAGTCGCTCACCAACACGCTATTCCTTTGGAAGCAGTTCTACCAACTGTGGATGGACGAAGGTCAGAGCATACGGAAGCATCTATCCAACTTTCAGAAGATTCTTACTGACCTCCTCAGCATTGGCAAAAAAGTTAAAGAGAAAATTAGGGCGTTGGTCTTGCTAGCATCACCTTTTCCTTCATATGAGTCCTTAGTGACTACTCTTTTAGTGGAAAAGAGCACCATCAAAATAGATGAGGTCACTACAGCGATACTCCAGAATAAAATTCTCAAGAGGAAGAACCCAGCTTCGAGCTCAGTTGGCGGTAGCTCAGTTTTGGCGATTTCTAGAGAAACAGAAAGCAGTAGATGGAGCTGCAGAGGATCATGAGGAGGACAATCCAGGTCCAAGATGAGGGATCAAAGCAAGATCAAATGCTACAGATGCGACGAGTTGGGGCATTGTATCAAAGATTGCCCGCAACTCAAGAATCGAACGAGGGCTACTATAGCAATAGCCAGTAGTAAGTCAGAGAATGATGTCCTGAAAATATCTGATGAGATATCTACATCTTCTCAGCAGTGAATTTTAGATTCTGTATGCACATACCATATTTATTGCAGAGAGGAGCAATTTGACTCCCTAGAGAGCAGTGAGGGCACTGTTTATCTATCGGATGGATTGAGCTGTGCGATCAGAGGCATCGGGACGGTCAGTTGGAGGACACATGATGATGCAGTGAGAAAATTGAAGGAGGTCCAATACATACCTGATTTCAGACGGAATCTTATCTCATTAAGCAAACTAGATTCAAATGGCTATAGGTGGGTAACTGGTGATGGAATCCTGAAGGTCATGCACGATAATAGGGTGATATTGGAGAAAAAAAGATGAGAGGACATTACTATCTGACAGAAAGCCTAGTGCGAGGTAGAGTTTCAGAAGCCAGAAAGAGTCTAGTGCGAGGTACAGGTTTAGGAGCCAGAGAGAGCCCAGTGTGAGGTGGAGCTCCAGATGGAGGTGGATCGAACACGAGAAGTGACGTCGCAGAGTGAAGTTCCTATTACCGTAGGAGACTTTTTCGAGCAGATCTTTGATCAGAGTGGACACAGTCCATGACGAAGGTGGGATCGAGCGATCTGGCTCGACTCTCATGTTTGCCCATCCATGATTAGCAGGCATATCCCAGGGCATGGGAGCGCTCAAAGACAGGTGATAGTCGAATATCGAGTCAAGATGGAGATTGTTAAGAAAAATATCTCGAGATTTGGTCCATAATAAATTCATAGCGAGGTTCAGGATGACGAATGGAGTCCAACGAGCCCAAGAACAGTCTAAATGAAGTTCAGATGGAAAAAATGCGCGTGAAAAAAAGGTCAGAACGGGGTAGCCAGCCTTCGAGCTTATTGGAGGGATCCACCGACGATGCCAGACGGCAGTGGCGCTGGGCCAGCCACGCATTGGGTCGGTTGGGTGCACAAGCGCACGTGAGGGGCGCGCGTAGGCCGCATAGACGTCCAGCCCACATGGTAGAGTGCAGTCCACCATGGACCGTTGGTTCATGGACGCTCGCATGGACCAATCAGTCATTTTTAGGCCGTTTCGTGCAGTCCACGGTACTATTTCATGGATCGATCGTAATCCGATGGCTCTGATTCGAGCCAGTTGCAATCGAACGACTAGAATTCAATTCGAGCCTGATCAGGACTGTGGTGCGCGATCCAATGGTACAGAAGGGAGCCGGTCGTGATCAGAAGGTCCAGATGCGATCTCGAGTATGTTTAGGATTGGATTTACTACTGGAATACTATTTTTGAGTTTCTGGAGTCTATATAACTTCGATTGACGAACTGTTTATTGCATTGAAAAGCTGGCGACGTCCCGAAAGTGCTTAGAGACTTCTTGAGAGGTGTCAAAGAGCTTTTGTAAAGATTTTGGGCTTTCTTGTTGAAAAACTCTTGTATAAGGGTTGAGTGGTAAATTTCTCTTGTATTATTTGATTTTCTCTCTCATAGTGAAGTTTTATATGTCTTGTGAAGACGAGCCCTTAGACTAATCCACGTATTTGATTACTTTCTTATTTTTATTTTCTTCTTTTTTCTTGTCGTAATTCATCGGTACTAGATCCTTAATAAGTGGTATCAGAATAGTCGATATCCCAATAGAAGATGATATGGGTTAGAATGCAAGCGATGGTGCTCGTACCATCAATGGTGACCGAGGTGGGAGAAGATGGGGCAAAGAGGAGGGAAGGTGAGAAAAGGCAGAGGAGGAGAAGAGTCGGAGGGGGAAGGGCAACGAGAGGTTACTGCTACATCCTGAACAGATGTTAGAATGGAAGCAATACGAGTACTTTCTTTATACGAGTACTTTCTTGATGAAAAGAGAGTACTCGTAGAATCAATATGAATACTTGCGTTTGTTAAAATTAATTATTGAGATAAATATAGAAACAGGTTGCTTTTAAGATTATGAGAGCAAATATTTAAATCTAAAAATCACCGTATGAACAGAAAAACATATTAGGAAGGGTTTTGTGGAATACGGATGTAATGGATTGGAGAGAGAGAGTATAATCCCGAAACGTTCTAGATTGGTGCTAGAGTCATGAAGAGAGGAATGGATCACAAAAGGAAGGGGATTATAGGATTTTTATTTAGTTACAAATTTAAAATTAGCTTCTATAGTTTATTCAGGGAATGCTTTGAGAGAGGAATGTTTATCAGCCACACATTCATTGGAAGGAAAATTTGGATACTATATATGTATACCTATAAATAGTTAAAAGAATGGGAACTAATCATGAGGAAAAAAAAAGAGAGGTTATTTATTCATTTTTGAGGATTTTTGCTTTTAATTAGGAGCTCCCTGGAATCTTTAAATCAATCAAGTAATTGTAAAAAAAAGCAGTACCAATCCAAAAAGAAGATGAAGCCATGGACGACTACAATCCTTGTAGTGTTCTCCATGACCACCCTCCCATCCCATGCCCAAAACTCCCCTAAGGACTACGTGGACGGCCATAACACTGCTCGGTCCGAGGTGGGCGTCGGCCCAATAGAATGGAATTCCACCTTGGAATCTTATGCCGTGAACTACGCCAACCAGAGGGCTGGTGACTGCCAACTTATTCATTCCCAAGGAACATACGGCGAGAACATCTACACTGGTTACGGCCAGGGGTACTCGGACGGGGTCGACGCAGTGAGGTACTGGTACAACGAGAAGCCATTCTATAACTACGTCTGGAACCAGTGCTCGGGCGGCGTGGACTGCTTGCACTACACGCTGATGGTGTGGCGCAACTCCGTGCGGATTGGCTGTGCAAGGGTGGAGTGCTCCGGCTTTGGAGGACGATACTTCGTCACATGCAACTACGATCCTCCTGGAAATATTTTGGGGGAGAGACCTTACTAGATCGATGGGAGATTTGATCTTTTGTCGATGGGGATATGATGATGCTATTTGAGAATAAGAGAAGATGGTGCATGTTCCGTTCGTTAATTTGACGGAATTGGCATCCAATATGTTGGTTTAGCTGAATCAAGACTTCGTGGTCTCTTTAAAACTAAGGTGGATGTGGTTATTTGTAATCACTGGGACAGGATTTTATCAAATAGTGGTCAAGTTTGATGGTTTCTGATCTAAGATTAGCTGTTGTTTTTTATGAATTCGGTGACTGGTACACGATGAAAAGGAGTGCAACATTTTTTAATCTTTTTGGAGATAAAGTTGGCAACAAATCATGCACCTAATCTGTACTCATGACAGTTCCTACTGACAATGAAACGGAGCGAGGACGGGGAGAAGGTTGCTGGGAATTGGATTTTGGGCTTCAATTTGAGCCTGGGTCAGATTGTTGTCCATGAATGGAGACCTGGACCTGGATGTCGGTATTAACATTGCAGAGTTCCGGAGCCCAACCCAGGTTTCCGTGTGTGTATGAGCCAGAGACTCGGGGAGAGAGAGGGAGCCCATGAGCCTTCATTCATGACAGCCCGGCTCTAATTGGGTCTGGTGAAGCAAACTTGGCCCAAAGCTGAGCTTCAGCAAACACCCTTTTTCCCCAAGAAAACGATTTTTCAGATATTAGAGATAGTTGGGGCTTGGGAAAAATTCAGAAGAGAAAGCAGAAAAAATAAGTACCAAAATAATAAGAATGATAAAAAAATTAGAGATTTTAGAAAAATATCATCCATAATTTATTTGATCTTGGCTAACCATAATTGTGATGTGGCCTATAGCCGATTGAGCTAGTTTCAATGAAGTTATCTAATGATTGCAAAATGATTTACAAAATTTTCAAATATATTTAGTTTTACAATTAGAGTCAAAATTAGTATCAAAATTGAAATAAATTAGAATGAAAATTAAAACAGCCATAAAAATTGATTTATCAAAATCAAAATCAAAATCAAAATTGGAATATACTTTGGATATTAGAGCAGGATAAGAATTAAATTTTGGAATATTAAGATATTCATATTTTCATTAAAATCAGAATAAAAATGAGACTCTTTCCGATCAAATAGCTAGAATGAAAGCCATTTATTCCTATTCTCATTCCAAAGCTCAATTCTCTCCGATCAAACAAATCCTTACAATTAACTGCTACTATGTATGTAGTTTATGGTTTGGTCAAGGCATGCATAGAGTGGAAGCACCTTGAGGCATAAGGCTTAGATATGTAGAAAAATGGAGCTTTAAGTGACCACTACTGGACAAAATATGCAGGTTGATCAGAATAATTGTTCTTAGATATACTAATTATCTACCATAGGATTGAATTGAAATCAAGTTGGGTTGTTTGGTACTGGCAACTTAAGGTGCATTTGATTTTGCAACCGGAATTAGGTTGAAACAAGATCAAAATAGTTGTCTCACTTTATCCTTCTAGCTTGTGACGGAATCAAAATTAGAAACAAAATAGAATTTGAATCCTAGAGAAGACTAGAGATTGGATTTTAAAGAATTAAAATGAAAGTCATTCATTCATGTTCTATTGGATACAGAGGAATCGAGAGACTGAGGAATAGGTCCAAAAGAGACTCAAAATGCAATAGATGAACTTGGAGGAAAATCTTCTAACCTTTTTGATCAAGTCGAGTTATTTGGTGGTAGGTATATTACTGGCCTGAGAACCTTTTTGCATATTTATACTTACCGGCGTTCTGAAATGGTTTACCTTTCAACCACTGCATTTAAATTCTAAAGTACAAAAAAATCATGATGTAGTAAGAGAAAATCTTAATATGAAGATAGACTAGCTGATTAGAAGATCTTTTGTCGGGGTAGGTGGGTGGGTGCGTAAGACTGGCTTTCCATCGTATCTGACTATTATAAACTTTGTGCTCACATTCATTTGGATTTGGACTCAACAGTTTGACCTGTTTTCCAGTCGTTTCTATTGAGAACTAAATCTTAGTCAACACCTTTTCTTTTTTTTTTTCTTTTTTTTTTGTTGATACAGTTACTCAACACATTTTCTTTAGTAAAAAAACTGATAACGAGAACTTTATTCTAGACATAGGCGGGCTTTCGTAGGGCCTTGGGCACCTACCACAAGGAATGGCCATCTATTATTGTTTTGGGGACCCAAGGTCTCGTGGGCAGGTCCTGGTCTTCAGCTTCTAATTTATAGAGTTTGAACTAAATTAACTCTTGTTGCATCATTATCTATACTTGCAGTTCAAAGAATGGTTTTATTTTATTAGATCTAAAGGATCCTGTCACTAAGTTCCTCTTTTTGTGATCAAGTCTTGTCATCATGGTAGATAGGGGCCTTAATTTGATTGATTATGCTTTTTTTTTCCTTTTTGGCTGTCATCGTAGGTAGGTGCCTTCACTCGACCAAGCTTATTTGCAACATAATGTCAACAAGATTATGGTTTAATTACTCATCAACATAGCACTTTTTTTTATTTGTATAAAAAGGTGCTTCTATCCTACACCTATCCTTTACATTACCACATTTTCCTAGTTTATTCACATGAGAAAAATAGGATAGACCTTCGATCTTCATCTTGCCCGAGCCAAGTCGAAAAATATGAGAGGACTAGAAAATAATAAAGCATTGATCTTGGATGCTTGAGTAACAAGATCCATGGTAATGATACCCTTCGCCTTTGTACAAAAGCTTGAAGTTATGAATTGCCATGTGTTTACATATTTGATCCATTTCATCCTTCTTGTTGCAATGGATATTATAATTTTCAGTTGTGATGTATATTGCTTTGTTAAATATTAAATTTATGTTGAATTATAAGTTTTTTTATTCAAGAATTCTTAGATTGAGGAACTCTCTTAGAAATTAGTATGGTTGATTTGATGTGACCTAACTCTAAATATTTTCAAGCTATATTCAACATGCAATTATTAAGAATCTTTCCATGTCACATGACATGATTTGAAGGCCACCTTTATTATTACCATATTGTCACAGTCAGAAAGCAGAATAAAATATTCTTTGGTGGTGATTGGAATGCTCTATCATCACACACTAAATCTAATATGAGATTAAAATATAATTTTTTATATATATATATATATATATATATATATATATATATATATATATATATATATATATATATATATATATATATATATATATAATATATATATATATATATATATATATATATATATATATATATATGTATGTATGTATATATATATATATATATATATGTATGTATGTATATATATATATATATGTATGTATGGCATTCACAATTAGAATGTATATATAATAAATTATAGGGTTGATTTGTTAATACTTTACCAAATTACTTTTGAAATAAAAAATATTTACATAAGGAGAGCCAAACCTACTTTAACATCAATTGTGAGTTAAAGAAGATACTGACAAATATAAAATAAGATTCTCTCTCCTAATGAGGCATCTTTTATATAGGATAAAATCGTACGATATGATATGAACTAAAGTGGATAATGCTTAATGTACATGAACATAAAGATTCTCTCTCCTAATGAGGCATCTTTTATATAGGATAAAATCGTACGATATGATATGAACTAAAGTGGACAATGCTTAATGTACATGAACATAAAGACCGAGCCATCCGAGCTTTTAACCGCACAATTGGTGCCATCTATAGGAACCACTTTTTACTCAAGTACATAGAGTTCTCCTTAATTAAGAGGACTACTCTATGTTGTGGATGAAGAATAATTTTAATAAAATCAAGTGTATGATCATTAGAACACCAAAATAATTAATCAAAGATTAACAAAATACTTGTTTGTGCCATTGAGGAATACACAAATATGTATTTAGTGCTCGATCTTCCTCTCCAGAAACCTTCCTCTAATGATGGCTATCAATGGGGCAAGCATCTAAAAATTAGGTTTTGGAGAAGGAACCTAGTCTATTTATAATGGTTTACTGGTCTCTCCCATTACGAGCCCAGTAAAATTCAATAGCT
The DNA here is from genome assembly GCA_006176705.1 of Cocos nucifera. Lineage (NCBI taxonomy): Eukaryota > Viridiplantae > Streptophyta > Magnoliopsida > Arecales > Arecaceae > Cocos > Cocos nucifera. Next base: position 2,778,157 of record QRFJ01000065.1, on the reverse strand, counting down.
CATACTTACCATCCAACTAGGCTTTAAATAAGAGGTGCATTGGGCTTTTAATTTTATGATCATAAAAAAAGCCCATAACTTGATCTCACAGGATCATGTCACAATTTGATTTTAATAAATAGAAATCATACAATTAATGAAAGCCTAAATTTTAACAAAATTTTTCTAACATTTTTCCACTTGGGTGACATTAATTGTAGTTTTTTTAAAATAGTAATAAAATCAAATTTTGGATAGACAAAAAAAAAATTGATGTGGCCATATTTTAAAAATAAAAGATCCTGAGATAACACCTCAACAATAATCCAACCAACATGACCATTAATAATGAATCATGGTAATCATTATACCATTCTACTGACACAAGACCAATCTATGGTTACAATTACTAACAGTCATATTAAAATAGATCATTAGCCAGGTAGTGTGGTAGAAATAGCATCCAACAAGTAATATCAAAACATGTACTATATCCATATCGATCCTCATCATGATTTCTCTTTAACCTTATGCTTTAGCAAAAGCGAGAAAAATCCCATGACTTCAAAAGAAGCCTATATGTCTTCAAATAATAATAATAATAATGAGATCTCATAAAGTGAGACATATCCATGCAACTGTCATTTTCAAGATAAATATTTATTCTTGACATACTATGTTGTATTTTATTTTATATGCGCATATAAATCATATAAGAATAAAATCTATCAATTGACAAAGCAATCAATTATAAGTAAAATTTATTTATCAAGTCAATACATAAACTCAAAAGAAAACATTAAACTCCCACTAATCCAACAAATCAAAAAACTCTAAAATACCTATGTTCTCGACATGTTTCATGAAAACTATGGGTCTAAGCCCTTTGGTTAGGGAATTAACAAGCATTGACTCTGTACCAATGTACTCTACTAGAATGTCATTCTTCTTTACTAGGTCCCTAACTGTGAAATATTTGATCTCCATGTGCTTGGATCTACTACTGATCTTGTTGTTCTTTGAATAAAAAACAACAGCACTATTATCGCAGTAGATCACCAGTGGCTTTGAAATGGAGTCGACCACAAGAAGCCCAGAAATAAAATTTTTTAACCATATAGCTTGACAGGCTGCTCCATAGCAAGCCACGAACCCCGCATACATGGTTGAAGATACAATTAATGTCTGCTTGATACTTTTCCAAAATATAGCTCCTCCAGCAAGCATAAATATGTAGTCTGAAGTAGATTTTAGATCATCTAAGCAACCACCAAAATCTGAATCAGAGTATCCAACCACTTCAAGATTATCCATCTTTCTGTATACAAGCATAAAATCTTTTATCTTCTATAGATACATCATAACCTTTTTAGTTGCAATCCAATGATCATGATCTAGGTTTGAGAGTAGATATCGACTAAGAACATTCACAACAAAAGCAATGTCTGGTCTGGTACATACTTGTGCATACATCAAACTTCTAATTGCATTGGCATAAGGGACATACTTCATAGATTTCCTTTTAATATCATTCTTAGGACACTGCTTATTGCTGAGCTTATCTCTTTTCACAATAGGTGCATCCCTAGGCTTGCAGTTTTGCATGTTGAATCTCTTAAGCATACGCTCAATATAAGCTTTCTGAGACAATCCAAGTAGCCCACGAGATCTATCATGATGAGTCTCGATATCGAGAACAAAGGATGCATTTCCAAGATCTTTCATATCAAAAGTCTTGAATAAAAAATTTTTGGTCTCATGAAGCATGCTCATATCATTACTAGCGAGCAATATGTCATCAACATAGAGTATAAGAAAGATAACTCTACCCCCACTGACCTTCATATATATACATTGGTCAAACATATTTTCAGTAAAGTCAAATGATGTCACAACCTCATTAAATTTGAGATACCATTGTCGAGAAGCTTGCTTGAGCCCATAAATAGACTTCTTTAGTTTGCATACCATGTGTTCCTTTCCTTCTTCTTTGAACCCATCAGGTTACACCATATAGACTTCTTCATGAAGATCTCCATTTAAAAAGGCTGTCTTCACATCCATTTGGTGAAATTCTAGATCAAAATGAGCTACCAATGCCATCACTATTCTGAAAGAGTCTTTAGTAGAGACTAGTGAGAATGTCTCATTATAATCAATGCCCTCTCTCTGTGTGAAGCTCTTTGCAACTAGTCTGGCTTTGAACCTATCAATCTTACCTTTAGAGTCCTTTTAAGTCTTGAATATCCATTTGCAACCTACAGGTTTGTAACCTTCAGGCAATTCCACCAATTTCCAAATAGAGTTGTCTGCCATGAATTTTATTTCTTCTTTCATCGCATTCAACCACATATCAGATTGAGGACTCGAGATAGCTTCATCATAATTTTTGGGATCCACAATATGGCCAATATCAAAATCTATCTCCCAAAGATAAACATAGTAATCATTGGGGATTGCTGATCTTCTCTCTCTTATGGATCTCCTCATAGGAACCTCTTTAATAGGCTCATCTGTAATAGGAGCATTTTTCATTATAGCTTCAAAATCAGAAGGAATCTCATAACAGTAGGCATATCTTGAGTCTCTGTACTTTGCTGACTTGCATGTCCTTTCTATAGGTTCCATAATAATATTATCAAGTTTTGTAGGTAAGAAAATTAAAATAGAAGTGCTTGGTTCATCCTCAATTATAGATGAAAGATAGCTTTCATCAGCTGTATCGAGCTTCAAAAACTTGGCTATCATAGATTCAACTACTCTGATGCCTCGAGTTAGGCAATAAAACTTATATCCCTTGGAGCACTCTAGATATCCAATAAAATAATAGTAGATGGTTCTGAAATCTAACTTTCTCTTAGAAGGATTGTAAATTCTAACTTCAGAAGAACACTCCCAAAATTAAAAGTGATTCAGACTAGATTTTCTTTCATCCATCACTACTACAAAAATGATCTATAGCAGCGCATACTATAGTAGCGATTTTCGAAACCGCTGCCATAAATCATACAGCAGCGATTTTCGTTAATCGCTGCTACAGGTCGGACCTATGATAGCGATTTTTGTAACCACTGCTATAGGTCCGACATATAACAGTATTTAACGAAAATCGCTGCCGTAGATCGGACCTATAACAGCGGTTACAAAAAACCGCTGCCATAGGTCGACCTATAGTAGTAGTTCATTGTAACCACTACTATAGGTCGAACCTATAGCAGTGATTAGTGAAATTGCTATCATAAGTTGGACCTATAGCAGTGGTTAGTATGAACCGCTGCTATAAGCTTATTTATGACAGCGGTTAATTATAACCGCTGTCATATATATTTTTTTCTATAAATATTATATAATTTTAAAATTTAATATCCATCTTCATCATTTATTATCTAAATAATTATCATTAGAGTATCGTCGCAAAAGATTGCCTCGATCCGATGGTCCTAGCTTCGTCGATCAGAAAAATTTGATTTCGACGATCACAAACGATGATGCGATGATCTAATAGATGGAGACCTTCAATAGATCCAAAAATTTGCAATGATAATCTCGATGATATTTGTAGCATACTATCAAAGTTTTACTTCAATTAGATTCATTATTTTGGTTAATTTAGTATAGGTTAGTTTCGGCTATTAAATGATAAACGAGTGATCAAAAGACCAAACGATGTCCAATTATGAGATAATTTTTTTATAAATGATCTTGGCTACTACTTTAATTATTTTTTATGATCGTGATTATAAAATTCAACTCGTGAGATAAAGAATGATCTAAAACTATACGTCTCCTGATAACCATTTTAAAACTTCACTGGTTGTTATGCTCATGCTTTTGCAATATCTGCTTAACATGAATAATTTATATAAAAATTATTTAAATTTTACTATCATCATTGTATAAAATATTTAAAGTTATAATAAAAATTATTTAACTAAAAAATTATCTCATAATCGAATGCCTTTTAATCCTTTGATCGTTTGTTTCTAATTTAACGATCGAAATTATTTCGTACTAAATTGACCATGATAATGATATTCGATTGAAGTAAAATTTTGATAGTATGCTACAAACATCATCGAGATCATCATTGCAAATTTTTAGATCCATCGAAGGTCTTCATCTATCAGATCATTGCATCGTCATTCGTTATCATTGAAATCAAATTTTTTTAATCGATGAAGTTAGAGCCATCGGATCGAGGTAATCTTTTGCGATGATATTCTAATGATAATTATTTAGATAACGAACGATGAAGATGAACATTAAATTTTAAAATTATATAATATTTAAAAAAAATTAAAAAAATTATTTCTAATCTATGACAGCGGTTATCAAAAATCGCTGCTATAGATCTACGGCAGCAGTTATAGAATCACTGTCGTAGATCTATGGCAGCGATTTTGGATAACCACTATCCTATATCTATGGCAGCCGTTCAATAACCGCTGCCGTAGGTTAGGATTAAAATCTTCAAATTTTTCTTGCTTTCTTCCCATGCGTGCTCGATCTCTCTCTCTGTCTCTCTCCCTTCTCTCCATCATTGGTGAGGCTTCTTCCCCCCCGGCTGATGCCACCTCTCCTTCTCCTTTGACCGATGCCGCCCCTCCTTCCCCCTCCCCCTCCACCCCCATCCTTGGCCGCCCCTCCCCGCCACCCCCCACCCTCCTCCCAACCGCCCTCCTTCCCCATCCCCGATCGCTCCTCCCCGCCACCTGCCAACCCCCATCCGACCCCCCCCATCCCCCACCCTCCTCCGACCGTCCCTCCCCGCCACCCACACTGCCCCCCATCTCCGGCCGCCCTCCCCGCCACCCCCCCACTCGCCCCCCCACCCCCTACCCTCCCCCTGGTTGCCCCTCCTTCCCTCGCATCCATGGCTGCTCCTTCCCACCACCTGCCACCCCCCACCCGGTCCCCCACCCTCCACCGACCGCCTCTCCTTCCCTCCATCCTCGGTCGCCCCCTCCTCACTACCCTGCCACCCACCCCCCAACCCTCCAATCTCCGGCCACCCCTCCCCACCACCCCACCCGACCTCCCCACCCCACCCTCCCCCGACGCCCTCCTTCCCCCATCCCCGGCCGCCACCTCTCCCCTCCGCCACCCCCCCGACCCCCCACCCACACACCCCCTTCCGATCGTCGACCCTCCATTGTGCCTCCCCTCCTCGTCACTATGCCCCCCCTGGCCCCCCTGCTTTCTCTCTCTTTCCTCTTTCTCTCTCTTCTCTATCTCACTATATCTTGCTTTTATTTCGTAGGTTATCTCTAGTACCGTCGTCCTCTTCTAGCATCATCGTCCGACGACCCTCGGAGCTTTCGGTGCGATCCGCTCTCTATAGCCATAGGTATAATTTTTTTTTAATTTTATAGTATTATTTATTAATCATATATATTTATAATAATTTATAAAATATTTATAATAAATATTATAAATATTTATTATAAATATTATAATTATCTTGTTGCCATAGTATCAAAAAATCTGGATATTCAGATCCGAACCCAATTTTAATTATTGGTATCGGATCTGAAATCCTGAATACCCGATGGGTCTGTACTTGAAGTACCAGACCCGAATCCTAATGGATCCCGAAAGGTCAGACCCGATTTCAGGATCCGAAAACTAAGAAATGGAGAGACTGAGAGGAAGACCGATAGATTGAGAGAGGGAGGGTCGGTCGCTCATCGACCACCGGCAAGGGAGACCGAGAGTGGGAGGGAGGGAGGGAGGGAGGGAGGGGGTCCGACCTCGCCGTCGTCGCCGAGGGAGATCGAGAGAGGGAGAGAGGAAGGAAGGGATCCGACCTCACCGCCATCATTGGGAGGGAGGGGGTCCAGCCTCGCCGCGAGGAAGATCGAGAGAGGGAGAGTGGGAGATCGAGAGAGCGAGAGAGGGAGGGAGAGGGTCCGCCTCGTCGGCATCACTAGGAGGGATGGGGTCCGATCCTTGTCGACGAGGGAGATCGAGAGAGTGAGAGAGGAAGGGATGGGGTTCGGCCTCGTCGGTGAGGGAGATAGAGAGAAGGAGAGAGGAAGATCGAGAGATGAAAAAGCTGGGTGGAAGGAGTTCGGCCTCACCGCCATCGTCGGCGAGAGAGATCGAGAGACGAAGAGAGGGAGTGATCGAGGGGATGGCACACAGTCGAGTCAACTCGAATATGCAGTCGAGCCGACTGGGGCTATGATCGAGTCGGTTGGAGGAGGATCCGAGCCAGATGTCTCAGGCATGGAGCTGGCTGTCTTAGGCACGAAGTTGGCTCGGCTTCTGAGCGAATAGAATTTGATATGTCTCTTTAAGATTCTAACTTTAAGCCCTAAGGTGCCACCATCATCTACTTTATTCTTCTTTCAGATTTCTGGATCAACACCAAGGTTCATGCAAGAGATCGGATCTACGACTGTTGCTCATCTTTAATTATTTATAAATGTAATTCATGTTGTAAAATTTATTGCATAATATTTTCTGAATGTTTATATCTTATTACTTTTATTTATTGCATTGCATAATGATAGACCCATCAATTGATTAGTGTACATATTAGAGACTATTTATTAATGCAATACTAATATTATTGTTCAACATATTATATTGATTAATGTTCATTAACGTTGCAGATCATGATGGCACCGAAATGCCATCTAGCTTTCACCGCTGCCCCTCGATGGATTATATGCAGTTCAGCATCCAAGAAGTAGTCGGAGCATACTCCGTCCACCTCGACATCGACTGCTCAGGGACTTCCACCATCGACATTTACTCCACTTACGATATCTACTCCATCGGTGGCATCTACTCCACCGATAGCTGAGCCTCTACTGTCATCCATATCTGAGACACATGCTACTATGCAGGCATCTGAGTGTACATTTTTATTATATTAGCACAACTTTATTTTTTATATAATATTTATATACTTATATATTTACATAACATATTTGTATTGTAGGTGCATCATCCAGTCGGATATTTTACGGTCCCACACGTATGGCATACGTGTGGAACCGCCAGCATCGGATGGTGGTCTATTATGATATGGAGGGAAGGCCGGTAGAGAAGATCGCGTGGAAGATGCATTTCTTTTTTGGAGTACTTGTGAGGTGGTCGAACATCATTTCCGTAGAGCCCAGAGACTAGCATTTGATGGTTGCTGCCATTAGGGATCAGATATGGGAGGAGATATGGATAAATATGCGTATCTTAGTTATATTTATGTATTTTATATGTTTATACTATATATGTTTGATTAGAATAATTTTATAACTAATTTTTGATAACTTTATGTAGAAGAGGTACGATTTTTTCGATCACGAGAGGACTCGAAATGCTCGACTAAGAAAGATTGGAGACTTATATCAGGGTTACAAGATCAAGCTCTACAGAGGATGGCTCGAGCACTGACGAGACACTCCGAAGGAGCTTATTCCCTAGATACAGAACTATCCTCCAAGTTAGTGGGAGAGGATGGTTAGACACTGGAGGAGCCAAGAGTTTGAGGTAAAATTTCTAACTTTTTAAATTTTTCAATACGTTTAAAATTTTATTTAAATATTTTTTTACTTGTTAGGCTATCTTCCATCAGAATTGAAAGAACCATGCAGTCTAGGAGTATACGCACACTCTAGGCCGCGAGTCTATGGCCAGTCGTATGCATAGAGAGGTAATTAATTTTAAATCTTACTAGATAAATTAAATTCATATTTTTTATCATCTTTTTGATAAATTTATTCTTTGTTATAGCTGATGAGAGATGGAGTGATGCCCAATCGTAACGAGATCTTCCGATCCAATCGCATGGACAAGACGGGCAGATCGATGAACGTCGCGATCGGACGTATTTTTGTAAGTATTAAATATATTAGTATATATGATTAGTATTATAGCATTTCTTATAAAATTTTATTTTAATTTATAATTATAGGATCAGTTAGATACACTCGCAAGTGAGGGCCCAAATACCTCTAGGCCCCATGACTATCTATCTCATGTCTTGGGGCCTGAGCACTCTGGGATGATTCGATGCAGGTCCGAACACACGTCGATGAGCTACTGATTCGAGACGAGCATCTTCTCACAGACTTTCGATGTCGTCAATCAGAAGGAGCTTGAGGAGGTGTTGGCATGGGCATATCATGCTACAATGCGGGCAGATCAGACTAAGGAGCACGCATCTCATCTGAAGGGTATCATGAGAGACATGATGTCGACGCTCAGTGTGCATTTTGGAGTTACGGACTTTAAGGATATGTTGGTCCGTATTTCAGCTCTAGCTCTAGCTCCGACTCCGGCTTCAACACTAGCTCCAGCACCGGCTCCGACTCCAGCTCCAGCTTCGACTCCGGCTGTGGTTCCCGATGACGACGACGATGATGTAGATTTAGGAGACTTTTGATGTATTTTATTTTTTTAAAAAAATATTATAATAAATTTTATTCAATAATAAAATTTTAGCATTTTAGAATAATTTTTATATTTATTATATTTTTTAATATTATATATCTATATTTATCAGATAAAATATATAAAAAAATAAAAATTTTAATTTTTTAATTATTTAAGATCTACGATAGTGGTTTTATAATCGCTACCATATCTGTGCCAACCGCTGCCATAGATTTCTGGTGCCAATCGCTATATTAGACCTATGGCAGCGGTTAAGAAATCACTACTATAGATTACCTATGATAGCGGTTATGTAACTGCTGCTATAGATAACCTATGGTAGCGGTTACATAACCGCTGCTATAGATCGATCTATTACAGCAGTTTATAAATCGCTGCAATATGCTATCTATAGCAGCAGTTCAAACAACTGCTACAATAATTGCTGTCATAGAGCTATGGCAATGGCTGCAGTAGCAGCGGTTAAATAACCGCTGCCATAGCCTATGACAGTGATTTTTTGGACTATAGCAGTGGTTACGAACTGTTGCCGTAGTCCTTTTTTGTAGTAGTGCATAATTCAAAAGAAGTCTTGGACACAGATTTGGTTAGAACTCTATTCAAGATATATAGTGAAGTCTTAATTGCTTCTCTCCATAAATACTCTAGCAGATTAAACTTGCTCATCATGCACCTCATCATATCCTGAAGGGTACGATTGCATCTCTCTGCCACGCCATTATATTCAGGAGTCGCAAGTATGGTATATTGACCAACAATCTCACAGTCCTGTAAGAATTTGGCGAATGAACCCATCTGCTATCCAACTTCATCATGTTTTCTATAATACTCACCAGTACAATCAGATCTAACTATCTTTATAACTTTTTTCATTTGCTTCTCCACTTCAGTTTTAAAAATTTTGAACTTTTCAAGAGCACTGGATTTTTCTTTTATCAGAAAGACATAACCATATCGAGAAAAATCATCAATAAATATGATAAAATATTTATTACCACATGAGATGGTGGAGTAGGGTCCATTAATGTCTGTGTATGATTTCTAGAAGGCCTTGACTGTGGGTTGCACCTTTCTTCTTAGTCTTAACCAACTTTCCTCTAATACAATCAAATCATGTTCCCAAATCCTAAAAATTAAGGGAAGGAAGAATTTCTTCTTTTATCAGTCTATCAACTCTTTTCCTGAAAATGTGATCTAACCGTTTGTGCCAAAGTAGGAAAGACTTTTCTTTGATTTTGGATCTCTTTGACCCAATATGTTCCACATGAAAAGATAAGTCAAAACTATTAGGAACCAAGCATACCCTGTACAATCCATCAGGTAAAATACAACTACCAATAACTCAGGAATTAAAATTTAAATTAATTCTTCCATTATTAATAATAAAACTATATCCAATCTTGTCAAGTAAGAAATTAAAATCAAATTCCTCCTAAATGAGGATACATAGAAAGTATTATCCAAAACTAATTCAAATCCCGAATCTAACTTCAACTTCATAGTTTCTACGCAGCTGACTTCGACTTCCACATCGTTCCCCACCTTCAGTTTAAACCCCTTCTCACTTAGCTTCCTTCTCCTTACGAACCCCTTGCTCCTTATTTTTCTTCTCTAGCCAAGCTTTGAACTTAGTGCACTCAGCCTTCTTATGACCTCTTTTCTTACAGAAATAGCATTTATTCTTCATGTCACTCTTTTGTCCTTCTCCACTCTGAGTTTCACCATTACCTTGCTTCTTGAAATCTTGATTTTTCTTAGGAGCAAAAGACTTGAATTTCTTATTATTCTATTTTCCTTTGAAGCTGGGTTTGGATTGAGCAACAAGGTGAGTACACTCAGTCTTCTCTTTCTTTAGCTTTTCTTCTTCAGCTACATACTTGATGATCAAATCATTGATACTCCAAGACTGATTTTGAGTATTGTAGACTATTTTGATCTGACTGAAATCAGCTGGCAATGAGTTGAGGGCATGATGAACAATAAAATTATCATTGATGGAGATTTGAAAATTCTTGAGCTTAGATTGAATATGGACCATCCTCAAAATATATTCTGTGATTTCTTTTGAGCTATCATACTTTGCACCTATTAATTCACTCATCAAATGCCCAGCCTCAGCATTATCTGATACTTGGTATCTCTCTCCAACAGTAGTGAAAAATTTCTTGGCACTGGTGGTCTCAGGCAAATCATCCATTATTACTGTCTATAGGAACCATAATATTGATACTGTCTATAGGAACCGCTTCCTGCTCACGTACATAGGGTTTTCTATGACTAGGAGAGGGCTACTATTGTAGGAGGATGATACCTTTAGTCTCGTATAGGTTGAGTTAAAGAGGACTCTAACTTATATGTAATGGAACCTTCTTTCCTTGTGGAGCATCTTTTAAAGGACAAAATTAGGAGGCCCTATGTTATGGGCCACAAATCGAAGCAGATAATATCTCATGTATGCAGGAGCAAAGATCGATCTATCTGAGCCATGAGATCGCAACAGATACAAAACTTGTACTATCCTTTATTAGGTGCCTTTCTAACATCCAACTTTGAACATAAGGATCACTAATATAGAAATAAGTGTAACATATCAAATGTTTTATATTAAATTAGATATGCAGGATATGAAATCTTAATTGCTTGCCAAAAGATTCTTCCCCTCGTCATGAATATTCAAAACTAAGAAAATAAGTAAAATACATTACCTACATATAAATTAAGATATTATCAATGTCCCATCTTTCTATAAGTATAGATGCTTATCACCTATTTTGATCAATTCCTCACTTTGTGGTGCCTTTCTCTTTAGTTTGATTTTAGTTGGGATTCCATCGTAGTCATCCATTAACATCCTATTATACGTGCATATAGTTTTATAAAAAAATAAGCATATGAATGATTTCAAACACTAATGCTTGGCATGGAATTACATCCATCCATCAAATACTTTATATTTTATTTATATTTATATTCTATTTTATCTCATACATCTTATTTATTTTCATTTACTCCATATTATTTTTTATTAACATAATTTATTTTGTTGATTTTATATTTTTTATTTTTTTAATGTGCATTGCATATGCTAGTTTGCTATTTATTTTTAGAAGTACATGTAAGTAACCGTATCTTCTGAACCTACACATTAAGAGAGAGAATTATTTAGAAAATAGGGATATAATCTTTGTATTTATTTAAAAAATATATTTTTTTAAAAAAAAGGAGGAAGAAAAAGAGGTAGAGACGAATATAGCAAGCTTAAGATAGAGTTAGGATTGAAACAAGATCAGATACGAATTGAATGTTAGTATATCCATATTTATATTTATTTTATTTGACGTTGTTAGTTGGATGCTAAAATTTATATGTATATTTATCTTAAATAAATATCGATACAAATCAGATAGTTAAAATATAGCTATAAATACTGATATAAGTTGAATAATTAAATTTTATAACCATAGAATCAACGACATTACTAAATAAAAGCTACTAAATCAAGTTAATAAAATGTATTTATTATAATATATTTTTTAAAATTTTATATAAATATTATATAAAATTATATAGAATTATAAATAGAATTAAAAACTCAAATATATATGAGTTTAATACTCATCTATCCAAATCGATATTTTTTAAAAAATAAATATAAGTATTAATCACATGTTCTTATGGATACCTGAAAAGATTTGAATATAAAAGTAGATTCCGATAAATATTATCGGATCCATTTATCATCTTTCACGTGAACTCCATGTGTCCGCCGACTCTTGCTTTCCGGATGTGGAGGTAATTCTTCAAACGTTGGTGTGGGAGGAACCACTTGGAATGGGTTGCGGTCCCAATGTTGGCGTGGGAGGACCCACTTAAGGGGTATCCGAGTGGATGATTCCACTTCCAGTGCGACCGACTGAGCCGCCTTTGATGAAAAGGAAGCGTCCCCGTAGTTGCTTTGCATGGCAAAAAGGTTTGGGATAATTCCAACTAGCTGGCGCCATCCCCAACCAATCTTGCGAGTTAAAAGCACCTTCCACCCCTCTTCCCATGCCCCCACTACCAAGCGTTGGGTCCACCACCTTAATTGATTGATGGATGGAAAAAAAAAAAATATTTTATCCAATCAATAAGCATAATATTTTTATAAAAATAAATATTTATGTCTCTATCATTAATTTTATTTTAATAAATATTAAAAATATCAATTCATAATATGATCCACCGATCTAATCCACAGCTCATTCTTCGATCTGAATTTACTATAAATATATTCGGATCGCAAATGAATCAGCTTGACCTAATTAATTTATTTGATGGGTTGGTTCGATAATTGGATATGATTGTGACTTGATTGATTGAAACCCTACCTAATATATCTAAAATTTATTTATTAATCTATCTAAAAATTATTTAATTAATATATTATGTAGATGAAATTAAAATAATTTTTTAATAAAAAAATCTAATTCAAGTTTGAATTTTTGACTCATTTCATCAAAATGACGCTGCATAGCATTTTCATGATTGTAGCCTAATTTGATGAGAAGGATTTGGTTGTCAATATCGATAGATAAATTAAGTGGCGTGAGCGGCCGAAAATAAAAGTCTGGTCACGTGCTCGCGAGGATGGTGATTTCTTTGAGTCATTGAAAAATTACAAGAGAATATTATGATGCCATGCTAGTGGTTTGGCAAATCCATTGCAAGAGATATCATGTCTCTCTTTTTGGATTACGGACAATTACATTCTCATAGTAAAATGATCACGAATGGGTCCGGAATTGATTTGGCTCGTGGAGGCATCCGACGTCTTGCACATAATTACATTTCATGGGCCCCCAACAGCCCTCCTTCGGTGGTGGGGAAGCCGACTACTTCAAGGAAGTTGTGGTGTCAAATGGTGAGGAGGAAACAAGGGTTGCTGGGTGCAAAATAATCAGAACACAAGGTAGACAACAAGGCCCACCAAAGATATGGGGATTTGCTGATGGCGATGGGAAATGATTCGGATCCCATGTGAAGTTGGAATGAAACTTGTGTGCCACTCACATCTGCATATTTCTTAGAGAGAGACAGAGAGGCAGAAGCCCACATGAAGGGGCCACATGTTATCGAATAATAGAAGTGAAGCGAGGGAACTTTGATTGGAAATTGACCCAAAGGATGATCATAATAATTTAGTACATGATACGTTTGAACTTATAAGATGGAACCACTTTTCATTGGTCCCTCATTTGGCTTTGCATCTTTGACATTTGGTAATTAATGGGTGGATATGCATGGAAAGTTACCTAACAAAATGGATAGTTTTTCCAACTTGATATTTCTTTTCTCCCTTTTCATTGGAAGGAAATTTCAATCTTGAATTTGCGATAATTACGGACGGGCCCAAGTGTGGTGTAGGTAAAAAAGATTTAGAGTTCAAGGGAAATTGAGTAAAGAATTTATAGGGACAATTTTTAAAAATTCATTAGGAATGCATTAGAAAAAATGAATTTGTTTTTTTTTTTTTTTTTTAAATTTTCTATTATTGTCAAAAGTAATCATTGCTTAGGGTTCGCACATGCATTCAAAATAATATGAATAGCATTTTTTTTTCTGAAAATAACATAAATAACAATTTTTTGGATTTGGACATGAATTTATGGAAGGTTTTCCTTAAGAATCAGGAGGCTCATGCTTGCACATTCATTCATCTCCAAAGATGGGCACCAATTTGTTTCCAGCTCTTCCACTTAAATGCTCCTAGAACCTGGTGATATATATTAGAAAAAATGGGCCCATGATAATTCACCTAAAGAATTTTTATGATGCAGTTCATACCAAACTTTTTGATTTATTAGTTCTCTTGTTGCAAACAAGGAGAATATTTTTATTTGTTTTTGAAATAGGCACGTTATGTTATCAAGTTTTAATTAAATAAAGAAGTGTTATTTGCCAATAATCATGAGCTTAGTTGATTGACACCCTGTCCTAAGAACTTACCCTTGGAAGGTGGTACCTTACCACTATATTACTAATCTGATTAATTAAGGACTACATTAGTACCAACTGGTTTGGTGAAGTCATTAGGTAATGATAAAAATGACCAAAATCCATATAGTTCCATCACTAATCCTTGACTTATCAGATAATTATTTTTTAAAAATTATATATAATATATTGGATGGACTGTGCACTTCTTAAGAGGTTTGGGCATCTAGTTCTCTTTGGTTTAAAAGCAATGATGAGATACCCAAATTAAAGATTCAAACCACTAATCATGATATGTAGTATTAAAATGTCCAAAAACTAAGAATTATATATTTTGATCATCTCCAGTCTATTACATCAAATGGGTAAAAAAAATATACAGTTAAAATAATATAAGATCATATTTTGCTATGATCAAAGTACTAAAACTGATTATTTTTAACTTATACATATTTTAGGATATATAGATCATAATTAATAAGTGAACTCTCAATTTAAATACTTTAGTATGCATTTTAGTACAAGCATAATAAAAACCATCCATTTTGTGTCAACATATATGACACACATTATAAACCATCAAATCATGATCAACAATGTAGATCTTCAATTTGGATGTGCTATTATTGATTTCAGAATCTAGAAGAGCATCTCTTTACAAAAGAAGCAAAGTTTAGCTATAATAATTCAAGATCTTATTCGAAAAGATTAACTAAAAAAATAATTTGAATTTATTGGCTCTATAGAAGTACCTTAAATTCACATAATATATGTCAATATAGGACTAAATACATCGATTCTCACAAATTTCTTTCATTTAAATTCTGATGTCCTTGTTAGGTTAAGGATCTAAATTTATTTAGATCCAACTGCAAATTAATATCACAAACACTACGATCACTATGTGGACCGCCCAAATGGATCCATTCTATAATATTTCTTAATTCATATTGGCTATAGATCGAGCCTGCTATGACACCATGTGTAACAATTTAGAGCTCATCTAAAATATTGGCTAAAAGATATTGTCAAGGTTCTTGGCCCATATAAATATCTAGAATCTATTTAATATATAGCAAAAATAGAACTAAATATATGTCTACATAGATTCTCACATTATCTTCCTCTCTATATAAACGAGGCTGTTTATGTAAAAGTAGATGAAGAATTCTACTTAAATATATAATCAACACAAATAAGTGAAGGATAAATATGAAAGGCTAAAGGTGGAACCTAATTCTTGGTGGAATTACTTTCTTAACTTCTAATCCGAAAAGACGACTACTTTCGATCACGATGACGATGATGATAAAGCTACTAGAAAAGGTGGGTGGGGTCAACACAGTCAGCACAAATGGAGTATGACGAGTTCTTGGAATACTGCCCAGACGCGAGCATGATACCTTCTCCTAAAAGTCTCCCATCCCACGAGGATTTGGACCCTACTCCAAATGAGTGGGACCTTTTTCCACATGCTGTCCTCTTTATAGAAAAGTCGGTGCCTTGGTGGTGCAACCAAAGCACATAACCTTCCTACATTTCCTAAACGTATCCATCCGTTCCCCACCTAGTCTTACCTAAATTATAAAGCTTAGCACCAGGTCTAGTATTATTCTCTTCCTAATTAAATTAATTAATCTATCTATCTATCCATACGTTTAGTTTTAGATAAGGTAGATGGTGGCCTAATTAATGTTTGTTGGTAGCAGTAGCAAGACAAGAAGGCAAGCTTGCAATAGGGTTTGCAGACGACGTGGTCGGCTGAGGTTGCAAAAGGAGTGGCCAAGAGCATACATACCACCTTATCTTGTACCATCTCATCCTATCTAACCATCTATCCTTCTCTTTATATCATCTCACAAAAGCTGCATGATTGCCAACTTCTGCTCTTCCAATTCCCCCCTCCCTACGGAATCGAATGCCCTATGATAGCAAATCATTGGTGGACCCACTGTTCATTATGTCACACGTCCGACGTGTCGCGACTGTTGCATGACACGTAGGCCTTCGGCGTGCTAGCTTTATCCACCAGCAACTTAGTCTGAAGGGTGCGCTGACGTTCCAAAAGCCTCCACTGGTGTTAGTATAATATTATGAGCAATTTGCTTTGCTTTTGGAGCACCTTTTATGTTCGACAAGGCAGTTATTCTCTAATCATATCATTAGGTAACATTGTTGTCTCAAGTGGTGTCAAAGTCAATGCACATCTTAGCATACGCTACTATATAAAAAAGTGTTTAAGATTGCCATGCTCTGCTACATGTAATTATCATGCTAATCATGACTCATGGGCACTAACTAAATTAAAGTTACCAAGGTGCCAAAATGCCCATCGGCATTTGGTAGTTTTTCACAAATAGTAACACTGACTTAGGTGATGTTTTCTATTATGTTAATACCATTACCATCATCTTAACAATAATCGCAACCGGCTGGAGATCCGTGTTTTTTTTTCATTTCTAAGATCTATAGTTTCTATGCTCATTATTTGAGTTCTATATGGGGAAATGATCAGTTACGGTGCTACATCTTAATCCTTTTTTAGTTACCTCTATCTCAACTGGATTCAAACAAGGTTTTAGAAAATGAATCAGCGTGCTGGTTGTTCTTATGCTTCTCGCGGCTATTGAATGTATATGTTGGAAAGAATAAAATTTAAGGATTTTTCTTAACAAATATTCTGTAGTCTCAAAAGGACCTTAGATCTTCAATGACCGGTCTATATTAAGTAACCGAGATGTTCTTTCAAAATTTAGAAAAATTTGGGAAAGATTAAAAACATCCCTAGAGATCTTCATGAAGGTTGACATATAAGATGTCTAATTTTTTCTTCTTATTTTTCTAATCTTATTTTATATACCGACTATAATATAACTTTTTTAAATCTTCCATATCATCTCTTTTGTAATATTTTTTTTCTAATCTTCAATAAAAATCAGGCGGATATCTCTCTCCCTTTCATTCAAACAAAAAGAAAAGAAAAGAAAAGAAAAAAATTGGTGATATAACAAAAGTCATCAATTGGCATGCCTAACTGGTTGCTCTACATTGCGAGTGTACAATAGACTAAACTACGTTACAGATAGACATCTTAGCCATATATTGGTGGCTAGCGTAACTAAAATATTATATCTTTAGTGATTGGGAGCAATTGATAGTGACTTTATATGAATGGTACCATCTATCATTCCAATTTGTAAGGAAAGTTTAGCTCAACATTAGCATTCCGGTTGAGTGAATAATCAGTGTTGTAATGTAGGTGAGAGGACATCATTAGATCCACATCGATTGTGAGTCAAGAAGAAGTCTAGCTTATATAAAATGATCTTTAATCTCTTCCCCATAAGATAGTTTTTTTAAAGCAAAATTGTGAGGCCGAAACAGACATGTAATACCTCATGCAGATAAAAATAGAGATCGATCCATCCGAGCCACGAGTCTTTGATCGTAATATTGATGCCCACTATTCTCTATCTGAGTCGTGAGCTCTTGTCCGCAATATAGACGTCCACTATGGGACTGAGATGCCTTCGACAGACTGTGGTGCACCTTCCATAATAATTTATATTCTAAAGATCTTTCTAAAATCTCAAAAACTCCTTCATGTTTTAAATCCTTGGCAGAGCCCACATGTCTATCTTTTTCCCTTGAAAATAAGACATATATGGCGCCATGATGCACCAAGCCTTTGCCATTAGGTCACCGGTCCTTCTCATCACCACCACAGGGAGGGACAGAAGAATTAAAAGCCAGACAAGAAGCGCAGGTGCGCGCCACCTGAGCCCCATGTCTTCCCTGGTAGGGCAACCACATCGTCAAGACCCAACACCTCATTTGTAGCCTTCAATCGTCACATCCAACCATGTCACCGTCCGATGATTGGTTCGATAATTATGAATTTGTAAGGTATCCGACCAGCCAGATGATTTGTATACCTGATCTAAGGTCTTTCTGGCCTGTAGATTTTTTCTTTTTTTCTTTTTTTTTTAATGATACTTTCCTGTAGATGTACAGTGTCATCAAACACGTACATGATGGCACTTTCAATCATCGCAATTACGGTTGCATGAACAAGATTAATTAGGACGATGATCGATCATACATGCATGACGTTGAAACACATGTCAAGCACCCATAATTGAAGAAAGAATTGAAAACAATTTGAGTGTGGGTTTAAAGCAAACTCTAGTTAGCGTATTCCTGGAATAAATAACCTGGCTATATAAGCTAGCTAATAAGTTAGGCCACTGAAGGGCATATATAAAGGTTGCCTTTTCCCTATTAATTCCTATTTTAAAGTAAAAGAAGAATAAAGCCCAATGGGAAAGGAAAAATAGAGGGGTGGAACCACACACGGTTAATGAGGCTAAAGGTTGGTAGGTGGGTGGGTGGGTTGTAAGTAGAGGTGGCAAAATCACACCCTTGATGAGTTTTATAATGTCTTGTACCCTTCCACCCATCCCCATGTGAATCCACGTAGTCATCTCTCCTCACCTTCCCATGTCCAACCAATAATTTTCCCATCCCTTGAGACTGGTGTTGGTCTCTCCTTTTCCTTTTCGTACTAGGGGAGCTAGCTAGGTTCCCTTTTGTAGTGCATGGGAGATATATCCCATATTCTCACAATAATCCCTCACATCACCAAATTCATTTCCCTCACTCATTCCTTCCTTTCCTTTACCAACAATCATAGGCACCCCTCCCTCCCTTCTCCTGTAAGCAAATATATAAGAGAGAGAGAGAGAGAGAGAGCCTCCTAAGGGGCTACAAATCCAAGCTGCCACCGACATGGGCCAAGAAGATACGTGTCACCCCGGTCTCGCCCTTGGATTGAGCATCGGTGGGAGGAGCGGCTCCTCGAACGATCGCAATCGGCGACGAGAACCAAGCTCATCTTTCTCAATTCCGACGCCTCACGAGCCATCGCTCACTTTAAGCATCTCCGACGATGCGTATGGGGCGAGCAACATGCCGAAAGCTGATCAGATTCACAGGGCAAGCGACGAGCGTCGGCCAGCACGGATATCATCGCCTCATAGCACGGTCTCGTCGTTCTCCACAGCATATCCTCCAAGCATCAAGAGGGAAAGGGACGCAGGCTGCGAGGAGGCGGACATGGAGAGACTGTCCTCGCGGGCTAGCGACGAAGATGAGGATGGTAGCGCTAGAAAGAAGCTAAGACTTACGAAGGAGCAGTCCGCCCTTCTAGAGGACAGGTTTAAGGAGCATAGTACCCTCAATCCAGTGAGTACCCTTCCCAGTCTTATCCATAATTCCAGATTCATATATATATATATATATATATAGTAGTCTCTTTAGAATTTATATTCATCCCTCTTTAATTTGATGATCAGAAACAAAAACACGCGTTGGCCAAACAATTGAATCTCCGACCAAGACAAGTGGAAGTATGGTTCCAGAATAGGAGAGCAAGGTTTGTCTCACTTTCATATGTATATATAACACCATGCAACGTTATTTTAACTAAAAATTAGATTAAGAAAATTAATTATCCATATGGAGGATTCTTCGCTTTTGTTTCTTTTTGAGAAAAACTTGGTTCTCCTCTCTCCTATTCATGCTTGATTTGAATTCTTTACAGAACTAAGCTGAAGCAGACCGAAGTCGATTGCGAATTCCTTAAACGGTGCTGCGAAACGCTGACGGATGAGAACAGGAGGCTACAGAAGGAGCTACAGGAGCTCAGGGCCCTCAAATTTGCACAGCCGCTCTATATGCAGTTTCCTGCGGCCACCCTCACCATGTGCCCTTCATGCGAGAGGATCGGCGGAGGCGCCTCCGATGGCTCCAAAGGCGGCGGCGGTGCTGGACCTTTCATGGTGGCCAAGCCAAAACCTCATTTCTTCAATCCTTTTACCCATTCAGCAACATTCTAGGAAGTAGTTTTCAGACCTCACACCACAAACTTACACCCTCTCTTTTCGGTTTGTGGGCCTAGAGGTTGAGGACCATCCCTAATAGTCACCATATGATACGTAATTCTCTTCCTTTTCACCTAATTTTGATCGATGAATAGAAGAATCCCATGATCTCATCCTAATGTTCAAACACCTGTCTAGTTAACCCATCTCCTAGGTTGTTATATATGTTTTTTTTTCTATGTTATTAATCATTGTACAGAAGAAAAAAAAATCCCCATTAGCTTTTAATGCTACGAAAAGAAACTTATGCAATTTCTTCTCTCCCCCTGCAGTATATATAAACTTTTTTTTTCTTCTGTGTACATGTGAATTATTCATGACAAGACTATCGGTGTACATATCTCTCTTTCTCTCTCTCATGAAAATATTTCTCCTAATCTTGCAGATAATCGAGAAAAAGAGATTATATCTCTTACATCACTTTTATTAAAAAATTGAGTCAATGTTATTTGAGAATTCTTTTGCATCCACGCACCTCTCTCCTGATATCACATATAGCTGATATAGGCCATGTCGGCATGAACTGTTCATGAAAAGATACAAGGAGGACGCAAAAACGCATGACCTTTCTGTTAAGACATATATACACACACATACATGTATGTTATAATTATATACATACATACATACATACATACATACATACATATATATATATATATATATATATATATATATGCCTTAAGAGTGGGAGAGGGTAATAACGGGGTGATGATGGGGAGAGATCACATGAAGATGTGGGAAAAGTCTAAAGAGAAGGGGAGTGGAAAGCGTGTGGGGCACGGAAGGAATGACACATATAGCTAATGACCCATTCGACAGGAACAAGTCGGAAGCGGGGCTCCCCTTCTACCACCCATGGACGCTGGAGTCGAGGGACCGGTGGTGGGTCACACCCACGTGATGTCTTGCCGTGTCCGGTGGGTCCGACGACAGAAGCCTTACGCATGGATATCAAGCATGTCCTGTGTCTCCCAATGGACCTACACTCATCTTTATCTTATTCTTTAGCTTTCGTTGGTGATGCCAAGTTCTATTCACTCGCAATGTGAAAGTTGCACAACTTGTTACTTATATAACTTTTGGCTTTTGTCTAATCAAAGACCTCGTATACTTTGACACGGTTGTTTATGGAACATCCATGGAGAATAATTCCTTTTGTTTGAGAGAAATGGAGAGCAATTCTTTATACGTGGGAGTACATGCACCTTATAATACTTCCAAGTTGCATGAACCTAAATTATATATTTGATAAAAAAGATTACTGCTTTTTTGTCAGCCAGCTGCACAGATCTCAGACTTCAATACAAGTACATGCACCCTTAGAAATCATCACTTTAACCAAAAAGATGTCTAATTTTTCCAGGAAAAACATGATTCTAATTTACGGATGCATTTAGATACCAAAACAATATTGTTTTGGAGTAGATCTTAAAAGTTTAACAATTGTTGACGGAGTCCTGCGCTCAAAATCAGAACTAATACATATGGATTGGAATGGACTAGCTTGGCCTTGGGGTCTAGTTTTGGAGTTCATAACTCTCTCGTTCAAGCATAAATTTGAGAGGATACTAAATTATATAATTAAGCTAAGATGTCAGAATTTGATAACGACCATGCCTTCCAATCTTGACATACCACCAAGACAGCTTGATGTCACTCATTTGTGAAGGAAATAAATTGGCTCATAATTGCCTCTACTAAATCAATACCGATGAGAGAGAGACCCGTATAGGTTTTTCCCTCCAATCTGAAGTTTAACCTAGATCAAGAGGGATCAAACCTTTTCTTTTTTTTTTTTTTGTTAGATCAGGAGGTGCTGCCTACCCATTTTTATAGAAATGTATAGGTGAGAGTGGGGTCAAACATATGAACCTAGACTTGATCAGGAAGAAAGCATCTCAAGTTGGTTTGGATAATGTTTGAAGTTCTTTGGTGTACTGTAGAATACCAGACAGTCTAAAGAATTTTTTTTTTTTTTTTCAGAAAGAGGCTACAAAATATCAAAGTAGTTGTTTAAGAAAATATAGAATCTAACATCCTACGAATTGAATAAGAGCTATAGCTGGTCAATGAATAAAAGTAGCCAAATTAATGACTGAATTGGAGGAATTGCGTACAGTTAGGGTTGTAGATAATTTTCTGCATTTCCAATAATGATGATGCGGGCATCCGTCTCTTTGAATGCATGCACCTCGTGGGCTGCCCCAAAGCGTGGGTATCCCGTGAATGTCCCATCATTCACACCAAACAAATGATCCTTAATTTCTCCTATAAACGGGCCCTCCCTAAGAGCATGTCCCACATTAAATGACTTTGCTCAATTATTAAACCTATAGTCCAGTGCACCTACGCCAAATAAATCAAATGGGAGGGTGAAAGACCTCGCGTCTTCTCACTTATCTCGTCATTGTTACGATCATAGTTGACACGTGCACCGCGGAGTTAGTCTTTCATGCCTGAAATGATGGGTGGAAGGATAAGGAAAGATAAAAAAAAACAAAAGAAAAAAAGATGGTGACCCTTTTCTTTCTTTGCCAAGTGGGAGGCCTTGATATTGGCCTCGGACTAGAAATGCGTCACACATTTATATCAACCACTCTTAGAATCTAAGACTAGCTTAAGAAGATACTGCAGAGCATGAGCCACTGTTATAAAAAAAAGCTATGATAGTGGTTCATAACTGCTATCATAATCCAAAAAATCATTGTTATAGACTATAGCAGCGATTTTCTAACTGCTGCTACTGTAGCCATCGTCATAGCTCTATGATAGCGGTTGTTAGAACCATTGT
This sequence comes from Cocos nucifera, assembly GCA_006176705.1. Taxonomy (NCBI): domain Eukaryota; kingdom Viridiplantae; phylum Streptophyta; class Magnoliopsida; order Arecales; family Arecaceae; genus Cocos; species Cocos nucifera. The sequence continues at coordinate 2,755,066 of QRFJ01000065.1, read as the reverse complement.
TATAAATAACCTATTACAGCGGTTTATAAGCTGCTACAATAGATCGACCTATAGCAGCGATTACATAACCGTTACCATAGGTAATCTATAGCAGCGGTTTCTTAACCACTGTTATAGGTCTAATGCAGCGATTGGCATCATTTGCATCAGGAATCTATGGCAGCGGTTGGCACGGATATGACAGTGGTTATAAAACCGCTACCGTAGATCTTGAATAATTAAAAAAAATAAAATTTTTATTTTTATATATTTTATCTGATAAATATAGATATATAACACAAGAAAATATAATAAATATAAAAATTATTCTGAAATGCTAAAATTTTATTATCAAATAAAATTTATTATAATATTTTTTAAAAAAATAAAATACATCAAAAGTCTCCTAAATCTACATCGTCGTCGTCGGAAGTCGGAGCTCGAAATGGAGTTGGACCTAGAATGCGGGCCAACATATCCTCGAAGTCCATGACTCCAAAACGTGCGCTGAGCGTCGACATCATGTCTCTCATGATATCCTCCAAATGAGATGCACGCTCCTCAGTCCGATCTATCCACGTCGCAGCATAATCTATTCGTGCCAACGCCTCCTCAAGCTCCTTCTGAATGACGACATCGAAAGTCTGTGAGGAGATGCTCACCTCAAACCAGTAGCTCGTCGGCATGTATCCAAGCCTGCATCGGATCCTTTCAGAGTGCTCAGACCCCAAGACCTGAGATAGATGATCATGGGGCCTAGAGGTATCCGGACCCTCACTCGCGAGCGCATCTAACTGATTTTGTAATTATAAATTGAAATAAAATTTTATAAGAAATGCTATAATATTAATCATATATACTAATATATTTAATACTTACAAAAATATGTTCGATCGTGGCGTTCATCGGCCTGCCCGTCTTGTCCGTGCGGCTGGATCGAAAGATCTTGCTACGACTGGATATCACTCCATCTCTCATCAGCTATAATAAAGAATAAATTTATCAGAAAGATGATAAAAAATATAAATTTAATTTATCTAATAAGATTTAGAATTAATTACCTCTCTATGCACACGACTAGCCATAGACTCGCGGCCTAGAGTGTGCATATACTTCTGGGCTGCACGGTTCTTCCGATTTTGATGGAAGGTAGCCTAACAAGTATTTAAATAAATAAAAATATTTAAAAATTATTTAAATAAAATTTTAAGTATATTGAAAAATTCAAAAGTTAGAAATTTTATCTCGAACTACTGGCTCCTCCAATGTCTAACCATCCTCTCCCACTGATTTGGAGGACAGTCCTGTATCCAGAAAATAAGCTCCTTCAGAGTGTCTAGCTGGTGCTCGAGCCATCCTCTGTGGAGCTTGATCTTATAACCCCAGTATAACTCTTCGATCTTCTTTAGTCGGACATCTCGAGTCCTCTCATGATCGAGAAAGTCGTATCTTCTTTGCACAAATTTATCAAAAATTAATTACAAAATTATTCTAATCAAACATATATAGTGTAAATATATAAAATGCATAAATATAACTAAGATGTGCATACTTACCCATATCTCCTCTCATACTCGATCCTTGACGACAGCATCCATCAAATGCTAGTCTCTGAGCTCTACGAAAATGATGTCCGACCACCTCACAAGCATTCCAAAAAAGAAATGCATCTTTCGCATGGCCTTCCCTACCGACCTCCCCTCCTCATCATACTGTACCATCATCTGATGCTGACGGTTTCACATGTGTGCCATACGTGTGGGACCACAAAATGTCCGACCGGATGATGCACCTACAATGCAAATATGTTATGCAAATATATAAGTATACAAATACTATATAAAAAATAAAGTTGTGCTAATATAATAAAAACGTACACTCAGATGTCTGTGATGGTAGAGGCTCAGTTGCCAGTGGAGTAGATGCCATCGGTGGAGTAGATGCCGATGGTGGAGGTCTCTGAGCAGTCGATGTCGAGATGGATGGAGTATACTTTGACTGCTCCTCGGATGCTAAACTGCACGTAACCCACCAAGAGATAGGGGTGAAAGCTAGATGACATTTTGGTGCCATCGTGACCTGCAACATTAATGAACATTAATCAATATAACATCATGACATATCAAATTCTATTCGCTCGAAAGTCGAGCCGACTCCGTGCCTTAGATAGCCGGTTCTGTGCTTGAGATATTCGGCTAGGGTCCTCCCCCAGTCAGCTCGATCATGGCTCGAGCTGGCTCGACTGCGTATTCAAGTCGGCTCGACTGTGTGCCATCCCCTCGATCACTCCCTTTCTTCCTCTCTCGATCTCTCTAGTCGGTGATGGCGGCGAAGCCGAACCCCTCCTTCCTAGCTTTTCCATCTCTCGATCTTCCTCTCTCCCCTCTCTTGATCTCCCTCATCGGCAAGGCCGGACTCCATCCCTCCCTCTCTCACTCTCTCGATCTCCCTCGCCGACAAGGCCGGACCCCATCCCTCCTAGTGATGTCGATGAGGTCGGACCCCCTCCCTCCCTCTCTCGCTCTCTCGATCTCCCACTCTCCCTCTCTCAATCTTTCTCACCAGCAAGGTCGGACCCCCTCCCTTCCAATGATGGCGGCGAGGTCGGATCCCTTCCTCTCTCAAGTACAGATCCATCGGATATTCGGATTCGGATCTAGTATCAGTAATTAAAATTAGGTCCAAATCTGAATATTCAAGTTTTGATCCGAACTCAATCCGTTGACAGATCTAGTCCATAGCCACCGACATGGCACGGTTCAAGGCTACCGCCATGGCACGACCCAAAAACTACGGCATACAGATAATTATAATATTCATAATAAATATTTATAACATCTATTATAAATATTATATAAATTATTATAAATATAAATGATTAATAAATAATACTATAAAATTTAAAAAAATTATACATGTGGCTATAGAGAGCAGGTTACACTGAAAGCTCCGAGAATCGTCGACGATGATACTAGAGGAGAACGACGATACTAGAGGTAATCTACGAAATAAAAGCAAGATAGTGAGATAGAGAAGAGAGAAAAAGAGGAAAGAGAGAGAGAGAGCAGGGGCGGCTGAGGGGGGGCCAGAAGAGAGGGGGCATAGTGACGAGAAGGTCGAAGGAGGCTTCGCACTCGAATCGATCGAAGAGGGTCAGAATGATGGTGGCGATGGGGGGTGGATTTCGTGGGGGTCGAAGGAGGGTCGCATGGGGGTTTCATCGGAGGGAGGGTTCGCTGGGGATCGAGGGAGGGTCGGATGGGAGGGTGGAGGGTGGGATTTCACAGGGGTCGAGCGAGGGTGGATGGGGGTTCGTCGGAGGGGAGGGTTTCACTGGGGCCGAGGAAGGGTCGGATGGGGGGTGGGGGTCCGAGTGGGGGTGGCAGGTGGCAGGAAGGGGTGCCGGGAATGGAGGGGCCGGAGAGGAAGGAGGAAGGAGGAGCGACGCCAACCGAGGGGGAAGGAGGGGCGATGCCGATCTGGGGGGAGGAGGGCGATGCTGGCTGGGGGAAGGAGGGTCGATGCCGGTCAGAAGGCAGGAGGGGCGACGTCGGTCGAGGAGGGGTGATGCCGTCCGGAAGGGAGGAACGATGCCGATGGGGGGAGGAGGAGCGATGTCGGTCAGAGAGGAAGGAGCCTCACCGGCGATAAAAAGGAGGGAGAGAGAGAGCGAGAGAGATCGAGCACGTATGGAAGGAAAAAAAAATTGAGAATTTTTAACCTAACCTACGGCAGCGGTTATCGAACCGCTGCCATAGATCTATGACAGCGGTTATCCAAAATCACTGTCATAGATCTACGATAGCAGTTCTATAACCACTACTGTAGATTTATAATAGCGATTTTTTATAACCTCTACCATAAGTGAAAAATATTTTTTTTATTTTTTTAAATATTATATAATTTTAAAATTTAATGCCCATCTTTATCATTCATTATCTAAATAATTATCATTAGCGTCTCATCGTAAAAAGTTACCTCGATCCGATGGCCCTACCTTCATCGATCAGAAAAATTTGATTTCAACGATCATGAATGACAATACGATGATCTGATAGATGGAGATCTTTGATGGATCCAAAAATCTACAACGATGATCTCGATAATATTTATAGTATATTATCAAAGTTTTACTTTAATCGGATATCGTTATTATGGTCAATTTAGTATAGAATAATTTCGATAATTAAATTAGAAACAAGCGATCAAAGGATTAAATGATGTTTGATTATGAGATAATTTTTTAGTTAAATAATCTTTGTTATAATTTTAAAAATTTTATATGATAATAATAGTAAAATTTAAAATATTTTCGTATAAACTATTCATGTTAAGCAAATATTGCAAAAACACGAGCATAACAATCAGTGAAGTTTCAGAATGGTTATCAGAAGATGTATAGTTTTAGATCGTTCTTCATCTCATGAGTTAATTTTTATAATCACCACTATAAAAAATGATTAAAATAGTAGCTAAGATCATTTATAAAAAAAATTTCTCATAATCGGATACTGTTTGGTCCTTTGATCACTCGTTTATCATTTAACAGCCGAAACTAATCTATACTAAATTGATCAAGATAACGATATCCGATTGAAGTGAAACTTTGATAGTATACTACAAACATCATCAAAATCATCATTGCAGATTTTTGGATCCATCGAAAGTCTCTATCTATCAGATCATCATATCGTCGTTCGTGACCGTCGAAATCAAATTTTTTTGATCGATGAAACTAGGGCCATCGGATCGAGGCGATCTTTTGCGATGATACTCTAATGATAATTATTTAGATAATAAACGATGAAGATGGACATTAAATTTTAAAATTATATAATATTTTTAAAAAAATATGACAGCGGTTACAATTAGCCACTGCCATAAATCAGATTATAGCAGTGGTTCCTACTAACCGTTGCTATAGGTCCGACTTATGGCAGTGGTTATAATGAACCGCTGCTATAGGTCGACTTATGGCAGCAATTTTTTGTAACCGCTGCTATAGATCCAACTTACGACAATGATTTTGTGTAACTGCTGCTATATGTCGGACCTATAGCAGCGGTTACAAAAACCACTGGCATAGGTCCGATCTATGGCAGCGGTTAGTGAAAATCGCTATCGTAGGAGCTTTGATAGTGATTTCGAAAACCGATGTCATAGTAAGCGCTGCCATAGACTATTTTTGTAGTAGTGAGCTAATTAATCAATATTACCCCATAATTTAGAGAAATTCTTAGATAGATTCATTTTACGATAGGCAAAGTATTTGTGAATTCTGATTAGCTCCTTTTTCATCTCATAGCCAGTCATGATCAAATCAGATTAGTATTTAATGAGATGTAAATTTTTTATTAACTTTGTCTACAGTAGAATGAGTCTACCTAAGAATTTCTCCATAATTTGAATGCTACTTGGTTGGTAATGATAGTAGAGTGGTTTGAAGTGACATAGAGCCTGATCATCATCCCATCTTCACATCGTCTCGTGGTAGATATATAGCTTGCAAGTTCTTCCAAAGAGGAGTATTACAAGCCAGTCCGATGCATTTCCTAGCCTCTAATTCAATTGCATCAATTTCCTATTATCAAGAACATGTCGAATATTCCATAGAAAAGGCACACCCACTTGTCTTGTGGCATTACATATAGGATAAAATGGATAAAAAGGTCCTAACCAAATGGTGCAGTGATCATTGCGATCAAAGATAGCGGTCTGCCAAACTTCAAGTTGACAAGCATCAAAATCAAAATATCCATGTCTAACTAGTAGATTGAATTCATCACCAATATATGCCCCTTAATTAAGTGGGGCAAAGTTTTTATTTTTAAAATAAATATGACAATATTTTTTAAGTTATCCAAAATATATCATTTTATAAATAACTTAAAAATTCATTAATTGTTTATAATTCCCATTAGAGGAAGAATCTTTAAGTTCTTGCTGTCGAAACTTGAAAGTTATTCAACAATACATGAATCTCGCAATTATTCACGATAAATTTTAGAAAATATTTTTGAATCATGTCATTTTTGTTCTTGTTATGTGTACCTTTCAAACTAGTTACATGATATGCCCATAATTATGCATCAACTAGTTGCTTGATATGCTGCTTAATTTATATTTACTTAAAAATTGAATTTCTATATATTGACTTTTCTAATTGCTTGTTATTCTCTTTTGCTGCTATTTGCTTCTCATTTCTTTTTCTTTTTTTTTTAATTTTCTTTTTTGAGTAGTATGACTTCTCCTTGTTTTTCTCTGCACAACTTTTTGATTAATCAAATCTTCTATTGATTTTAATCCTATGACTACTGACTAGTAAATAAACATTTCTTTTAAATTCTTTTAGGTCAAATTGAAACACTACCGTCAAAGACTGATAAATAACATGAAAAAGGTATTAGTTTGTAAGGAATGATAGATGTTATGATAATTTTATATTGATAAAAAATAATTGATGGTTGTTAGCGATTAGGTGTTGTTTGTAACTAGTAAAAATTCTCTAACTAATTCAAGAGCACACAACCAAGGAATTAATTCTTAAGAAAACAAATCCCTGCCTTCATTATCTTCCCATTGGTAAAAATCCTCTACATTAGTTAGTCTTGCATGATTAAATAGTTGAGGTGATCCATATTATGTCTTCACATGTCTAATATACTCCTATTGTTTCCTAACCAACCTCCTCTTTTTTATGTCTTTGCCTGACCACAAACACAAGCAAGTTGCTTTGACATGGTAAACATGGATACAAATTGCAAAACTAACAGGAAACCAAGCAACTTCTACAAATTAGGGTTTGCTTCTTTCTAGAAGGAGGTGTCAAGGGATATGTGCCTTTCTAGTCCTTCCTATAATCAAAAGTTTTGAGGGCTAATCTTGATTTTTCTAGATATTCATTCTTCTCTATTAGTTGAGCATTATCTAATAAAGATATATACAGTCTATTGACAGTGAATTTATACCGAACTAGAAAAGCTCTCTCTCTTGAATAATTAACTTTTTTCTCTTAAAAAGGAGAGGAGCGGGGGAGGTCAGCAAGTCCCATAAAAAAATTACTGTATTTATAATATGAGTATTTGCTTCATGATATCTACTCTCTTATCTATTAATACTACTACGACTACTACTATTACTATTACTATTATTATTATTATTATTATTATTATTATTATTATTATTATTATTATTATTATTATTATTATTATTATTATTATTGCCTCAAGTCATCACTCCCTCATCAAATTATTCATGAGGACCGCATCTTTTTTGCTTATCAGTTACACAATACTTTCTTTGTAAATCCCTATCACTTCTTTTATGTTAAAAGGATATTCCTTGGACTAGGCTGCCTCGTGATTAAGCAAATAAGACAGCAGAGAGGCTTGATGGCCACTGCTTACCCAAAAAAAAAAAAAAACTCTGGCCTTTTCTGCTGCCATTGGTTACACGACCGCCTTATCTTTTTTATTTTTAATATGATTGGCTGCTCGTTGCCATCCAGTTTCAATGGATCTTTTTATGAAACTCGATCCCCTCGTTTGGGAACATGAAGTGCTTCCTACCTTGTTTGGTAGCAGAAACCACTGTGGTATTGAGTGCATGATGATAAGGAGACTACTTCGTTCGCAGCGTGAGGACGAGGACGTCAAGTCCCGGTCATTGGTGAGCGATAGGATAATGATCTCTGGATCTGGGATATGACAAAGAAGAATGATGAGGACCACAAAATTTAGCGGTGGTCCCAAGTTTGGTGATCCTTTTATGTTGGAAATTGATGCGGAGCACTGAATGAGGCCCAACTTGTGAGGAACCAAAGCACCCTAGCTAACTTGATTTGGACGTCGACAGAAATGGATCCAAAACATGAAAGTTATGTATTATGTTTTATTATGGTTGAAAACATTATTCTATGCTCTAAATCACCTTTGCAATAAATCATATCCATTATGCTTTTAGTGATGGTCATTGTCTCTTAATGTTTTTTGTTTTTTTTTTTCCTTTTATTTATTGCAATTGATGTTGCCAATAGCTGTTAGATTAGTTGATTGGTGCTTTTTTTCTAAGAGCTTGTCTTTGGAGGTGGTACAGGGTTCGCCACTTTATAGGGGCATATTACAGCAATTCATTGCTAAAAAGTATGATAATGGATACTAATTCCCATGTTATAACTTCTGCGGATCTCATACTAATTTGAACAATTTCTAAAGTGATGCTCAAAAGAATTTTTTTTTTTTTTTCCTTTTTTTCTCTTTAGCACCTTTTTGGCCCTATCCAGCACTAAACTATATGTGCACACAAATTATGTCTAATATTATAGAATATGAGGTCCGACTCAATCCATGTAAATTGAACCTCTTTCGGTCCATTCGTATATGATGAAAAAAAAGATATGTTGAGGTCAATTTTTTCTCTTCATGAGATTTGGATTAGCCTATTCTGAAAAATTCCTATGAATATTATGAAATGAGTCTTGCTTGGCCTATGTTCTTGTGAATCCTATGGGATTGATTGCACAAGATTATTTCAGACAAGCCCTTAGGGTCCGTTTGGTTGGAATATATCAGATTATGGGATAATGTAATAATTTTTGAAAATTATTTATACGAAAAAATGATTATAAAAGAAAATAATTTTTACTATTTTTGGTTGATGAAAAAATTACTCTAAAAAATGATATTGGAAAAAAATTACTACGTTTGGTTGGAGGTAATCCTATATGAAAATATGATAAAAATTATAAATATAATCTTCAATAAAAAATAATATTTTAATACTAGGATAGTATTATCATCTCAAATTAATTTTATATGATGATTATAATCACATAATCTTTTGCATCATGCCATCTTCATCTTAGTTTTTTTATAAAAGCTCTTTATCGAATTAATTTTGAAGAACATTAAAAAAAATAATTATATATGCAGTTTTATTGAGGATATTTTTATCAAGTACGGATTACCACCACTCAAAAATTTATCAAATATCAATTTTCTCATGGTATATATTTTACCTTCTCTCCGAAAAATAAACATGAGATCCATCATTTTTTTACCATCTTTCTTTTCTACTTTTCATACCAAATATGATAATCTAATATGGAATCATTTTTCCATACCAGATTATCCCCAACCAAATGAATCCTTAAGGGCCATTTGGTTGGGGATAATCTGACATGAAAAAATAATTTTCATATCAGATTATCATGGTTGGTATGAAAAGTAGAAGAGAGAGATGGTAAAAAAATTGGTGGACCTCATGTTTATTTTTCAGAGAGAGACGGTAAAACAAATAGCATGGAAGAATTGGTATTTGATAAATTTTTGAGTGATGGTAATCATATTTGACAAAAATACCTACAATAAAATTATATATATAATTATTAACTTTATTTTAATGTTCTTCAAATTTTATTCCATAAAAAGCTTTTATAAAAAAACTAAGATGGAGATGGCATTATGAAAAGGATTATATGATTATAGTCATCATATAAAAATTAATTAAAGATGATAATACTATTTTAGATTAAAAAAATATTTTATATTGAAGGATATATTTATAAATTTTATCATATTTTCATGTAGAATTATCTCCAATCAAATGTAATAATTCTTTTTTGGTATCATTTTTCGAAATAATTTTTCTACCAATCAAATATAATAAAAAAATTTTTCCTCTATAATCTTTTTTTTTGATAAATGATTTTCATAAATTATTAGATTATTCCATAATCTGACATACTTCAATAAAGAAAAATGGATGACTCAAAATGACCTATTAGAATTTCATTGAGGTAAGGAAATACATGTTATAAAAGATAGTAACAATTTAAATATCACAGGATAGAAAGGAGCTAAACAACATATCTCTCTTTGATCTTTAAGTCTCGTTACTGGCCTAATCTTTAGAATAACATAATATATATAAAAAAAAATTCAGATTTAGAAGAGAAGAAACAAGAAGTAGGAGATCAGAGGGTACGAGGACTAAACTTTTAAGTCACAACACCAGCCCAATCTTCTCAACAGCTATATTGTGACTCATCATCCTTCCGTTGAGCTAGGGATCAGACCACATCCGGTAATTTGATAAGGCTTCTAAGAGCATGGAGATGATTGATGTCTTCTTCTTTTGAAATAATCTCGGGTTTCTTTCCAACCAGACATGCCTCGGTAGAGTGCTAGAACAAGTTGGTCCCAAGCTCTTTGAAACGAGGAGTGTATTTTTTTTCAGCACCGAGGAGTCTATAACAATTGCAAGGAAGGATGCCAACCTCTCCATTTTAAGTGGATCTTTTCTACCAAGAGCTTGCAAGCAATGGAGTCTATTTTTAAGAGCTAGCCACATGAAGAGGAGTTAACCATGAATGGATTAGAAGAAGATAATTGTCTACATAATTTGTCATCAGCTAGAAATTGAGAATATCCATCCGTTGGTAATATTCATACACACAGGTTGTCCTATAATAGTCTTTGTGAAAGCATTAATCCAAGAGAAAGTGTAATAACTCGGGACTTCACCTAGAAAAATTAGTTGGAAGATTTTATTTTGGATTCTTTAGGCCAATATAAGTATTCAAGATCTATCTAATTAGGGATTAAACACATGCACATATGGATCCTTATATGCTTCATTGAGATGTTCTGACATCCTCACTTATTAGGTTAAGGGTCCAAATTCTCTAATGAAATTTTGGTCTTAATTAGTAACATTCTTTAGACCCTCAGTCAACACGCACGAAGAGGCTAATAGGCCCATTGGTTTGGTCAAGTTGGGCTCGGTCCATTTTCCGGGCATTAATGCGTTTGCTGGCCCGGTAAAGCCATTTGATATTCATCTTTCTCCTAAACTAAATTATCCCGTCTCTTCTGCTGTTTATCTTACTTGTGGTTTGGGGCTTTTCTTCCTGACCTTATGTTATTTCTCTTTTCTCCTTCTTCCTTTTTGTATTTTTATTTTTATCACTGTTCTCCTTCAGCCTTGCACCTAATTTTTTAAAGGAAATCTGTTAATGAAACTGATTAGATTTCTAGTCTAATCTTTATTATTTTCTTTTTTAAAAAAAAAAAATTGAAATAGCACGTCCAATGATCTCTTGGGAGCCTGCCAGGATAAGATCATTTTCATTGTACCAATAACTTGTCAATATTGACACTTGATAAGTGTTAATAACTATGAGGGCATATTTGGTTGGAAGAAGTTGTACTCTGGAATGGAATGAGAATGGAAATGAATAACTCCTTTCAGTCATTTAGGTTGGTAGAGTTCCATTTATATTCTAATTTCTGAGGAGAATGAGAATATTCAGTTCCTCAAAATCCAATCCTTACACTTCCTCTAATATTCAAATTCTATTATGATTTCAGTCACGAACCAAAACGTATTAAGAGATATGGCTATTTCAATTATTATTTCGATCCATTCTGATTCCAAATCAAATGCATCCTAACATCTATGTCTCACGGGGAATCACGTGAACCAGCACGGGACAGAATACCCCCGGTCGTCACGGCAAGACTCGCAATCTCGGCCTACCTAATATGTTCGACCGAACCGTAACCACGTAGCGATCACCGATGACCCGTGTAAAGGCCCAAGGCCTGATCATTGCCTAAGCCTTCCAGTGGCCTTGACATGGACTTGGCCTTAATCGGCTCACCGAGCCCAGCTGGAGCATTTGCTTGCGAACTCTTGTTCTGGCAATTACGCACGCTGGCATTAGAACGAATGTGTTCCCAAAACGCAAGATATAGAGCTCCATAGAACTTGGTGCGCTGCTAGAAGTGGTTTACCATTTATGTGTGCCTTGATCCTTCCCACTCTATGATTCTATTCGAAAAATTTGAAGGAGCAGCGGTAACAAGCATGCGAGGCACGGCACCGGCTATAGCTCTTGCTAGTCATGCATCCCAGCTGCACAGGACACGGGTCATGGGACCATATAGCGCAAATCTCATGAGCATGGATCTAAAGACCCAACCCCCTTTTTTGATATGTATCAATTCCCTAGGAAAGTTTGGAACTGGGCGCGTATTCGGATTATAGTCTCAATAAGTTGTCGTACTTAATCTTTTTTATGACAGTGAATTCTCCTCTCCATCCTTCCTCGTGGACGTAAGCTTATGGCCGGTCCACGTGTGTTGTATTTTTCTCTCTTATCTTATCAAATCTTTTTGGTCTTCCTCTGTTTCATTCACAACAAAATAGTATCAGAGATATATGCCGTTCGATTGGACCTTGAGATGGTGAAATTTGAGGTAGAGAAGTTTGGTCTCTCTAATAACTTTGGTTTATATGGAGAAAATGGAGAGAAATGTGGTGCGACTTGATGAAATTCAAGTCAACATGGAGATTTATTAAGATGCCTTGAATTCCTTCGATTTTATTTGAGAAATTTGAAGAAGTGTTGGTAATGAGCATGTAAGCTATGGCATCAGGCATAGTTCCTGGTGGTCATGCATTGTAGCTGCATGACCCGCGAAACTAGAGCATACGAACGTGGTACGATGTGAGGCACATGTGCCGACTGCATGGGTTCGGGACTTGAGCCGATTTTTTGATTTGTATCCATTTCTTAACCAGTAGAAATTAGGCTAGATATTTATGCCCGGGCTCGACCTAACTCTATTTTTTGTCTAAACCGGATCCAATCCTAAAAGATTACGACCAAACCTACCCAATAGACCTAATGTTGACATATGGTATAATATTTTATTTTTATAATATTTAATTAACTAATATAAATCATGATATTAATTAAATATATAATTTATTTGGGACAGATGAGGCCAAATTTTAATATTTGTAGGCCCGGCCCGATTTTTTTTTGGGTCCAAGTCCATCCTTTAGTGTCCAAGCCTACCAAATTTCACGTTGGTTTGGCATGATCCGCTCTAAGTTTTTAATGTATATTGAGAGGAGAATTTTATTGAGTGGCGATTTTATTCTTATATTCCATCTTTTTCATGGCAGTGGAATACTGGAATTTTTTTTTTTTTTTTTTTTTTTTCCGTTCTAATCCATGGACCTACGGTATATTTTTTATTTCTTTCAATGTTCCTAATTTTGTCTTTACCTCATCGAAAAATCTAGTATTACCCACCTTGACTAGATCAACCGGCCTGAGCTGGGGCGGCCACTTTCGAGAATTAATAAACAGAAGCGAGAACGAAGGCCCCACAAACCATCACATCAGTTGAGGGCACAAAGTCCACAACATGATCGACGCGAATCTCTCCACGAACCGCGCCAAGGGTCGATTAACCGCACCGTGCTGGAGTGCTTCAAGCACCAGCAGCCCCATTAGTGCACTAATGGAAGAATCCACCCAATCATCATACATTGTCCTGCGTCCCCAACCCTGGGTTTCTAGAAGGGGAAGATGACATCGTCCTCATTCAAAAGTCTTGACGGGTGAAGCAAGTTACCACTTTGACCCACCATTTGCTCCATCCCAAACTCGCAAGTCAGTCTCTCTTTTAACAAAGTAAATGGGCCGGCGAAGCCAAATGCCACCCCAAACCACAGGTCAGTCAAGATAAAAACAGACAGCGAGCTGATGAAAACGGAGCGCACCGCATTACAAGTCAGTCAAAACGACAATGGCTGCAATGCCGTCAAGCAAAACAATTGTATGGTCTACTATATTAATAAATTTGGTAGACTTATATGGCCTTATCCTCATGCTAACTACGTCTATATGGTCCCTACCATTAATAAGGTGAATTCTAGAAAGATGCAAACCCTACCCATGCAAGACCGTAGACTCTCTTTAGGCTGTCATTGTTGGGTTGGCAGCCGGCACACTTGACGTAACAAGCCAGAATCTCAACATCTAGAATGATTAGTCAATAGATATTATTTAAATTTTTTTTAATATCAAAAATTTATTCGATATATAATCAACGTGAGACTCCGTGCATAAATGTAGCTCCAATTTCCTTGCCAACAATTATGAATGACTTTTCATGTGGCACATGAATTTTTGTAATGTGATTAAAAAATGAAACATTTTTTTTGCTTAAAAAATATATTGCTTTCCTAAACAACCAATTTTCCTGTAAAATTAAATGGTTATGAGTCATAATGGGATGAAATTTATGGACCATTAATTGCAAACATACCTTAATTCTCTAGGAATTATTCAATAAACATCTTGTATTGACACACCATAGTAGAATAGTGTAGTGGAGCGCAATCATAGCCACCTTCTTGAAGTTCTCCGAGCACTACATTTTCAAGCCACCTACCTATCCAATTTTGGGATAGGTGTATTTTAACCACTAATCTTATTAACTAACTTCTTTCATCTATTTTAAGTGGTAGATTTCTCATAAAATATCTTTTGATAAAAAACACTTAATTTCATCATCATTTATGCACCTTCGGATGTTCTTGTTTTGCTCACATCAAAGCTAAAAATAAATTTGGACCTTGAACATGAAAATACATTTTTGTAGGATACCCCTATGAGCAAAAGGGCTACCATGTGTATGATCTACTTGAGAAAAAAAAATAATTCACTCGTAGGGATGCCATTTTCCATGAATCAATATTTCCATTTGCCAACACATCACATGTTTCACCTCTTTCCAATCTCTAATTTGATGTGGGACAAGATGGCGAGAAGGATCGTGAGTGAGCTAAAAGGTCATTCCGGATTAGGATTAAAAAAAAGGATAACTATGGAATTTCTTTCATAAAATAGATGAGGGTTGAAGTAAAGAGGAAAGAAGAAGAAGTTGGAGAAGTCCATCCTTAAGGAGACGAGGGAAAAGAAGTTGAAAAAATTCATCCCAAAAATGAAGAGCATAGGATTTGCTGGAGTTGAGAAGAACGGCACAGAACTTGTCAAGGGAGAAGAATGGCACAGGACTTGCAGAGATGGAAGAAAAGGAGAAAGATAGAAAAGAACCTAAATTCTTAGGTTCAAAAATTTAACTCTTTCTCTTTTTTTTTTATTTAGATTTATGATTTTATTTATAGGCCTCTATCAATCCTCTAACCTCTTAACAAACTCTCAATCTACTAATAAATTTTTAACAAACTTCAACTCTCTAACTAATTCCTAATAAATTAACAGATTTCGATCTCCTAACAATTTTTTAATAAAATAATAAATAAAATCTTGACAAGCTAATCATCTAACAAACTGATCCACCTCATACTTTAAGATATGTGCATGAGCTGAAAACAAAAAATTACACCCATTTCCTATACACCCATATATACATTCAGATAAAATATGAAAATAAAATACATGTAGATTTGCATTAATAATAGTGCTGGATGATGTCCTCGTCAATTTTTTCTGGGATGAAAAAAATTCGATCCCGTCGAGTCTGGGTTGATTCCAAAATTGATGTAGCTCGATCTGAAAATCAGCAGAAGGATGGAGATCTACTATGAGGAGCGTGCGGAATTCTTAAGGGGTGAGATGGTGGAGGGTGTGCTGGAGGTAGGAAAGGTCGTTGAGGATATTACCGAAAGTGGGCCATCGAAGTCATCGCAGGATAAGTTACGGTAGAGAAAGTACTGAGAAAGATGGTTCGGAGCAGTGGCGGATGGTGCAGGATGGCATGGTGGTGGAGGTGGATAGGCGCAAAGGCGAACAAGGGCTGAGAAAGTCAGGGCAAATGGAAAGCTTATGAAGGTTAGAGCTAGATTTTTTTTTTCAAAACATCCTAATCCAACCGCGCTCTGATATCAAAAATTGATGCGGGACAAGATGGCGGGAAGGATCGTGAGTGAGCTAAGAAATCACTACAGATAGGATTAAAAAAAAAGAATAACTATGAGATTTCTCCCACAAAATAAATGAGGGTTGAGATAAAGAGGGAAGAGGGAGAAGTTGAAAAAGTCTATCCCAAAGAAGACGAGGAAAAAGAAGTTGAAAAAATCCATCCCAGAGGTGAGCAGCACAGGACTTGCTGGGATCGAGAAGAATGGCACAGGACTTGCCGAGGTGAAAGAAAGAGAAAAACCCAAGAAATGATAGAAAAGAACCTAAATTTTTTACTCCAAAAATTCAACTCTTTCTTTCTTTGTTTTTTTTTTCATTTAGGTTTATGGCTTTATTTATAGGCCTTTAACAATCCTCTAACCTCTTAACAAGCTCTCAATCTACCAACAAATTTCTAACAAACTTTAACTTCCTAATTCCTAACAAATTAACAGATTCCAATCTCCTAATAAATTTTAAAAAAAATAACAAATAAAATTCTAACAAGCTAACTATCTAACAAACTGATCCACCTCAGGCTTTAAGACGTGTGCATGAGCTGGAAACAAAAAATTGCATCTATTCCCTATACATCCATCATGCACCCAAGTAAAATATGAAAATAAAATACATGTAGATCTGCATCAATAATAATGCTGGATGTTGTCCTCATAATTCTTCCTCAAATTCTTGATACTGGCAATGAACCCGTTATTTGATCTCTACTTCTTTAATTGATTTTTCATCTTTACCTACTCAACCCTCTTCCACTCTTAATCAGGATTCTTTTGAAATAATATCCCATGATCAAGTTCCAAAATGCTCTACAAAAATTCAACATCCTCCTAGTGGCTTCAAGATTTTTAGTGCTCTCAAGTTCTATCCTTTTTTTATTCAGATCAAAACAATCGCATGAGGTACTAGATACCCACTCCAAAATTATCATTCGTTTGATAAATTCTCAAGCCCTCACCATGCATTTCTAGCTTCTATTTTCTCTTCTCAGGAACCCAAGTTATTCTTCTTAGCAATGAAATATGCTTATAGGCATCATGCTATGGCCAATGAAATTAAGACCTTAGTGCTTAATCACACTTGAACTATAATATCACTTCTACCAAGCAAATATGCCATTAGAAGCACATGAGTATATAAGATCAAGTACAAATCTATTGATAGTACTAAATAGTATAAAGCAAAGCTTGTCACTAAAGCCTACACTCAAGTCGAAAGCCTAGATTATCATGAAACATTCGCTCCTATTGCCAAATTGATCATAGTTTGTTGTCGTATTGCCATTATAGCCATCAAATATCACTACTATAGAATTGGACTACGACAGTGCATACTATTGCAGTGGTTTCAAAAATTGCTACTATAGAATCTAGGACAGTGGTTATAAAGAATCGTTGCCATAGATTTATAACTGCTGCCCTAGATCCTATGGTAATGATTACATAAAATCGTTGTCATAGATCAACTTATAGCAGCATTTTGTATAACCGCTGTCATAGATTTGCATAATCATTGTCATAGATTTGACCTATGGCAGCGGTTATACATAACCGCTGCCATAGGTTCTTTATAACAGTGGTTACATGTAACCACTATCATAGATCAAAACCTATAGCAGCGGTTTAGCATAACCACTGTTATAGATTCGACATATGGCAATGATTAATCAACCGCTGCCATAGAGCCATCATAGATCGGACCTATGGTGGTAGTTAGATATAATCGCTGCTATAGATTCGATCTATGGCAGCGGTTAAACAAAATCACTACTATAGATTGATCTATAACAGCAGTTCTTTATAACTACTGCTATATATATTTTTATATTTTTTTTCTAAATATTATATAATTCTAAAATTTAATATCCATCTTTATCATTCATTATCTAAATAATTATCATTAGAGTGTCATCATAAAAGGCCATCTTGATCCGACAGTCCTAGCTTCATCGATCGATAAAATTTGATTTTGACGATCACGAATGACGGTGCGATAATTTAATAGATGGAGATCATCGGTAGATCCAAAAATCTATAATGATGATCTTGATGACGTTTGTAGCATATTATCATAGCTTTACTTAATCAAATATCGTCATTATGGTCAATTTAGTATGAGATAATTTCGACTATTAAATGAGAAACAAATGATCAAAAGGCCAAACGATATCCAATTATGAGATAATTTTTTGGTTAAATAATCTTTGCTATAATTTTAATTATTTTATATGATAATGATCATAAAATTTAAATTATTTCTATATGAACTATTCATATTAAGCAAATTTTATAAAAGCATAAGCATAATTACCAAATAAGTTTAAAAATAGGTATCGAGCGACGTATAGTTTTGGATCGTTCTTAGATCTCAATTTAAATTTTATGATCACCATCATAAAAATAATTAAAATAGTAGTTAAAATTATTTATTTAAAAAATTAGCTTATAATCGGACACTGTCTGGTACTTTGATTATTCGTTTCTCATTTAACGACCGAAATCATTCTATACTAAATTAACCATGATAATGATATTTGATTGAAGTAAAATTTTGATAGTATGATACAAACGACATCGAGAGAATCGTTGTAAATTTTTAGATCCATTGATTATCTCCATCTATCAGATCATCGTACCATCATTCATAGTTATCGAAATCAAATTTTACTGATTGATGAAGCTAGAGCTATTGGATCGAGACGATCTTTTTTAACAATACTCTATTGATAATTATTTATATAATGAACGATGAAGATGGATATTAAATTTTAAAATTATATAATATTTTAAAAAATAAAAAAATTAATTACTAATCTATGGTAGTGGTTACTAAAAACTACTGTCATAGACTTATGGAAGTGGTTTTCAGTAACCGTTGCCGTAGATCTATGACAGCGGTCCAAAAATCATTACTATAGATTATTTTTTTCCAAAATCCCACTCTAATTTTATTTTTCTCTCTGGTCGATCGATTGAGCTCTCTCTCTCTCTCTCTCTCTCTCCCTTCTCTCTGCCGCTAGTGAAGTCCCCCGCCTCCTCTTTCTTTATGGATCGGTGCCGCCTCCTCCTTTTTCCCCGATCGACCCTGCCGCCAGCCCTACCTCCCTCTTCCCCTGCCTGTCCCACCTCCTTCTTCTTTTCCTGCTGGCCCTACCACCTCCCTCGCCTCCTTATTTCCTGGCCGAACCCGCCTCCTCCTTCTTTTTCGGTCGATTCGACCGCCAACTCCGCCACCTCCCTCGACTCTCCCTTCTTCTCCGATCAGTTTGACCATTGGTCCTGCCTCTCTTCCCTCGGTCCGACCTGCCCCCTCCCTACTCTCTCTCTTTCCTCTTGGCCTATCGACCTACCCCCTCCCTACTCTCTCTCTCTCTCTCTTTCTCTATCCTCTCTTTCCACTTTCTCTCTATCTATCACTCTCTCTCTTCCCTCTTTCCCTTTCTCTCTTCTCTCTCTATATCTCACTATCTCTATGTCTCTCTCATAGGCCACCTGATCTAGCACCACCGCTGGCGATCCTCGAAGCTTTGTGCGACCTCTCTGTGTAGCCACAAGTATATATATTTTTAAATTTTATAATAATATTTATTAATTAATATTTATAATATTTATAATATTTATTATAAATATGATAATTATTCATCGATCATGGATCGTGTCGATGGATAAGAGAACTCTTGTTAGTTGATTCTAAATCGTATCGATGGATTCTAGGCCGGGCCATGCCGGCAACCTTGGGACGTGCCATGTTGGCAGCCATGGATGGTCTTGGGCCATGCTGGTCAATTAGAAAACTCTTGCCGATGGATTTTGGGCCATGCCAATGATCGTGAGCCATACAGGTCGCTAAGAGAACCCTCACCCCTACTGGTGGATTCTGGGCCATGCCGGCGATCGTGTCAAGCTCGATATTGCATACCCACTTGACCTTTCCTATCAACAGAGCGTGACATAAGAGTGTGGTAAGATTTAAATAAACTCCAGTTAGTTAGAGTCTATCAATTTGTTGAAACTTGATATCGATAGCTCTAATATCAATTATTAAGAAACCATGATACTACTCTGATACCATGTTGCGGAAACTCAGGATCTTTAGCATGAATCTGAGAAGACCTTTGATATTCTTTAAGGATAGCGAACCACTAATCCACCACCTGGTTCTGTGATGGAGTGCTTTCCTCCTAGGGCTTGAGGGAGACGCCCCCCCTTTCTAGGTTTTCTTTAAGAACTCTGGGATGTCAATACTAGAGAAAAGAGAGAAAAGAGATTGAAGGAGAAAAAATTTGTATTCCAATTTACATAATGAAATTCTAATACAATCTAAGATTTATACATAGCTATTAGGTCCAACTAAAAACTTCCCTTCCTCTGACTAATTCAATACATGAAAGCACTCACCAAGCCCATGTACATTCATGTCTCTCATGCTCTCATCCCCTGAATCTAAATCCGATCCATACATGAGTTAGGCACCTTATGACCTTACAAACTAGGTCTTAAGATCCCTTGGATTAATCCCAATCTAAGACTAAACAAAAAATCCTATCCAATTTTGCTTGCCACCATCATGCTTCTCGACTGCATCTCGTTCGAATTCTATCTTTTGTCTACCGAGAGAGGCAGCTTGGTTTCAGCCCGAGCCGACTCGACTATGTATCTAAACCAGCTCGCTTGTATGTTAATCCATTATCTTAGCTAATTCTTTTCCTAGCTCTGGTCTCTTTCTCCACCTTATGTCCCAGGTCTTCGGAGCACCTACCAAGCCCTTTAAGGTCCTTACAACTAAATCTCAAGTCCATGGAGGGCTATACACCGTCTCTACCCTAGGACAACTTCTGTCCTAGTATTTCGAAGCCAACATTCTGACTCCTTCTATGATCTTTCAAAATTTAAGAGCACCATAAATCCTAACATTATTGATGCTCTACTAATATTATTATTTAACATGTTAATTAGTTAATGTTCATTAATGTTGTAGATTACGATAGCATCGAAACACCATCTAACTTTCATCCTTACCCCTCGATGGACTATGCGAAACTCCACATTTGAGTTACAAGTGGAGCATACTCCATCCATCTCTACATCGACTATCCAGAGACCGTCGGCATCTACTTCTCTATCAGCATCTGAGCCTCCACCATCAGCCACATTTTTGATACATGCTTCATCCATCGATGAGTCTCTACTAACATCTATGTCGTACGATTTCATGGTCAGTGACTGTACATTTTTATTATATTATATTATTTATTTATTTATTTATATAGTTATTGTATACTCTTATATATTTGCATAATATATTTTTATTGCAAGTTTATCATCCAGTAGGATATTTTGGGGTCCTATATGCATGCTACATGTGTGGAACCACCAGCATCAGGTAATGAAGGAGTATGACACGAAGAAGAGGCCAGTAGAGAGGAGACCGCATGGGAGATGCATTCTTTTTTTGGAGTGCTTATGAGGTGGTCCGACATCTTTCCAATACTACCCATAGATGGGCGATTAATGGATGCTGGTGTCAGGGATCGGATGTGGAAGAAGATACGGATTAGCGTATTTTAATTATATTTATGCATTTGATATATTTATCCTATGTTTGATTAAAATAATTTTATAACTGATTTTTGATAATTTTATGCAGAGGAGATATGACTTTTCAGATCATGAGAGGACTCAATATTTTTGACTAAAGAAGATTGAAAAGTTGTACCGGAACTACAAGATTAAGCTTTATAAAGGATGGCTTGAGACCGACGGGATACTCTGGAGGAGCTTTTTCCTTGGATACAGGATTGTCTTGCGAGCCAATAGGAGGGGATGGTTAGGCATTGGAGGAGCCAAGAGTTTGAGATTTATTTTTTAACTTTTAAATTTTTTAATATATTTAAAATTATATTTATTTTTTTTTTAAATACTTATTATTGGAGATAAATTCTGCTCCTACCGAAGTCCAGTTCGGTGCTCAGTCTGATGCGGTCGGTAGCTACGGAAGAGCTTCAGCGGGTGGGTCTTGGTCGAACTCCTACAGCCGACCAAATTGCTTAGCGGTCGAGCTCCTTCAAACTTTCAGCGATCGAACTTTAGCTGAATTGCTCTGCGGTCGAGCTCCTTCGAACTTTCAGCGATCGGACCTTAGCCAAACTCCTTCAATCGGTCGAACTCTCCAACGATCGAGCTTCAGTCGGACTCCCGCAAGAGCCAAACTTCCTCCATGCTCTTCCGACCAGACGTCTATGAGAGCCGAACTCTCTCCGCACTTCTCTAGCCAAACTCCTTTCGAGCTTTCCTCGGTCGAACTTCTTTAAGAGTCTGAACTCCTCTGGAATGGATACATATCGAAGTCCATCGATCAATGTCCGCTTTCTCAAAGCCACGACTATCAAATCTGGACGAACTATCACCATCAGTCTGCCACAGGCAACATGATCGGACGACATGGCCACCACTACTAGCGATACCACTCTCTCCGTAATCAGCCCCATATGACCCATGACCCATCAATATGGCTGCCACTATCCATCTGACGATACCTTCCTCTTCGTATCGAACTCCATGCGGTTTCAAGCGGTCTACGATCGGATGATATGGCCATCACCATCAATCAAGCTCCATCTATAAAAGGATCCTCCAAATATGCTAACTCTGATCTCTGATCTCTGATCTCTGATCTCTAAGCTTTAAGCTCTAAGCTCTCTTCTCCTTCTCTAAGCTCTGCGGAACTCATTTTCGAGCATCCCATTTCTGTTGGCCATAGCTGACTTGATCGTCGGAGGGTCCTGCCAGAGCCACCCCTCCACCGGGTTTGAATGAGACTTCATTTTGTAGGTCCCCGATGGCGACCTCGTCCACCTCTACTCCAGCTAATTCCGACGATGACTAGATTCTACGTTAACAGATTGATGCTAGAGGAAGGACACTGAACCTCCGAGGTCCCCTTATTCTTAAAGGAGTGCTCGGCGATGATTTCTTTCTCCCCTCTTCGGAGATCTCTCTTCTTCCTCTCTAGAGTTCTTTTTTGAAGAGAAAATATCCCTCAAGAGAGCTTCGATCTGATGATCGACGGCCTCCATGATTCGATCCTGTTCAGATCCATCCACTCTCGCTCCAGCCCTGGCGGCTCAGGTTTCATCCATAGCTGCGGTGGATGTGGAGCAGTTCAACCTACTGATCGGATTTGTGGCCCCTTTGAGATGATGCAAGCTATGTGATAACCTCCGACGGAGATTTTGTCAGCAAATCCACCATGAGGATGCGAGGAACCAACCTTAAGGAAGAGCATTTGGGCATACCAATCATCCTTAGGAAGGAGAAATAGAGAGCAAAAGTTTTTCCGCAGAAGATCTCACAAGGAGGCGGAACGAAGTTTGACCGCGTTCACGACCTCCCAGCACAAGCGAGGCCGAACTCTCCCTCGAGCCTGCCATCGAGGAAGCTCCGATGAAGATTTCACAAGAGGATGGAATGAAGTTCGGCGTGAGCGAGGCCACCGAACTCCCCCTCGAGCTCACCATCAAGGAAGCCACGACAAAAGGGCATGAAGTTCTTCCGATAAAAGCTTCACAGGAGGGCGGAGTGAAGTTCGGCGCAAGTAAGGCCGAACTCCCCCTCGAGTATATGTCATCAAGAAAATCTCCTATGAAGATTTCACAGGAGGTAGAATGAAGTTCGGGCAAGCCAGGCCGAGCTTCCCCTCGAGCTCATCGTCAAGGAAGTTCCAACTAAGAAGCATGAAGTTCTTCCGCAGAAGATTTCATAGGAAGTTTGGCCACGCTCACGACCTCCCAAGCGCAAGCAAGGCCCAAACTTCTCGAGCTCACCACCAAGGAAGCTCCGACAGAAGGGTGCGAAGAAGTCCTCCTCTCGAAAGGTTCCACGACTACGCCCCTCTCAACGCTCCTCAAACTCAAATTCTCATGAAAGTTAAGAACTAGCTACCAAGACTAGAAGGACTCCGGCCTCCCCCAAACATGCGCGATCGAAGCAAGTAATGCCCCAACCATCGCGATCACAGCCATGACACTGAGGAATAAATTCAGCTTTGAGACAAAATTGAGGAGCTCATCAGAAATGGGCGGCTGGGTAAATTCTTTCGACGTCAGTCTAAAGCAGGAGAAGATCGACCAAGAGCGCTGCCATAGTCAGAAACGATAAGAAGGTCAGCCGCCTCACGGCATCATCAACGTTACCCCTGGGAGGAGCTTGGTACATCGATGATTCATCATCTCCCAGTGATAAAATCAAGAGAAGCTTGCTACAAATTGAGAAGGCCAGTACGAGATAGAGGAGGTTGTCTGGCCTGGGCCTTGCTGCCCAAGGAAATTCGGAGGAACAACGCCCCCACGATCCTGAAATGGGGATGTGCTGTCTGTAACTTTTTCTCAGTAAAATTCTTCTCCTTCAATAATATTATTTCTGGATGTGAAAACTATGTGATGACAGAGAAGAAGCAGTCAATAGTCATCGTGTTAGGAATAGAAGAAAAATCTCGTCCTAACAGGAGCAAGTCAAAGACCGTCAACCTTGGCCAGAGATAAGTCTCTCCCAAGCGATTGTGGACAACATCGGCTAGAGATAAGATCTCTCTCGAGCGACCGCTGACAACCTCGACTAGAGATAAGATCTCTTCCGAGCGACCATGGACAACCTTGGCTAGAGATAAGATCTCTCTCGAGCGACCGCTAACAACCTCGACTAGAGATAAGATCTCTTCTGAGCGATCGAGTCAATCTCGACCAGAGATAAGATCTCTTCCGAGCGATCGCTGACAACCTCGATCAGAGATAAGATCTCTTTCGAGCAATCGAGTCAACCTCGGCTAGAGATAAGATCTCTCGAGCGATCGAGTCAACCACGGTCAGAGATAAGATCTCTCTCGAGCGATCGAGTTAACCTCGGTCAGAGATAAGATCTCTTCAAGCGAATAACCTCGGTCGAGATAAGATCCTTCCAAGCACCGTGGACAACCTCGCTAGAGATAAGATCTCTTCCGAGTGATCGATGACAACCTCGATCAGAGATAAGATCTCTCCCGAGCGACCGAGTCAACCTCGACCAGAGATAAGATCTCTTCTGGACGACCGTGGCATCTTGACTAGAGATAAGATCTCTCCGAGCGACCGTGGACAACCTCGACAGAGATAAGATCTCTCTCCGAGCGATCCGAGTCAACCTTGGCTAGAGATAAGATCTCTTCCGAGCGATCGCTAACAACCTTGATCAGAGATAAGATCTCTCCTGAGTGACCGAGTCAATCCTCGGCTAGAGATAAGATCTCTCTCGAGCGATCGCTGATAATCTTGGCTAGAGATAAGATCTCTTCCGAGCGATCGAGTGAACCTTGATCAGAGATAAAATCTCTCTCGAACGATCGTGGATAACCTCAGCTAGAGATAAGATCTCTCCCGAGCGATCGTAGACAACCTCAACTAGAGATAAGATCTCTCTCGATCGATCGAGCCAATATCGGCCAGAGATAAGATCTCTTCCGAGCTTCGAAGATCCTCGTCCGCTGCTTGTTAGGAATAGAAGGAGAACCTCATCCTAACACGAGCAAAGTCGAAAGCCTCATTCACTTTAGATGAGATGGAGGGAGATGGATGATGGTCCGAATGTGCCCCCACAGTCCATTAGGAATAGAAGGAGAACCTTGTCCTAATGTAAACAAAGTCGAAGGCCTCGTTCATCTTAGATGAGATGGGGGAAGAAGCACGGACAACAGTCCTTATGTACCTCTACAGTCCGTTAGGAACAGGAGGAAAACCTCATCCTAACGTGAGCAAAGTCGAAGGCCATGTTCACAAAGGATGGGATGGAGGAGAGTTTCTGACAATGGTCCTTATGTGCTCCCACAGCCCATTAGGAACAGAAGGAAAATCTCATCCTAACGCGAGCAAAGTCGAAGGCCCCATTCATAAAGGATGGAATGGGGGGAGAGGCCCTGATAATGGCCCTTATGTGCCCCCATAATTCATTAGGAATAGGAGAAAAATCTCATCCTAACGCGAGCAAAGTCGAAGGCCTCACTCATTTTAGACGAGATGGGGGGAGAGATCCTGACAGCGGCCCTTATGTGCCCCCACAGTCCATTAGAAATAGGAGGAGAACCTCATCCTAATGCGAGCAAAATTCAAGTCCGAGCTCCGAAATTTATAGGAGACAGGATCTCCATCAACCTCAGCTAGAGATAAGATCTCTTCCAAGTGACCGAGTCAACCTCGACTAGAGATAAGATCTCTTCTGAGCGACCATGGATAACCTCGGCTAGAGATAAGATCTTTTTTGAGTGACCGAGTCAATCTTAGCTAGAGATAAGATCTCTTCCGAGCGACCGTGGACAACCTAGGCTAGAGATAAGATCTCTCCCAAAGTAATCTTGGTCAAAGATAAGATCTCTCCCGAACGACCACGACAACCTCGGCTAGAGATGAGATCTCTCTCGAGCAATCGAGCCAGCCTTGACTGCTGGTGACAATATCGCCTCCGAGGAGCTCAACCTCTGACCTCGACCGTAGGAGATGAGATCTACTTCAACTTCGGTGGAAGAGAAGATCTCCCCCAGGCTTCAATTTCAATACCAACTTCATCTGGAGATGAGATCTCCCTCCGAGCTTCGATCTGAACCAGCATGGAGCTCAGAAGAGAACTTCGGCAGTCACCTTTTCTGCACTCCCTTTCTTCAAATTTCGAACTCGAAAGTGGAAGGACTATTATTAGGGATAAACCCCGCTCCTGCTGAAGTCCAGTTCGGTGCTCAATCTGATGCAGCCGGTAGCCATGAAAGAGCTTCAGCAGGTGGGTCTTGGCCGAACTCCTACAGCCGATCGAACTGCTTAGTATTCGAGTTCCTTCGAACTCCCAACGGTCAGGCTTTAGCCGAACTGCTCTACGGTCGAGCTCCTTCGGACTTTCAGCGATCATAGCTGAACTTCCCAGCGATTGAGCTCCTTCGGACTCCCAGCGGTCGAGTCTTAGTCGAACTTCTTCAACCGACCAAATTCTTCAGCGGCTGAGCTTCAGTTGGACTTCTGCAAGAGTCAAACTCCCTCCACGCTCTTTCGGCTAGATGCCTATTAGAGTCGAGCTCTCTCCGCATTCCTCCAACCAAACTCCTTTTGAGCTTTCCTCGGTTGAACTCCTTTAGAGGTCCGAACTCCTCTAGAATGGATACACATCGAAGTCCACCGATAAATGTCCGCTTTCTCAGAGCCATGGCTATCAAATCTGGATGAACTATCACCATCAGTCTACCACAGGCAACGTGATCGGATGACATGGCCACCACTACTAGCGACACCACTCTTTCCATAATCAACCCCATGCAGCCCATGATCCGTCAGCATGGCTGCCACTATCCACCTGATGATGCCTTCCTCTCCGTACCAAACTCCATGCGGCCCCGAGCTGCCCACGGTCGGACGATATGGCCGTCACTATCAATCAAGCTCCGTCTATAAAAGGATCCTCCAGATATGCTAACTCTGATCTCTGATCTCTAAGCTTTAAGCTCTAAGCACTCCTCTCCTTCTCTAAGCTCTGCGGAACTCATTCTCGAGCACCCCATTTCTGTTGGCTAGAGCTGACTTGATCGTCGGAGGATCCTATCGGAGCCACCTCCCCACCAGCTTCGGATGGGACTTCATTTTGCAGGTCTCCGACAGCGATCTCGTCCACCTTCGCTCCAACTGATTCTAGCGACAATCAGATTCTACGTCAACACTTATTATTTATTTAAATATTTTTTAGACTGCCTTTCATTAGAATCAGGAGAATTGGGTAGCTTAAGAGTGCATGCATACTCTTGATCATGAGTCTATGTGGTTAGTCGTATGCATAGAAAGATAATAAATTTTGAATCTTATTAAATAAATTAAATTAATATTTTTTTATATAATTCTAATAAACTGATCCATTGTTATAGTTGATGAGAGATGGAATAATGCCCAGCCATAGCGAGATCTTTCGATCTAGTTGTATAGACAAGAAGAGCAGCCGATAAATGCCGCGATCAAAAAAATTTTGTAAGCAATAAATATATTAATATGATTAGTATTATAGCATTTCTTATGATATTTTATTTAAATTTATAATTATAGAAGTAGTTAGATGTGCTCGCAAGTAAGAGCTCGGACACCTCTGGCCCCCTAACCATCTATCTCAGGTCTTGGAGCCTGAGCACTCTAGAAGGATTCGATGCAGATCTAGATATACGTCGATGAGCTACTGGTTTGTGGTGAGCATCTCTTCACATACTTTTGATGTTATCAGTTGGGAGCAACTTAAGGAGGCATTGGCACAGGCAGCTCAGGCTAGGATGCAGGTAGATTAGGCTAGAGAATAGGCTGCTCAGACTAGGAAGCAGACTGCTCAGCTATAAGGCCTCATGACTGCTATGGTGATGAGGCTCAGCATGCATTTTGGAGCTGACTTCATAGACCTTGAGGATATGTTAGCCAGCATTCCAGCTCCAGCCCCTCCAGCTTCAGCTCCTCCAGCTCATGCTCCATCTCATTCTAGTGATGATGATTTAGATATAGATTTAGGAGACTTTTGATATATTTATTTTGAAAAATATTATAATAAATTTTATTTAATAATAAAATTTAAGTAATTTAGAAATATTTTTATGTTTATAATATTTTTTTATATTATATATTGAACTACATTTATCAGATAAAAAATAAAAATTTAAAATTATTATATATTTTATTATTAAAAATCTACGACAGCGATTGTAAAATTACTACCGTAGGCATGCCAACCACTGCTGCAAATCATGTGCCAACCGCTGCCATAATCTATGGCAATGGTTATAAAATTGCTTCATTAAACTTATAGCAGCGATTTCGTAACTGCTACTATAGACCACCTATGGCAGCAGTTATGAAATCACTGTTATAGGTAGTCTATGGCAGCGATTCATAAAACTGCTGCCATAGATGGTCTATGGCAACGGTTACTATAACCATTGTAAAAATTGCTGACATAGACCTACAGCAATAGCCATGGTGGCAGTGGTTAACTAATCACTGCTGTAATCTATAACAATAATTTTTCAGCTACGGTAGTGGTTCAACGGCAGTAGTTGTGAACCACTATCATAGCTCTTTTCTGTAGTAGTTTATTAGGCTTTGCATTAGCTTGATGTCAATAATATCTTCCTCCATAGCGATTTGAATGAAGAAGTTTATATACAATTGTTACCATGCTTTTATCGAAAAGAGAAAAAAGGAGAACAGCTAGTTTACAAACTCAATAAATCCTTATATGGTCTTAGACAAGCTTTCCATAACTAGTTTTCCAAATTCTCCATAGCACTACTCCAGGTTTCACTCAATCAGTTGCTATTTATTCACTTTTACCCTCAAATCCAAGCGTAGCATCACCATTGTGCTTATTTATGTTGATGATATATTCATTACTGGCTGTGATCCTTCTTCCATTGATTTCACTAAATCCTACATCTAAGATCAATTTTGAATCAAAGATCCTAACATACTTAAATATTTCTTAGGTATTGAAGTTACACGATCCAGTGTAGGTAATTTCTCTCTCAATAGAAATATATTTTAAATTTTTTTGAAGATGTAGCAGTTCTAGATGCTAAACAGGCGCACACCTCAATGAAGAAAGATTTAAAATTATCACATGATGTTGGAAAACCTTTGCATGGTCTTGGACCATATAGACGTCTGATAGGTTGTTTGATCTATCTCACAATCAAACGTCCATATATTATATTTGTTGTCAATCTTCTTAGTTAGTTTATGTAGGCACCACACCAACCTCATATGGATGTTGCTTTTTGAGTCTTATGATACCTTAAATCTTGTCTTGGCTTTGGTATCCTCATGCCTGCCTTGAACAATTTTCATCTGAGTGCCTATTATGATGCTGATTTGGTAAGTTGTCCCACTATTTGCTAATCTATCATAAGTTATTGTAGCTTTTTTGGTGATAGCTCCATCTCATGGTGCACAAAAACAATAAGATACTATCTCTCACTCCACTGTTAAGGTTGAATTATATTGATCAATGGCTTCTACCACTTGTAAATTGATTTGGTTTAAAACTCTACTCTTTGACTAGGTTGTCCACCATCCTCAAGCTATGTCTCTCTATTGTGATAATCAAGCTACACTTTATATTGCTGGCAATCCTGCATTTCATGAGCAAACAAAATATATCAAAATAGGCTATCAAACTATCTGCAAAAATTACAGACAGGCACAATTTAGACCAAGTTTCTTCGAAGTGACAACCAACCTACCAATATTTTTACCAAGATTTTGGCAAGTTGGGTGTTATAGATTTACACATATCAACTTGAGGAGGAGTATTAAAGTTGTCAAAATCTCACCTTTTATCATGACCACTACATATTACACGTAGAATTTTGGAATATCAACTCATTATAGAATCTTGGATCCCGCAGCTACTGCATATTACATGCAGAATCTTGATATATAACCCATATCAACCTCTAACAATCATAGGATCTAATTGTCATATTTACATTTAGTATATGCATCAAATTCGCTATTGTATTATACTATATTAGATTCCTAGTATTTTTTTAGAATTTTACTATTGTATCACTACTATAAAAATGGTTTATGGCAGCGCATACTATAGCAGCGATTTTCGAAATCGCTGCCGTAGTTCAGATCTATAGCAGCGGTTACAAAAAATCACTGCCATAGATCGATCTATAGTAGCGGTTCATTGTAACCGCTGCTATAGGTCAGACGTATAGCAGGGGTTAGTGAAATCATTGCTGACCTATAGTAGCGGTTAGTAGGAACCACTGCTATAAGCTTATTTATGGCAGCGGTTAATTATAACCGCTGCCATATATATATATATATTAAATATTATATAATTTTAAAATTTAATATTTTAATTAAAAATTTTATTTAATATTTTAATATATTAAATAGTATTTATCGGATAAAATATATAAAAAATTAAAAATTTTAATTTTTTTAGTTATTCAAGATCTACGGCAGTGATTTTATAACCCTTGACATATCCGTGCCAACCGCTGTCATAGATTTCTGATGTAAGCAGTGTCAACTATGATAAAATACTGGTCTCTACCCATGAACGGAGTGATTACACCTCTCCCATGTCGTTTAATCTGGTGTCTACCCATCTCGGAGAAGATGGAGATTTTCAATTGATTATGTTACTACGATAAAATACTCACTGCTGAGAACCTGGCAAAAAAGGCATCCCAAGATCTCGTAAGCATCCGCTATGCTCTACTTATTCTGAAGTACGTACTCAATCACCTCATGCTGGAGTGTAATCACTCGAAACGCATCTAGAATGCCATCTTGCAACTCATCGGCAATACCAAGCTTGACAGCATTCAGGACTTCCGATATCATTCGAGGTTTGGTTCTCTGAAAAATGACACCCAAGTTGCCTTTGACACAATGTTCTCTATAGAGTGTTGGTGTATTATTAGATATTTAGATCAGAAGCACTCTCTTGTCAAAGTTTGATAAATTAGATAATATTTCTGGTTTGCGATTGGACTTGCTCCTCTTCGTGCCTAGCAATCCACAATAGCAAAGATCGATAGAGCAACTGACGATCACAAACACTCTAAATTACTTGCACTAGCACATTGAATTAAAGGAATACAGAGCCCTTAGCCCTTCATATCAAGTACTTCGTATGCATGGCTGAAGTTTCAGGGGTTCTCCTTCACCGGTCTCCCGGCTAATTTATGGAAGGCATCGTTTTTGGTTCGGCAAGTGTTCACCCTATATCTTGTGGGGTCCCCATTCAATGCATGGGGTGACAATATCTTGTAAATATTGTAAATACCTTATCTAAATAAAGCTTGAAAAGTTTTTAATTTAACCCCCTTTTAATCAACATAACAATGATTTCAACCGTCATCAGCTGCTTTTTTTTTTGTTTATTAAGATGGGTTATTTATACAAGTATTGTGGGAATATATTCCAAAATATTAGAAAGTAATCCTCATAGCAATCCATAAGGAATCCCTCGCGTGCTATATTAAAGATCATCTGTTATTTGGGGGTATCCGTTATAAAACTTTTCTTTTCAAACAATAAAAAATAGTCAATTTTTATTATTCAGCATAATTATTAAAGATCATCGCCAGGTCATTAGGACAAAGAAATTAGACAGAAGGATGAAGAATGGAGGCTCGACAAAAGCATGAAACAAGGCCACTTCCAGAAAATAAAAACAAAAAGTAGGCCCAGAATTTAACCATCGCATCGGTCAAGGACAAACCTTGCTGGCCAAGATTAACGGAAGTCTCCCTCACAAATGACAGGACAAGGGGCGAGCAAAACCAGACGCTTCAGGAAATCTTTGTCAAGCACCAGAATGTTCGCTTGCCGCAAGCTTCTTCAGCGGACTGAGGGAAGATTCCATCCAATGAAGTCACATCTGGCCGCCCAGATTTTCAAGTAAATCGAGATGATAACGGACAACAAGGCACTAATGAAAACAGAGCAGAACCCCGGAGAACTACATTCACAAAGGACAAGTGGATTCCATTCATTTTCCTCAAAAAAAAAAAAAAAATGGATTCCTTTCATCGCCGTCAACAAATCAGAGACTACCACCCCCTACTGCTTCCAGAAAAAAAATCTGTTAAACTTGTGTGGCGGTATCCTTCTTGTTGACATGCCTCCGGGTATCGTTTGCATCACGGTTGAGGCTTCACCATCTAAGTATTTTTTTATTAATAATAAAAAAAATAATAAAATAAAAATATAATTAAATATGTAAATTAGTTTAAATGGACATTCAAGCTTTACTATAGAAAAAAAAATTAAATATAAAAAAAAATATATATTCTAAACTCTCAGTATACAAGTGTTTCCCAATTAAAAGCTATCCTCACAAAAGCTCTCTCAAAATCTTCAAGAAGATCCTATTTGCCGGTACCAGAATTCTCATCGCCCCTAGACACTTTCTGTGAAAGTCGCTACATCATATCTAACGACCACTTACACGGTCGTTGCCATGCTCTGTCTTGATGTTCTGCCTATGTCTGCTCTACAGGTTGCATGTGCTCGGTGCTCTGCCAAGCTCTTCTTGATAGCTGCCAAAGCTCTTTGCGTTATCTACTTGCTCCATAATATTCAGCCTTTAAATAGGATGAAATTTCATCCATACGAGCTGCTCACACGAATTCTGTTAGAACTCTCTCAAACAAGATTTCTAATCGCATCCTGTTCGCATGTGCTCGTGCTTGTGTGTTGTTGGTCACGTCGGGCGCTGTCGCCCGAACCCAAATGCAGAAACAACCCCGAATCCTCCATGCATGGCCGCTTAGGCGCCCGCCTGGACCTGGGCCATACCAATGCACGCGGCGCACGCCCGACCTGAGCCGCGCTCAAGCGCGGCCCATGTGCGTCCGCATGCTATGGGCCGTGCCTAGGCCCGGCGCCCCGCATGCCCGCGCACCCATGCGCCTGAGCTGCTGTCCTATGAGCCCCACAGGGCGCATACTGTAGGTTTCACTCGTAGTCTGTTTGTTTCGGGTTTTCTTTTTCTTCTTCTTCTTCTTCTTCTTCTTCTTCTTCTTTTTTTTTTTTTGCATTCGAACTTCGTTTAGGCTATTATTGGACTCGTTGGACTCAACTTATCATCTTGGTTCTCCCTGTGGACTCCTTGTAGGTCGAATTCGAGGCATGAAATTTTAACGGTTTGATAACTCCTGGCCGGCCTCTTCTAAGGAATTTAATGCAGGGCAATTCCTACCAGTTAGTTTTTTTTGGTTTCCAAGCTCACTTCAATATATTCGGTAGTGTTGTCAGAAGAGCAGTGTGATGACTGCATGTAAGTAGGCTTGCGTTTCAGCTGAAAAAATAGAGAGCAAAAAGGGAAAAAGAGGCCAAGAGAGGCAGGAGGAGAAGATATGGAGAAAGAAGAGAAAATTCTAAGAGAAGAAGATGGTGGTCGGATGAAGAAGGGGGATGAAATAGTGCCATTCTACAAGATGTTTTCATTCGCAGACACGTGCGACGTGGCTTTGATGACCGTCGGCACCGTTGCGGCGGTCGCCAACGGGATCTCGATGTCGCTCGTGTCCTACATCTTTGGTCAGCTCGTTAATGCCTTTGGCTTCAGCAGTAAGGCCTCTATAGTGCATGAGGTTTCCAAGGTTGGTGACTTGGTGCCTCCCTCACAGTTCATTTTCTCATTCATCACCATGAACATTTCTGAGTAATTCTAAGAGGTGCTTCTCGTTCACATAAAAAAAATTCCTTGGGCCACACCAGTGCCGTGATATCAAGAGGAACTTTTTTTGGTGAAGAGCTGTGCCCCATACCAATCTTCTAGTCTCCTTACTCTGCTTTCCATGTAGCTTGAGGTTCTCCTGAGTCTGCTTAATCAGGCTAAGGACCCATCAAAAACCTATATTTTTTTATTAAATTCTTTTCTTAAGGGTTATTTCTTTGTCAACTTTTGTAACGCATCGCTGTTTCTCACACAAAAAAAAAAAGGGTGGTAAAAAAAGAAAGAAAAATTCTTGATTTTTTTTTTTTTTTTTGGCATAAAGGATCAAAGTTATATTTCCTTTATTGTTTTGCATATAGTGAATCTGAACGCACTAGGCTATGTTACTTATAATTAGTTGTGCGACATCTATTCTCTTGTGATGCCTTCTCTTCGTGCAGTTAATGGAAGACTTCAGTAATCTGAATTTGGTTTTCAATTTTGTTTCAGGTAGTTCTGAAATATGTATATTTAGCAGCGGGATCAGGTGTTGCTTCTGTTCTACGTAAGTAATCGAATTACTCTGTTATACTTCATGTGTCTCTCAGGCTCATCCATTTAGATCAAACAATCTGCAGTATATCATGATAACATCTATAGGTTAGTCTTTTGCAAATAACAAATTAAAAGCATCTTTGGATGGTTCAGGAATGGCTCTCGTTGAGGATGCCAGACTCTGAAATCGAAGTTAATCTGTAAACACGGTTTTCTTTCCAAGTGATATGTGCAGTATTTTGATTACACTGATATAGTGAACTGATAGCTGAACTAGTAGCTCACATAAATAAAAAGATAGCTGAACTAGTTGGCCAAAGCCTCGTTTGGTGTATCTTTTATGAATGGAGCCTTGTTTTTTGTGTATCAATCTAAACATCGTGACTTCTTGATGCCAGAGGTCTCATGCTGGACGGTGACTGGAGAGAGACAAGCAACTCGAATTCGTGGCTTATACCTCAAAGCTTTACTGAGACAGGATATTGCATTCTTTGATAATGAAACCACAACAGGGGAAGCAATTGAGAGGATAACTGGGGACACTGCACTTGTTCAGGATGCCATTGGTCCAAAAGTGAGATACATATCGTTGATACAGAGAGACTGATTGGACCTTGCTTCTAATTACATCCAAACATATTCCAGTTTTATCTTATCTGAAATATTGTTCTGCTAGTTTCTGCATAACATTTCTCATCAATAATGTAATTTCTTCATAACATTAAAGAATATTCATTTTTATTTCTAACGCTAGAGTTAAGTGCCACTGCATCTCAAAAGAAATATATCTTATCCACATTTTTCTTTGACATATAGTTTTTTGGGCAGGCTTTAAATCTTTCCATCAAAAAGGGGGGAAAAAAAAAGATGGATAGAAGAAAAATAAGCTATAAACCGAAAGCTTTATGTTGTTTTAACTTTTAAAAATAACCATGTAAAAATTTTAACAACTGGCAGTGCTAGAATTTTGCTAAATCTTTCTTGAATTAAGCATCTAGACAGTTGCTATGAGGAATTGGTAGTAGGTTCATCTTTGAAACATGCAAGTCTTGATCTCTCCCCCATGAATTGCTACCTTATTATTTG
The DNA here is from genome assembly GCA_006176705.1 of Cocos nucifera. Lineage (NCBI taxonomy): Eukaryota > Viridiplantae > Streptophyta > Magnoliopsida > Arecales > Arecaceae > Cocos > Cocos nucifera. The sequence goes on along the minus strand of QRFJ01000065.1, from coordinate 2,719,489 downwards.
AAAGTTGAATCCGTTGTAATTTGAAAACATTCTAACAATAACTTTTTGTTGTTGTTCCAAGGCTGCAACTTTTGTGCAACTCGTTTCAACCTTCTTTGGTGGTTTTATTGTAGCATTTACAAGAGGCTGGCTTTTGTCTCTCATCATGTTGTCTAGTTTTCCTCCTATTGTCATTGCTTTTGGAATCATGTACTTCTTTCTGTCCAAATTGTCGAGCCGTGGACGAAAGGCATACGCTGAAGCTGGATCTATAGTCGAACAAACACTTGGATCCATCAGAACAGTATGTATGAATTCGTGTTTGATATATCAAGTGCTTCATGATTTTCTTAGTTTTAATCCTGTTTGTCCGCATTTTTTCTAGGTTGTATCCTTTACAAGTGAGAAGCGAGCCATCGACAAGTACAACAAGTTCATAAAAGTTGCATGCAGGGCAACGGTTCACGAAGGGACCGTCACTGGCTTAGGAACTGGCTTTATGTTATTTATTTTGTTCTGCAGCTATGGCTTAGCCATATGGTACGGTTCCAAGTTGATAATTGAGAAAAGCTACAATGGTGGAGTTGTCATGAATGTCATAGAAGCCATCGTGATTGGAGGAATGTAAGTGATCAGAGTTCCCTAATCACAGTTTGTTCTATCCCTTTGAGAGCAAGTTTCAAATCCTGATCTTGTCATTGGAATTTTGTTGAACCAGGTCCCTTGGCCAGACGGCCCCCTGTTTGCATGCATTTGCAGCAGGGCAAGCAGCAGCATATAAAATGTTCGAGACTATCGATCGAAAACCAGGCATTGATGCCTACGACACGAACGGCAACGAGTTGGAAGATATCAAGGGCGATGTCGAACTTAAAGATATTTGTTTCAGTTATCCAGCAAGGCCTGACCAGTTGATATTTGATGGCTTCTCATTACATATACCAAGTGGCAGAACCATGGCTCTAGTTGGAGAGAGTGGCAGTGGGAAATCTACTGTGATTAGTTTGGTGGAGAGGTTTTATGATCCACAGTCTGGTGAGGTGCTGATAGATGGTGTCAACCTGAAGAGTCTGAGGCTTGGGTGGATAAGGCAGAAGATTGGACTAGTTAGCCAAGAGCCCGTCTTGTTTAATGCCACTATCATGGAGAACATTGCTTATGGGAAAGGAGGAGCAACACTGGAGGATATTAGGAGAGCTCTTGAGCTTGCAAATGCTGCCAAGTTCGTCGACATGATGCCGGAAGTAAGCTCATCACTTTCTTCTTAGATATTTGATCAGCTCCTACAACTCTATTTCTTGGTATGGTTGAAATGGCAGGGCCTTGATACAGTCGTTGGCGAGCATGGAGCCCAACTCTCTGGTGGACAAAAACAGAGGATCGCAATTGCGAGAGCAATTCTGAAGAACCCCAGGATCCTACTTTTAGACGAAGCTACGAGCGCATTGGATGCTGAGTCCGAGCGAATGGTTCAAGATGCATTGGTCAGAATCATGTCAGGAAGGACCACCATTGTGGTTGCTCATCGTTTGAGCACTGTGAGGAATTCTGATATGATCTCAGTTCTGCATCGAGGAAAACTTGTAGAACAAGGTGATCGCTTTGTTGCAATATTTCTTTTCACTGTTTCATGCTATCATAATCAGTAGAGAAGACTAAAAAATAACCATCTGTATTATGCCGAGCAGGTTCGCATGCAGAGTTGATCAAAGATGCCGATGGGGCGTACTCACAACTTGTACGTCTGCAAGAGCTTAACAAACAACCTGAAGAACCTCCAGTACTGGTGTCGAGAAAATCATATTCGACTTCCGACATCGTAAGGTCATTGAGCAGATCTGGGAGCTCCAGTTTTTCCCTTCAGAGATCAATTAGCCGAAGTTCCTCGCATGGGGGAAGCATTATGCCTTCTGTAGAAGATGAACACAAGGAAAAAGAGCAGGATGGCGACGACGAAGGGAGTAAAGGAGTATCTGTTAGGCGACTGGCCGCTCTGAACAAACCAGAGTTTCCAATTCTTTTACTAGGATCCACCGCTGCTGCTTTATATGGAGCGGTGTTTCCAATTTTTGGATTCCTTATCTCACGTTCCATCAAGACATTCTATGAACCGCCACACGAACAACGGAAAGATGCCAGATTTTGGACGCTGATGTATGCACTTCTGGGGTTGTTCGCCTTCATTTTGGCACCAGCACAGTACTACTTCTTTGCGGTGGCGGGTGGAAATCTGATCAAACGTATACGGTCCTTGTTATTTGAGAGGGTGGTGCATCAAGAGATCAGCTGGTTTGATGAGCCTTCAAATTCCAGGTAGACTAGACTTTGCCTATATAACATCACAATTGCCTAATAATCCCTCCTAACATGCAGTCTTGTCTCTATCCAGTGGGGCACTAGGTGCAAGGCTATCAACAGATGCTTCGACCGTACGAGAGCTTGTAGGAGATTCCCTGGCAGTGATGGTTCAGAACTTAGCTTCCGCTGTCATGGGGTTTGTCATAGCCATGGTTGCAAACTGGAAACTTGCACTCATAGTCTCTATATTGGGACCTTTGGTGGGTTTGCAGGGGTATGTTCAGCTGAAGTTTCTTAAGCCATCCAGTGCAGATGCCAAGGTAATTATAATGCCTACGAACTCTCTCGCTTCTTATATCAATATCTTTTCATGAAAATTGCAATTAAATTTTGATACAACTCCAAGTACAAATGCATTCGTTGCAGAGAATGTATGAAGATGCTAGTCAAGTAGCAAGCGATGCGGTCAGCAGCATTCGAACTGTGGCATCATTTTGTGCAGAGAAGAGGATTATGGATACTTATGAAAAGAAATGCAAAGTCCCTATGAAACATGGAGTCCGGCGAGGAGCCATCAGCGGCTTCGGTTTTGGTTTCTCAAATGCGGTGCTCTATTGCACCTATGCACTATGTTTTTATGTGGGCGCAATTTTTATTCATGATGGTCATGCAAGTTTTACCCAAGTATTTATGGTCAGTGGCATGGAATTTTCTTCTCGTCATTGTTGTTGGCTTTTTCCATTCGTCTAGTTTTTGGTTTCACATTCTTCTTTATAATTGGCAGGTCTACTTCGCTTTAACGGTAGCAGCTGTGGGAATTTCACAGAGAGCTGCAGTGGGTCCAGATTCCACCAAAGCCAAGGAATCAACTGCTTCAATTTTCGCAATTCTCGATCGGAAATCCAAGATTGACTCGAGCACTGATGAGGGTACACTGTTAGCAAATGTGAGGGGAGACATCGAGTTCCAACATGTTAGCTTCAAATATCCTACACGTCCTGATGTGCAAATCTTCAGAGACCTCTGCTTGAGGATCCCCTCGAGAAAGGTACATCACGATCCATCAATATATAGAAGGGCGAGATTTGAACTAAGAACAATCACAAGTTCTGTCACAAAATTTGAGCTTCTGCTGTGTTCTCAGCTACTTTTCTTGGTGCTCACAATTTAAAGTTTCTTTCACAGACTGTTGCACTTGTTGGAGAGAGTGGAAGTGGAAAATCGACAGCCATTGCCCTGCTGGAAAGATTCTATGACCCAGATTCTGGCAAAATCTTGTTAGATGGAGTCGAAATCCAGAAGTTTAAGGTCGGTTGGCTTAGACAGCAGATAGGCTTGGTAAACCAAGAGCCGGTGTTGTTCAACGACACAATCCATGCCAACATAGCTTATGGAAAGCAAGGGGAGGTATCAGAAGAAGAGATCATTGCAGCCGCTGAAACGGCAAATGCCCATCGTTTCATATCGGCATTGCCTCAAGGATATGACACCAACGTCGGAGAGAGAGGCATGCAGCTATCTGGTGGGCAAAAGCAGCGCATAGCGATTGCAAGAGCGGTTATCAAGAACCCTAAGATTCTGCTGCTTGATGAAGCAACCAGCGCTTTAGATGTGGAATCTGAGCGTGTGGTGCAGGAAGCATTGGATAGGGTGATGGTTGGAAGGTCGACAGTGGTGGTTGCTCATCGTTTATCCACAATTAAAGGAGCTGATATAATTGCTGTGGTAAAGAATGGTGTGATTGTTGAGCAAGGAGGGCATGAAGCGCTCATGGAGTTAGCAAACGGAGTTTATGCTTCTCTTGTTGCAGTGGGTACAAGTTCTAGATGATAGAAGAAAGTTGTGATAACTTGAATGCAAAACTGGAGATGGAGTGAATCATTTTCCTTCTCTCTGATTGGAGTACCATAGATATGGACACTTCGTCCGACTCATTTTCATGTAAGGATGGTGGAGCACAAGCATTAATTATAATATATTGTTATTAAACTTTGTGAGCCTTGGATTAGGATTGGGACTGGGAGGGGGATTGTTAAATGTTTCAGGAATACCTTTTCTTTTATATTTTTTTTATCTGCACCAATAGAATACCATTATATATTGCGCTAACCATGATTCACCATATCAATGGTGTACCAAGTAAACATACGACAGATACTGTCAAAAATCTTGCTGTTCCATTTGCAGTGAGGTTGTAATGCCAAAGTTTATGCATATATGGGATGCTCTTTGAGAGACTGCTCTTAACAAAACCTGAGGTTCCTTCTATATCATTTGTAATAGGTTTTGTAAACCATACAAGGTCCTCAAGCAACCTACCAATGTTCAAAAGCTGAAATATTTTTCTTTAAAAAATAAAACAAATAGAGAGCTGAAATACAAAACCATATATATATATATATATATATATATATATATATATATATATATATATATATGTATGTATGTATGTATGTATATGTATATGTATTTGTATATGTATGCATATATGTATGTATGTATGTAGATATATGGATGAGAAGGAAGATTTGGCCACCAAAAGTTTTATTGAAACATAGAGAGCTGAAATATCACAATGCCAAAATGACAAGATTAGGACAACCAACAAAATTTTTTATCCCACAAATGCAAAAAATGCGGAATCAAATTACAATTGTATATCTTTTTTTAAAAAATGTAAGGTATAGAGTTCTCGAAAAATCCCTCCGCTACTTAAAGGATTGGTTGGTTCTCGCTAGCGATTACAAAAAAGTAGAGATAAAAAAAATTCTACAAAAACTCAGAGGCTGAAGTGGAATAGGTAAATCAGAGTTGACAAGCATAAGCTAAGAGTAGAACTATTTGATTTTTTGTTTTAGTGTTGTCTAGATTTATAACCACTTCAAAAATTTTTAGTAGTTATAACTCAAAATCTAGTACATCATCTCAGATATTTAACTCATCGAAGATTATGGTAGAATTGCCTACTCCAAATATGCACTAATACTATTGTATTCGACACTAGTTAGAATCCTTTTCTAACTTCTGTCGAGGTTTTTTTTTTTTTTTTCATAACTAGAATTTTCTTTTGACAATCTTCCATATTTAAATAAAAGGATGGTCTCCTCCCATTTTCACATCAAAAAAATCTTTCTTAAAGAAAAAAATCTAATGATTAGAAGATGTTAAATTTCTATGTTATTATGAATTTTGACACCAAAAAAGCGGGCAAGCAAGTATTCATTTCTCATTTTGCTATCAAAAATCTATCTATTCGATATTTTCTTCCAAGAATAAGGTGAATAAAATGAATATTGACAATCAACATTAGCTCAAATAATTATGCATTATTTTCATATTTTATGGTTGAATGATTTTGGTTTATTTATTTTTAACTTTGGGTCTAGTTTCCTAGTTTTAATATAGCTTCATCAGACTTCTCAATATAAGATGGCTTATTGGCTGAGGGTTTAGTTTGGGATAAACTTATTTTTATTCAATCAGATTTTTGTGGAGAGATTTTTCTTCCATTTCTTCTCTATTTTGTTTTTTTATGCTTTTTCTGTTTCTATGAGTTAAAAACCTGCATCAGTCAGTCAGTTACAATCAGTTACAAAAGGATAAAAAGTTGCTTCCTATGTTTTAACAATTTTAAAATAAAAATAGAAAAAATAAAAAAAAATATAATATAGTAAAATCAATATATGGCTAAATTGATATTTTTTTTATAAAAATGATCAAATTATTATATTTCTAAATTAGACCTTTTTGTTCTCCGATCTTCAGCCATACAAAGAATTTAAAAGAAAATTTTAAAAAGTCATAATTCAAAAACCGGCCAGCTAAGCATAACAGGAAAAACACCAAATACAAGAAATTTTGTGGAGAGCTGTGAGAAGAAAATAATATGAAAAGGTGAATATATTCGAAGAGAGAGAAATTTTTGGGAAGAGAAATAAATGAGCTACATATATATTAGTAAATAAAATTACAAGACTCCCCCCTCTCTTCAAGAGGACAAATCGCCTCATATACCCTCACCATTCCCGGATTTCTCCTCACCACGTAGCACCGGATAATTGACGCCTCAAGGATTGAGCACTACTTGAACATGGAGCACGGATTCTTGCGGCGGGCACCCGGCACTCCAGGATGCGGTGAATCCGTGAATGACATCCACCTTAGACGGATGATCAGAGCACGTATCAAGTGCTTCGCATGTTATTTGATAGCCGTCCATGAGTACTACGGTTGTGCGCCGCACTCAACCCTGCGATAAGACGCTTCCACTAAAAGACAAACTAGCTAGCTATTCCAAATTAAAATAATGTTAAAATAGAAAACTAGAAAGGATTTGATGCTAATATGATTTTTTTTTTTTTTTAAGAATGATGAAGCGATTATATAGTTATCGCCACCTTTGAAACTACTTTCTCGCTCCTCCTCCTCAACGACACCGGTAAACCATTATTTTTTTTTTTTAAAGAATGATGAAGCGATTATATAGTTATCGCCACCTTTGAAACTTCTTTTCCCCTCCTCCTCCTCACCGACACCGGTAAACCTCCCTTCATGCTCAAAATACTGAAAAATTCAATCTCCACCCTCGCCGCCACATCGAAACTAAATCTTTCGATTATGCTTGCGGCCAACACCTTCATTTGTATGTATGCCGTCTCTTTCCCCAAGCACGTCCTCGGCCCTGCATGAAACACTGGGAATTGGTACGGATTCTTTGGCCGAAAAACTCCGTTCTCCAGCCACCGCTCTGGCTTAAACTCGTTGCATTCCTCTCCCCAGATGCTCTCCATCATACCCATTGCGTAACTGTTGTAAATCACCCTCCATCCCTTTTTCACCAGCGTTCCATCTGGCAGCATGTCATCCTCTGCGCACCGGCGCGGACAGAGCGACACCGGTGGGTAGAGTCTCAGCGTCTCCGAGAGCACCGCGTGGAGGTAATCCATCTCTCTCAGCTCATCCAGTGTCAGCTTTCCATCCGGATTTCCATGCCTCCTCCTCACTGAATCGATTTCATCCAAAATCCTTTCTTCGACCTCCGGCCGGGTCGAGACCAACCAGAAAAACCATGTCATGGCGGTCGGCATGGTCTCCCAACCGGCAAACATGAAGTTGATGATGATGTCACGAAGAAACTCGTCTGAGGAGTTCCCATCAAGTATACAACGCGAGAGGAAGTCACTGCTGCTCCTTAGCTCCTCGGGCTTCCTTCCCTTTCTCTGCTTCACAATCCTCATGGCGAACTCATGCACGCCGCCGATCTCCTCCTTCAACCGCCCCTCAGATCCAATGCCGAGCAGCCGTTGAAGCTTCCACAGAAACCAAGGCTGGTTGAACCTTAGGTTGACGACACCCATGACCGCCTCGTACGCGTGGATGAACCTAACGACGTCCTCCTTGTCGCAGCCAAGCCAGGCCGGATCCACGTCGGAGACAGTTTGGAAGACGACGTCGAAGGCGAGGCGTTGGAGGAGGTCATGGAGGTCGAGGGACGCGCCCGTGGCAGCGGCCTTCGAGAGGAGGGGGACGAGGCGGTCGGCAACCTCGTTGTGTGCCTTGTCCAAGATGATGGTGCGGAGGTTCTTGGAATGGAACTCGTGGCTGGCAGCCTTCCGCTGGAGTTTCCAGCGGTCGCCATCGGAGTTGATGATGCCATGCCCGAGCAATTCCGAGAAGATGGCGGCGAAGTCGTCGCCTTTGGGGTAGTTGTGGAAGTTGGTCTTGAGGATGTGCTCGATGTTCTTGGGGTTGCTGGTGACGACGGTGTAAGGCATGGTGATGGTGTTGGTTGGGCTCGCCAGCACCAGCTCCGTTGTCCACTCCAGGATCCGCTCTTTGTTCTTCACCATCTCGAAGAAGCTCATCTTCGTCGGAGATTTCTTCTCGCATGAGCAATGGTGGATAAAGTAGCAGTAGTAGTAGAAGAAGAAGAACGTGATGAAGAGGAGAGCAGGGAGGAGACCGAAGTCGTCCACCATTTCGCCTTAGATGGTTGGTTGAGTAGAATTAGTGATGGATTCGGCGGGCGCAAATGACTCCCAAATGGTGCATATTTATAATGCTCTCCACTTCGTGGTTGAGTATAAGGTCCACTCCTCATCATGCCTTACCTGCGGCCTAGGTATTCTAGCATGGCTAGGAAGTGAAAACGACAACACCGTGAGGACACCGCTTGATCATCGATCCCTCCGCGATATACCGACGGCCGTGGGCGACTGGGAACTGGAGCCATCCGGCTCCCACTTGGGTTCTTTTTTCTTTTTTTGCCCTCCTGGACAACAACGAGGCGCAAGATGTCAAGGAATGGGGGCCACCAAGAATTTTTTTTTTTTTTTTTTTTTTTTTTTTATGGAGTAGGGTCGATTAACAGGAAACGAATACATCGAGAACATATATCTTTTCTTCTTTAGTTCCCTAGAATGAAAGTCGGTGGGAGACTACACATGTTTTCGTTGTAACGGATGCATTGGGGTGGAACAATGGGGCACGGTTGTTTGGCACGGGATGCCTCGAAGACTAGTAGTAGAACGACATATTTATAGATTTAGATCGTATCTGAGGAGAAATTATTAGATAAATTTAATATACAATAAATGCTGCACGCCTGAGTCAATGATATTGCTGCGATATTTTTTTTCATCAAGTCTATCTAATAATTTCTTGTATCCAATCTATTTCAGGCGCCAGAGGCTGTTAATTAGATTCCATGACGTTCTTCCAAACGAGCCGCCCTCCATTTTCATTTCCGGCGTGTCGAAGTTAACTTTGACCATGAGGCTGGAGAGCACTAACATCAAATGCGATACGAGAAAGTTGCGAGGAAATTACGGAGAGACTTGTGTCGAAGGTAATCGCATGCTAAGTCATAGTTTATGCATCAAAATCTGATCGGCAGGTCGTGCCATTCCACAAATTCAGAAAATGACTCGAGCCTAATTCGTCGACCCTAAAGTGATGACTTTAGGCTTTATAGGTTGTGGTCATGGTGAGTTGTGAAGAATGGCCTTTCTAAGATCATCTTAGACCTCTTTGCCCTGCTTTATTGAGCCTAGAAATCGGTACATGTTATGGAATTATTTTATTCTAATATTAGCTAGCGATAATGTGCTCGGACAAGAGTATAATTTCGCTCTCTCTTCCTTTTTTTTTTTTTTCCTTAAAAAGGTTAAGGAAGGCTGGCCAGCAGCCATCTGTCTTTTATTTTGAACCAACGACTAGTTACAGAGGCGTTCAAAAGGAAACGACAAAGGCAAAGTGAAATAAAGATGAGTGGGAGAAGCACAAAGCGCACTTGATTCCTCATGCTGCTGCTGCTCCAGGACAAAATTTTTATAGACCCTCTAATAATTTGTTTGAGAATTAGGACACCAGAAAATCCGGCAAAATTGGAATAAGAATGGGATCGGATCTAAATCATTTAAATCCAACACTCTAACTTTAAGAACTCGTTCGATTGGCACCTTATTCCATGGGCTTCAACATTTATGATCACCATGGCTTGGAGGTGTTATGAGGATAACCAAATTATTCGTCCGCGAATGTTTACCGACTTGATTCCTGAAATTATATAAAAAATATTTTTCCTCAACCACAATGAGTGCGGAGCTTGTCCTCGAAACACATCGACGACGCATGGTTAAACAATTCTAATAGGACTTTCTAGACTGATTCATTTATTTGCACGGTTGTGGAATGATAAATCGTGCAATAACTATCCTGGACGGCCCATCATGAATGTAATAACCATCTACAGTTTTGGCCCATAAATGTCTTCCTTAATATCCAGGATGATGACGGCTCATGATGAATCTTCCTCCATAAAAATTGGAAGGTAGAGGGGACTCTCTCATTCGCCCTCTCCATCGACTATTTTTCAAATTTGATAACTTAAGCATTGAACTCCAGCAAGTGGAGATTTAGTAATAGATTAAAGAAATCGTTCTCCTCGTTTTTCTACTGAACTCCAAGTTTGTGCTCAAACCAATCTTTCAGAGTTTAGCGGCAATGGGGGTATCGTTTCTGCCATAAATAGATGATTACTGTAAGCTTGCGTGCACGCTAGCCTCCATATCACCTAGAAAGCATAATACAAAATAATATTCTAGTGGTTTCGTGAAATTTGTCTGCACAAAAACCTTGTGGAACAGGAATGACATGTTTGTCGAAATGTAATTTAGTCACGTTTGCTGGAGACTATAAGTGGGCTGCTGGATGGTCAATTCTGGATTGGCCCATTTAATAAGGGCAAGGGCAAAGCACGCTTCGAGTGGTGGGCTTCCATGTCCACATGGCTGTCGGGTGAGCCTAGAAGGGATGGAAAATATTTTCTACACGGATAGTGTAATTCTGTGGATATTACTCATGGTGATTGATGAGTGTTGGGGATAAATCCCGCTCCTGCCGAAGCCCGGCCCGACGCTCAGCCCAATGTGACCAGTAGCCGCTGAAGAGCTTCAGCACCAAGATCCGGGCCGAACTGCGTAGAGGCCGAACTCCCCTGCGCCAAGGTCCGGGCCAAACTGCCTAGAGGACGAACTCCCACCGCCAGCCGAACTTCCTGACGGCCGAGCTCCTTGTACTCCAAGCGGCTGGACTTCTTCGGGAGACGGACTCCTCCCAGACGCCCGTTCGGGCCGAACTGCCTAGAGGCCGAACTCCCCTGCGCCAAGGTCCGGGCCGAACTACCTAGAAGCCGAACTCCTTCGGACCCCACGGCCGAACTCCTTCGGACCGACCCCAGGCGAGCCCATGCAGCCGAACTCCTTCGGACTTCCCACGGCCGAACTCCTTCGGACCGACCCCAGGCGAGCCCGTGCAGCCGAACTCCTTCGGACTTCCCACGGCCGAACTCCTTCGGACCGACCCCACGGGCCGAACCCCTTCGGACCGACCCTAGGCGACCGAACTCCTCAGCGAGCCCTGGCCGAACCAACTAGCAACCGAAGTCCTTCAACTGGCCAGCCGAGCTTCTTCGAGGCCTCTCAGCGGTCGAACTCCTCGGCAACCGTCCTGCGGCCGAACTCTACAGATGGCCGACCCTTCAGCCAGACGAACTCCCCCAGCTTCCCCCTCGGCCGAACTCTGTTACAAGACCGGACTCCATGCGGCCGACGACTCGCCAGTATGGCTCCCACGATCTACCGGACGACGCCTTCCTTCTCCGTACCGGACTCCATGCGGCCCACGACTCGCCAGTATGGCTCCCACGATCTACCGGACGACGCCTTCCTCTCCGTACCGGACTCCATGCGGCCCACGACTCGCCGGTATGGCTCCCACGATCTACCGGACGACGCCTTCCTCTCCGTACCAAACTCCATGCTGCCCGACGACTCTCTGCCAGACGGCACAGCCGTCACCATCAACTAAGCTCCGCTATAAAAGGACCCCTCCCGACATACTAAGGCTAAGCTCTCTGAACTCTCGACTCTCTAAGCTCTCCTCCACATCTCTAAGCTCCGGAACTCATTCCGAGCACTCCATTACTGTTGGCCGGAAACTAACTTGACCGTCGGAGGGTCCTGCCGGAGCCACCACCCCACCGGTTCCGGACGGGACTTCGTTTTGCAGGTCCCCGGCGGCGCCCAGCGGCCTCGATTGCGGCGACCTCCGGCGGCGACGGATTTCTGCACCAACAGATTGGCGCTAGAAGGAAGGGCCTGAACCTTCGAGGTTCCCTTGTTCTTAAAGGAGTGCTCGGCGACGATTTTCCGCCCCTGCTCCGGATCTCTCTTCTCCCTCTTCAGAATTCCTTCTCTGGAAAGAGGAAATGCCCCCCAGAAGGGCTTCGACGCGGCGCTCGACGGCTTCCGCGGCTCGATCCCCTTCGAGTCCGTCTGTCCCTGCTCCGGCCCCGGTGACTCAGCCCCCGTCAATAACCGCAGGTGGATACGGAGCAGTTCAACCAGCTCATCCAGCACGTTCGCGGTCTCACGGAGGCGGTGCAGGCGGTGCTGCACCAACAAGTCCCAGTGCCAGCCCGACCGGCGCGGGACTCTCCCGAAGTCGGATGATCCAGTCCAAGAGCGACCGGCCTGGGCAGCCCGACCTCCGATACCCGGATTGGAGAGGCGGAGGAGGGAGAGCCCTTGTTCGGATCATGGATCGACCAAGGGTGAAGCCTCGCGCCCATCTCACCAGAAAGCCTTGGAGATCAGAGACCGGGAGGACCTGCTGGGCCAAAGGCTCTTGGAAATGAACCGGCGAATTGAAGAACTTCGTCCCCCCTCGCGTGGTGATGACGTTTGTGCAGACCCTCCTTTCTCGCAGAAAATCATGCAAGAACCTGTTCCACCGACCTTCGAGCTCCCTCAACTGGAAAGCTACGATGGAACTTCTGATCCGGTTGATCACCTGGGGGCCTTCCGGGCCATGATGCTGCTTCACGGCGCTTCAGATGCCGTGCTGTGCCGAGCCTTCCCGTCTACCTTAAAGGGAGCAGCGAGGAACTGGTACTCGGCGTTGAAGCCCAACACGATCTTCTCTTTCGACCAGATGAGCAGTCGGTTCGCGGCCCACTTCATCAGCAGCCGACGACCGAGCCGAGGTTCAGATTCCCTGATGAGCGTCAAGCAGAAGCAAGGGGAATCCATCCGGACTTACGTCACTCGATTCAACGCCGCGGCATTGGAAGTCCGGGACCTGGACCAGTCTGTCGCGATGGCCGCACTTAAGGGCGGCCTTCAGAAAAATAGCTTGCTGTTCTCTCTGGAAAAAAAAGGTATCCCAGGGACTTCGCCGACCTGCTGGCTCGAGCCGAGAGATATGCCCGTGCGGAAGAAGCCTTCAAATTGAAAGATGAGGAGCTCGTCAGAAAGGACCGGCTGGCGGACGAGGAAGAGCTGGGTGAAGCTCGGCTGCACTCGCAGACCCCCTACGAAAGCAGGCGGGCCCGAACTCCTCGAACTCGCCCTGATAAGGAGGCGCGAAGGAGTCCACTTCCCGGAAGGTTCCGCCACTATGCCCCCCTCAACGCTCCTCGAACCCAGATTCTCACCGAAGTAAAACACCAGCTGCCAAGACTGGAAGGATTACGATCTCCCCCAAACAAGCGCGATCGAAATAAGTACTGCCTCTACCATCACGACCACGGCCACGACACGGAGGGATGCATCCAGCTCCGAGACGAAATTGAGGAGCTCGTCAGAACGGGTCGGCTGGGTAAATTCCTCCGGTACCGGCCTGAAGCAGAAAAAGATCGGCTAAGGGCGCTGCCGTAGCCAGACTACAAGAAGGTCGGCCACCTTACGGCGTCATTCACATGGCCCCTGGAAAGATCTCGGTGCATCAGCGATTCGCCATCTCCCAGCAACAAGAGCTTGCACCAAATTGAGGAGTTCAGCATGAGGAGGTCGTCCACCCCGGAACTTATTGCCGAAGAAATGCGGAGGAATCAGCCTTAGGGAGGAGCCCAATCGCCCCTAAGAGAGAAACGGAGAGCAGAAGTTCCCCCGCTGAAGCGGAATGAAGTTCGGCGCGAGGAAGGCCGAACCCACCTATGAGCCCGTCAGCGAGGAAGCTCCGACAAAGAAGTATGAAGTCCTCCCGCGGAAGCTTCCGCGGGAAAGTGGAACGAAGTTCGGCGCAAGTAAGGCCGAACTCACGCTCCAGAATGTCCCCCAAAGGAACCGCCTACAAAGTGTTCACTGGAGGCGGAATGAAGTTCGGGCGAGAAAAGCCGGGCTCACCCCAAAGCTCGGCATCAAGGTAAAATGAAGCTCGGTGGAAAGCCGAACTCCTCAACTCAACCTCCAAAATAAAGTTCGGCGCCGGCAAGGACGGAACGAAGCCCCCCTCCCAGAAGGTTCCGCAACTACGACCCGCTCCTCTAACTCGAATTCTCGGCAAAGTTAAGAGCCAACCGCCAAGACCTGAAGGACTACGGCCTCTCCAAACATGCGCGATCAAGGAAAAGATCGGCTATAGGCACTGCCGTAACTGGAAAAGACAAGAAGGTTGGCCGTCCCGCGGCGTCATCAACGCCACCCCGGGGAGGAGCTAGGAGCTAGCTACATCGGTGATTGTCATCCCCAGCGACAAAGTCAAGAGAAGCATGGTCCAAATTATGAAGGCCGGCAGGAGATAGAGGAGGTCGTCTGGACGGGACTTGCTGCTCGAGGGAGCTCCGAGGAACAACACCCCGTCGACCCCTCAAACGAGAGCGCGCTGTCCACGATTTCCCTTCGGTAAAATTCTCCCCTCTGCATAATATTATTTCTGGATGCGAAAACTATGCGATGACAGGAGAGCAGCAGTCAATAATCGCCGCGTTAGGAACAGGAGGAGAACCTCGTCCTAACGCGAGCAACAAGCTCGGCCGCAGGAGATAAGATCTCCCCCGAGCGCGCACCTCGGCCGCAGGAGATAAGATCTCCCCCGAGAGAAGCTCGGCCGCAGGAGATAAGATCTCCCCCGAGCGCGCACATCAACCTCGGCTAGAGATAAGATCTCTCCCGGCTAGAGATAAGATCGAACAACCTCGGTTAGGAACAGGAGGAGAACCTCGTCCTAACACGAGCACCAACCTCGGCTAGAGATAAGATCTCTCCCGAGCGACCGTTGACAACCTCGGCTAGAGATAAGATCTCTCCCGAGCGACCGAAACAACCTCGGTTAGGAACAGGAGGAGAACCTCGTCCTAACACGAGCACCAACCTCGGCTAGAGATAAGATCTCTCCCGAGCGACCGTTGACAACCTCGGCTAGAGATAAGATCTCTCCCGAGCGACCGTGAACAACCTCGGTTAGGAACAGGAGGAGAACCTCGTCCTAACACGAGCATCCAACCTCGGCTAGAGATAAGATCTCTCCCGAGCGACCGTTGACAACCTCGGCTAGAGATAAGATCTCTCCCGAGCGACCGTGAACAACCTCGGTTAGGAACAGGAGGAGAACCTCGTCCTAACACGAGCACCAACCTCGGCTAGAGATAAGATCTCTCCCGAGCGACCGTTGACAACCTCGGCTAGAGATAAGATCTCTCCCGAGCGACCGTGAACAACCTCGGTTAGGAACAGGAGGAGAACCTCGTCCTAACACGAGCACCAACCTCGGCTAGAGATAAGATCTCTCCCGAGCGACCGTTGACAACCTCGGCTAGAGATAAGATCTCTCCCGAGCGACCGAAAACAACCTCGGTTAGGAACAGGAGGAGAACCTCGTCCTAACACGAGCATCCAACCTCGGCTAGAGATAAGATCTCTCCCGAGCGACCGTTGACAACCTCGGCTAGAGATAAGATCTCTCCCGAGCGACCGTGAACAACCTCGGTTAGGAACAGGAGGAGAACCTCGTCCTAACACGAGCACCAACCTCGGCTAGAGATAAGATCTCTCCCGAGCGACCGTTGACAACCTCGGCTAGAGATAAGATCTCTCCCGAGCGACCGAAACAACCTCGGTTAGGAACAGGAGGAGAACCTCGTCCTAACGCGAGCATCAACCTCGGCTAGAGATAAGATCTCTCCCGAGCGACCGTGAACAACCTCGGTTAGGAACAGGAGGAGAACCTCGTCCTAACGCGAGCGCGCAACCTCGGCTGCAGGAGATAAGATCTCCCCCGAGAGAAGCTCGGCTGCAGGAGATAAGATCTCCCCCGAGCGCGCACTTCACTTCGGCTGCAGGAGATAAGATCTCCCCCGAGGGAAGCTCGGCCGTAGGAGATAAGATCTCCCCCGAGCGCGCACTTCAACCTCGGCTAGAGATAAGATCTCTCCCGAGCGACCGTCGACAACCTCGGCTAGAGATAAGATCTCTCCCGAGCGACCGTGAACAACCTCGGTTAGGAACAGGAGGAGAACCTCGTCCTAACACGAGCACCAACCTCGGCCGCAGGAGATAAGATCTCCCCCGAGGGAAGCTCGGCTGCAGGAGATAAGATCTCCCCCGAGCGCGCACTTCAAGGAGATAAGATCTCTCGGCCGTAGGAGATAAGATCTCCCCCGAGCGCGCACTTCACTTCGGCTGCAGGAGATAAGATCTCCCCCGAGCGCGCACTTCAACCTCGGCTGCGAGATAGGAGGTCTCCCTCGAGTCAACTTCAACTGATGAGGATAATGTCGCCCCCGAGGAGCTCGAAATCCGACCTCGACCGAAGGAGGCGAGATTTACTTCGGCTTCAACATCAGCTTCATCGACTTTAGCTGGAAACGAGTTCCATTTCAACTCCAAACATCGACTGGAGATGAGCCTCAACTTCAGTCTCCCCCGAGCTTCAGCTGCAACAAATGCGGAGCCTGGAAGAAGACTTCGGCAGTCGCCTGTTTTGGTACTCCCTTCCTTCAATTTTTGAACTCGGGAGTGGGGGGGCTACTGTTGGGGATAAATCCCGCTCCTGCCGAAGCCCGGCCCGACGCTCAGCCCAATGTAACCAGTAGCCGCTGAAGAGCTTCAGCACCAAGGTCCGGGCCGAACTGCCTAGAGGCCGAACTCCCCTGCGCCAAGGTCCCCAGTGGCCAAACTGCCTAGAGGACGAACTCCCCACCGCCGAACTTCCTGGGTGCCGAGCTCCTTGGACTCCAAGCGGCTGGACTTCTTCGGGAGACGGACTCCTCCCAGACGCCCGTTCGGGCCATCCGAACTGCCTAGAGGCCGAACTTTCCCTTCAGCCAAACTCTCCTACAAGTCCGAACTACCATTCGGACCCCACGCCGAACTCCTTCGGACCCCACGGCCGAACTCCTTCGGACCGACCCCAGGCGAGCCCATGCAGCCGAACTCCTTCGGACTTCCCACGGCCGAACTCCTTCGGACCGACCCCAGGCGAGCCCATGCAGCCGAACTCCTTCGGACCCCACGGCCGAACTCCTTCGGACCGACTTCAGGCGAGCCCAAGTGGCCGAACCCCTTCGGACCGACCCTAGGCGACCGAACTCCTCAGCGAGCCCTGGCCGAACCAACTAGCAACCGAAGTCCTTCAACTGGCCAGCCGAGCTTCTTCGGGCCTCTCAGCGGTCGAACTCCTCGGCAATCCGTCCCGCGGCCGAACTCTACAGATGGCCGACCCTTCAGCCAGACGAACTCCCCCAGCTTCCCCCTCGGCCGAACTCTGTTACAAGACCGGACTCCATGCGGCCGACGACTCGCCAGTATGGCTCCCACGATCTACCGGACGACGCCTTCCTCTCCGTACCGGACTCCATGCGGCCCACGACTCGCCGGTATGGCTCCCACGATCTACCGGACGACGCCTTCCTCTCCGTACCAAACTCCATGCTGCCCGACGACTCTCTGCCAGACGGCACAGCCGTCACCATCAACTAAGCTCCGCTATAAAAGGACCCCTCCCGACATACTAAGGCTAAGCTCTCTGAACTCTCGACTCTCTAAGCTCTCCTCCACATCTCTAAGCTCCGGAACTCATTCCGAGCACTCCATTACTGTTGGCCGAAAACTAACTTGACCGTCGGAGGGTCCTGCCGGAGCCACCACCCCACCGGTTCCGGACGGGACTTCGTTTTGCAGGTCCCCGGCGGCGCCCAGCGGCCTCGATTGCGGCGACCTCCGGCGGCGACGGATTTCTGCACCAACAATGAGCATATGGCTCGGATAAAAAAAATATTTATGGAATGCTGTGCATTTTTTTTGTCCGAGTCTGCATGCTTACCAATTATCACGAGCGGTGTCCATAGAGCTACACCACTCGGGATGTAGAAAGTATTTCCCAAGGAAGGATATAAGGCTTAAGCGGAGTAGGTAAAAGCCCAAATCCAAACTTATGGACAGTTTTTAGGGCCAGCGAGCCCAGCAAAACTATTTTTTTATTGTAACATTACCACCTAACAAGTTGCAGAAGAAATACTTTATGCACTATGTGCAGTACAGTAAAATTTGACATGGAGTGCGCTGTCCAATTATATTGGACTACGTAGCCATCATTTTTCAACACACATTTAATGCCTATAATTTTACTTTTTTATTTAAAATTTTAAATGAAGAAAATATTCTTTTTTTTCTGATAAAATTATGACATCCCGTCATACGATATCCTATTATAATTTTTCTTCTAGAAATCATAAAGAGAGAAAAATATTTTTATTATTAAAAATTTATAAATAATGATAATGCCCTTTCTTTATGACATTTAGTGTGGAGGAAATCATAATATAACAATAGGATATCATAATTTTTTTAGAAGCGAAGGAATATTTTTATTATTTAAAATTTTAAATAAAAAAATGGAACTACAGGAGCATTAAATGTGCTTAGAAAATAGTGGCTATATGATCCAATTAAATGGAGCGGTGATTTTTTTCTACACCGGATGCAGTGTACTAGGAAGTTCTCTAAGTTGTAATAACAAATGGATGCTCTAAGGCCCAAGTTTTAGGAAATGCCTGCTGCATGAGAGAAATACACAGGTAGACTTAGTAAACCATGTGTAAAGAAAATAATTTTAGCAATAATTAATTTGATCTGATCCGATTAAAATCTGAAGCAAATATGTATTTTAAAAAAAATTAGAAATATATTCGAATCAGATATGATATAATCCATTCCGAATATGATTCGATATAATTTTAATTAATTTTTTTTAAAAAAATTATAATTATTTTATAATATTTATATGATGAATTTTTTATCCAATCTGATCTCACTCTTCCTATCTATTCGATCCAACCAAATCTGCATCTCTCTTTGACCAAACCTAATGTAACCCAAGATGGATATAGGATAAATATGAATATTTATTTTTAATTACACAACCCGCATGGATATTGACCGGCTTGATTCATACATGATTCATTGACATGTCTAACCATGTATGCTATAGAAAAGTTAATGGAAAAAAAAACTATCAACATTTTGAATTGAAAAATTCTACAACTATCTCAATGTAACCATCTCAAAGTACTATTGTCTTTGAGGTGGGTAAAGAATTTTTTAGATCAAAATGCTAATGTAGCATTTTTTTTTTTCATTGGCTTTATCTATGGCATGCATGGTAGACGAAGTCCATCCAAAAAATCTCTTGACGGTGTGCCACCTGTTTGACAATTTGTCTGGCCACCCTTTGTTGCTGCTTGTGCCATTATTTGGCTGCGACCTTCAACCCAGCGTAGATGTTTTATCATTCTGGTGCGGGGAGACTTGTGCTCTCTCAGCTGAGAATGCCATGATACTTTGCCGGCTAGAGAGCTAGATGGCTAGAGAGATGCAGTGGAGGAGCACTGGGTGTCGGTGGAGCCATACTTTGCCGGGCATGGGGCTTCCACGCCACCGTGTACACTAGCGAGCAGGATAGGCATGGGGTGCACTCGCCAATCATTCTGAGCACATAAGACCAAATTCCAGGACAAATGATTAGATGCTTTAAAACACAGTTCATGCCGTAGACCACGCTGTCACACCGCTTTTGAAAACCTGTAAGTTTCACAGTCTTACATGAACAAGATCTGAATCGTCCAGTTAGAAAATGATATCCTTATCCTATAGGGTTCTAATCCTATCCTATAGGCCTTATAATAGTTCCCAAGTCCTCTATATTAATATAGCTTCGTGGCCAATTTATGAACGACGCGATACGCACATGCAACTCTATTATTGCGAAGAGGAAAGAAACTGACATAAATAACAAGTCAGTCCGTGTCGGGCCGGCGGTCGAATTGGTGGCCAAAGTTTGCCAGAAGCATCTCTACAATAATAACAATATGTATTCTTGTTACGAAAAAAATAACATTATGTTCTGAAATATTGAAAATTTCTTGAATCATTTTATGATTTTATGTGGTTCAAAATTTTTGGATCCTTGGAAAATCAAACCGAGAGTAATCATTCATGATTCTATCAACATGCACAGCTGATCATGGATTAAAGAGGTTTCACGATGTCGGTTCTTGATGGTCATCATCCTCTGTCCCCTTTGCTCACTTGCATGCATGGCTACAGCTTGATGAGTCAATAGCATGACAGCACGACTTCTCCTTTTTATTTATCTTTTTTCGAAATAAAAGATATTGCCAGACATATCTCCTTAATTTAAATAAATAATAAAATTATTATATGATTTTTCTTTCCATCTCTTTTATTTGGGTGCAGGGTGGGACTTTGGATCTGTTTTGTTGCAAAGAAATCGAAGTAAAAAAAATAACATTTTTCCACTAAAAATACATGTTTTTCCAATGCTATAAAGAGCTTCTTTTATTTTTAAAGATTTATTAATTTTCAACTCGAGCAAATAGCTAATTATAGATTACAAGTAAAGAAGTTTTTTATATCCTGCTTCCAATCATCTTGTGCCATATTTGCATCTTTACTACGGAACACGTATAGAAATAGCCATGATGGTAACGGTAGTAATAACCATCTTTTATCTAAATCTACATGAATAAAGATTGTTTAGGATTAAGCTCATAGTCAAAGACAAAAGGAAAAGAAAAAAAAAAAAAATCAGAATAGGATGTTTTCAAAGTCTATCAACTTAAAAAGAATTAACCAGAACAATAAATTGAACTAGAAAAAGAAAAGGGAAGAAATATGCAAGTTAAATGACAACCGATGCTTATGCCATATAAAAGCTATTACAATAAAATAGAATAAATTATGACCATTACATTAATTTTTATTATTGATATATGTAATATTTTTTTTTCAAAATCACCGGAACCCATTTGACGATATTATGATGATTGTTATTCGGCAAAGGGCATATGAAATAGTAGAATTTCTTTCGGTGCTTCCGGTTCTAGATTTGCACCACTGATGCATAATGCCGATTCAGTTGAAGGAGGTGAATAAGCTATGGATGTTACGTCTACATTTACTTCAAAAGTAGCTTCAGAGAGTGGAGGGAGGGGAGGTTTGTGTATAAAGAAAAATGCAAGAGATGTCTCAATAAGGAGAACACTGTTCGATCTCCTGGGTTAGAATCACCGCAACAAAAGGTGCTTGCGGTTGAAGATGTGCTAGAAATCAAATCATATAATGATATGGGGAAGGCCGCTATTGTTGCTATTAAAACAGGAGAGTCTGATCAGATATTGCCAATCAAGCATTTACTAGTGAAGAGCAACATGAATGACAGCCTACCAAGGGGACGATCGAGACACAATTATCGGATAAGAATGTTTCTAATCAATCTCTATATTTTTCTAGATTTAGTGCATCAAGGTTTTGAGAAGTCAAGTTTGGGATTGGAATAAGGAAAAGCCATTTGTGGGACTTCTAACGATAAGGCTGTGGGCTTGTTTAATTGTACCCAATGAAGGTTTTAGATTGGAATTATAGGGGAGCTTCTAAACCCCCTTGTTTTAACCATGCCAAATTGTTAGTTCATTCTTATCGGCTTGATATTTATTGTTTCCTTGAGACTCGTCCATCGAAAGTCTCTTTGTCTAAAATCTCAAGGGTTCTAGGATCTTTTTGGAAGGTCTATACGATTTCAGCACTTGGTATGTCTAGGGTTATAATCATCGGTTGGCATAAGAATCTGGGTTCTATTGATTTTATTTATACTAATCGTCAAATTGTATTTGGTATTTTATCTCCACATGATTCTCCCCTTAGGTTTTGGCAGTCCTCTATTCTAGTACTTTGGATATCACAAGACAAATAGTTTGGGACCAAGTCCTTGCTGTGCACACTTTGGGCATTCCTGTTGTTTTATTTAGTGACTTTAATTTTATTTTATTAGTTGAAGATAAATGAGGAGGCAGACCATTTTCTTTGGATCAGGATATTAGGGAGTTTATAGCTTTTATTCAAACCTCAGGGTTGATTGATGTGGGTTATCGAGGGCCTTCTTTTACTTGATGTAATAATCAGCAAGGAGTAGCTAGAGTTTAGGAATGATTGAATTGGGTGTGTGTCTCTTCTGATTGGTTATGTAGATTTTCTGAATCTATTGTTTCTCATTTGAGCGGTTTTGCTTTTGATCATTGTGCCTTGTTGTTCTTATCTGTTCGAAAAATCCTGCCTTCAACTCCTGCTTCCTTTAAATTTGAAAAGTTTTAGTTGTCCTATTCTGGAGTTCACAAGGTTGTTCATATAGCTACGTTTCTTCTACTTTGCAAAATTCTTAGTCCAGTTTGATTATGCTTTTATCTAATACCAAGAAGGCCTACTCATCAATAGAATAGAACAAACGTAGGTAATATTTTTCAGCAATGGGTGATGCTGCATCAGCAGATCTATGCTCTCCAACTCCTTGAATCTAGTCAAGGATTTCTTAATCAAGCTGATTTTTTGCATCTACCGTCTCTTCTAATTCCTACAATCACAATCTTCATAAGTAGGAGCTTTTTTCACATCAAAAATCAAAAGTGTTTTGGTTGAAAGAGAGTGATGCTAATACTACTTTTTTTTTTTCATAAATTAGCTATTCTAAAACAATGTCATAATCAAGTACCATCTCTATACAATGATCAGAATGTTCTAATAAAAAAGGAGGATATTTAGCAACTTATTTTAGTTCACTTTCAACAAAGGTGGATTCATCAACCAATTACTGATGAGGGGTATTTTCTGCAGCCGGCTTCAGCTGTGTCTTATGATCAAAATCTACATTTAAAATAGCATGTCAATGATCAAGAGATTCTTTAAGCTTTTAATGCAATTCATACTGACAAAGGCCCGGATCCTGGTGGCTTTCAAGCTTTATTTTTAAAAGAATTTTGGTCAATTAATTAAAGCGAATGATGTTCTTCAAGCTGTTAATTATTTTTTTCAACAATCTATGATGCCAGATGACTGGAAAAGGAGATTTATTGCTTTGGTGCCAAAACTTTCTAACCCTCAGTAGATTAAAGATTATCGGTCTATTAGTTTGTATAACATCATGTATAAGTTAGTCACCAAGATCCTTGTTCATAACTTACAATTGGTGCAATCTAGGTTAGTATCACTAGAGTAGAGTAGAGGGCTTTTGATCAGGGCTGTAATATTGTCGATCATATTTTGATTGCTCAAAAAGTTATACACTCTCTTCTTGAAGCTTCACAAACTAAAAGTCTGATGACTTTAAATTAGAAATATATGGATATAGCATCTGATAGAACTCAATGGCATTTTTTTTTGAAAGTTTTGCACATGTTTCGTTTCTCACCTATCTTTGCAAATTAGATTATGGCATGTATTACTGCTCATATTTTGCTATTCTTGTTAATGAATGACCAATTTCATGGTTTCAGCCAGTTGCTGGCATATGATAGGATTGTCCATTTTCTCCATATTTATTTATTTTATGTTTTAAAATATTATATTCTATAGTTCATCAAGTAGTACAATCTAATATGCTTCATGTTTTTTGGCCCCAGCTTTCGCACTATTATATATCTTATATTTTATTTGTCGATGATTATTTGCTTGTTGCTTAGGCGACTATCTAGAATGCTGTTTGGTTGATAGCACTTATTGATGTACTTTTTGCTCTCTCTCTAGATGGTAGATGAATTATGCCAAGTCTCATATCATATGTAATCCAGATGAAAGTGGAGAGAAGGATTTTTTATTTTTTTATTTAAGAGGGTATACAATGGATCTATAAAAATGGATATGTAGGCCCAAATATAGAAAAATAATAACAAAAATATACCAAAAAATAATATCATAGGATCCTTAATTAGATACATTTTTAATTAGATCCATCCTTCTAATACTTTATCTCAAGATGAGGTGAAGATATTATGAAGTCCCATCTTGTCAACCAATTCAGAAAAAGAGGATAAGCTAAGCCCTTTGGTTAGAATATTCACCATCTGACCATATGATTGAATGGAGGTAATGCAAATCTAGCCCTGATCAATCTTCTTCTTGATAAAGTGGCGATCGATCTCGATGTATTTAGTATGATTATGCTATACCGGATTTCTCACAATCTTAATTACTGCTTTACTGTCATAGTACAGTCAAAGAGAAAACTTTTCAGGAGTCATAACTCCTGAAGCAATTTCTGTAGCCAGAAAAGCTCATATATACCTAAGGTATTACTCTGTACTCAGCCTCTGCCGATGATTGAGCTACCACTAATTATTTTTTGCTCCTCCAAGTAACTAACTTATCCCCTACATATCTAGGGTATCTAGAGATAGACCATCTATCATTTAGTGATCCAGCCCAATCTGCATCAATAAATTCCTCTACCTGAAAGGTATTGTGTCAAAAGAATAGCAAACCTCGACCAAGATATCCTTTTAGGTAGCGCACTGCTCTGTAAGCTCCCTCCATTTGAGACTCTCATGGATTATGCATGTACTAACTGATGACATTGATAGCGTAGGTTATGTCAGATCTCGTATATGAGAGATATATCAACCTACCAACAAGTCGCTAGTACCTTCTTCGATCAATCAGAGCTCCACCATCTACCACTAGCTGAAGATTCTAGTTTATCAAGATAATAGTAGGCTCACACCCCAACATTCTAGTCTTAAAAAATAAATTTAGTACATACTACCATTGCGACAAATGCGAAGGAATTGTTTGAGGCTATATAGTGAGCGATTTAGCTTGTAGACTTTTCCATCTATCGCTCTAATCTCAAATTCTGGTGGTATCTGCATGTATACCTTCTTCTGAAGGTTTTCATAAAAAAATATATTCTTCATATCCAACTAATGTAAATTTCAATCAAAGTTAGCTGCACATGATATCAATGTTCGAATAGAATTCATCTTAGCCACCAGAGCAAAAATCTCATCATAGTCTACTCTATATGTCTGAGTGTAGCATTTTGCTACTAGCCAAGTTTGTATCTATCCACCTTGCCTTTTGAAGTCTATTTTATAATGTACACCCACTTACACCCCATAGGATGCTTACCAATTGGTAGTGTGATCAGATCTCACGTCTGATTTTTGGATAAAGCACTCATTTCTTTCAACATCACTTTCTTCCACTTAGGTTCTACCATAGTCTTTTGCTAGGTACTAGAAATATAGGTGGAGTCTAACGTAATTATAAAATATTGATAAGATCAAGACATATTTTTATATGAAACATAATTAGCTATATTATAACAGTAACGAGCATGAGAAACAATTGGGCGAGTACTCTTCTACTTTATAATAGGGATATCAAGATCAGAATTGGAAGGAGTAGCTAACATAGTGTTACTATTATAATTTGAGGACTCTAGAGTAGAAGACTGGAGAAGAAGCTTCAAGCGGTAGAGACACCTGGACAGTTGGTAGATGTATACTGGACTCTTTAGCTATCTTAATACTAGGCTCTCCCTAGACATCATCACTATGATACTTTACCTAAATACTAGAGTAACCAAGAGTGCAAAGAACTCTCCTGAAAAAAGTAATTCTGGTGTCTCATTAAAAACAGGATAATTCGCATAATAGACTTCACTTTTTCAAAAAGTAACATCTATAGTAACAAACATCCACCACTCATGATAGTAATAACACTTGTACCCTTTTTGAGTAGCAGAGTAATCGACAAAGACACATTTTAACGCTCATAGATCTAGTTTGCCTAATGAGGGTCTATGATCTCGAGCAAAATAAATACATCTAAATACTCTAGAAGGGACCATATAATTAATTGGTAGACCCCTTCAAGCATTATATGGAAAATTTAAATCCAAGTATCTTGAGGGGCATACGATTGATTAAGTATGCAGCGGTCAAAATAGCCTCATCCTACAGAAACTTAAGAACTTGCATAGCAAAGAGTAAGGACTGGACTACCTCCAATAAGTGCATATTTTTTTGCTCAGCAACTTTATTTTAAGCAGGAGTATTAACACAGGTAGTTTGATGAAGAATTTCGTGAGTTTGAAAATATACATGGAACTCTTGATTAATGTATTTAATGTCATTATCAGAATATAGAATCTTAATCTTGGCACCAAATTGAGTACCCACTAGTTTATGAAACCTCTTGAAGCAGTTTAAAATTTTGTTCTTTTTTTTTCAAAAAATATATCCAAGTTATCCGACTAAAGCAATCAATAAAAGATAACAAATCACCTATGGCCCATAGTGGTAGTAGTGCTACATGAACACTACATGTTAGAGTGAATTATAATAAAAGGTTCAGAACTTTTAACCCCCGATATAGAAAACACTCCTCTGGTGTGTTTAGCCAACTCATAATGATCATAAACTAATAAAACTTTATTGCAATTATAATAGAGAAAAAAATAAACGACCAAGAATAGAAAAAAAAATATGACCTAGCCTACGATGATGTAACATAAGTTTTGAAGTAGCACCTTCAACAGACAATGCATACTCTTTTAAAGAAGACTCTACACTACTCTCACCATCTTCTAGATAATATAGTCCATGGTGTAGTCTACCAGTCTCAAGTATCTTTCGCATTTTCAGCTCCTGAAATAGATAATAAGAAGGCCAAAATGTGACAGAGCAATTCAAATATCTAGTAACAAAGCTAATAGAGAGTAAGTTTGTGGAAAAGGATAGAACATACAATACTGATGATAATTTCAAACTAGACATACAGTTAATGGATTCTTTTCCTGAAACAGAAGTAAAGGATCTATCAGCTATAGGACCTTGCCCTGATCTGAATATGGTGAATATAAAATGAAACTATTAGATGCACCTATCATATGACTGGATGCTCCCGAGTCCATTATCAAGGAGTTGGATGTCCCATCTACACAATTAAATGCATATGCTAAACTATATGGAGTATCTGATTGGACAAAAAGAGAGAAATCAAGATATCCATCTTGGTGGCTAGGCTGCTCCAGAGCAGAAGATGTGGTGATAGAGAATGACTCATACTTTTTCATTATTTATCGGAGGATCTGATACTCTTCTGTAGATAAGCTGTGTTATGCCCTCAATTTTCTCAGAGAGATGGGCTTGGGCAGGTCCACGACCATGACCCCAACCTCAAGTTCTTCTACCACTACGATGACCACCACTATCACCACGGCCTTGACTACCACATCCATGCTGATTTAGGCAACCATGGAGATCCCAATAGAATGCCTTGGTGTGTCCAGGCTTTTTGCAATAAAAACACACCTTCTCACCTAATTGCTGTGGCTGCATGGTAAGAGCAAATCTTATAGAACTGCTGGATTCAGAGATCACTCGCCATTGTGTCTCCTCACTCAAAATAGTAGAGAAGACTTGACCCAGACTAGGTGGCATATCTCTGGCTAGAAGTTGAACTCGGATAGACTTAAATTTTGGATTCAAGCCGTATAGGAAGTCTTGAACCCATTCTTCCTTTAAATGCTTCTGGAACCCATCAACATCAATAGAGCATTGTGGAATAAAAGTCTATAATGATCTACTTCAGACCAAAGATGCTTTAACTCGGTGGCATACTTCATGATAGATAAATCTTCCTAACGGAGATGATATAATTGAGAACGTATCCAAATGCTTGGACGAAATTCTGCTTTTGTGAAAACATCTAGGCCACCATCTCCCAGACCTCATGTACAGTCTCCAGTTGTTATACACTCTTGATCACATTCTGTGTCATGGTGTTGAGAAGAAAAGCTAGAACAACAAAATTCTCCATTCTTCGTTAAGCCACATTATGCTCACCATTAGCAGGCTCCCTCTTCGTGTCGATGAGAATCCTTTCAAGCCTCATCCTTGAACAAGCAAACGAGTGCTCCTCTCTTATTGCAGATATATCGTTAGGCCATCAAGTTAATTTTACAGCCACCTGAAGAGCATTCATCGATCTACTATCTCTTGATGAACCACCAAATTGAGTGGCCATCGTAATTAGTTAGCCTAGTAGACCTTTAAGATTTTGCACAGTAATTGGATTGGACATCTTCTAAAAAAAAAATCACGTATAATCTCACCAACATACTATTGATCAATCACCACATACTCCTTAAATATAGACCTTCAAGCATCTAATCATAAAATTGGATCCTTTTTTTTTGGAAAGAAAATTAACTATAAATATCGGTAAAGAAGGAAGGGCTGACCATTTCCTTTCTTGATCCCATGGTTCACGAGCAAATTTCATCGGCAAGGATGTAAAGTAGTCGAGACTGAATCTTAGGATTCCCATGAGGATCACCCTGTGGATTGGTTTTGGCGGCGGAGGTGGGCAAACCCCTGATGGAAGTGGGTGGAGATATATCAGCAGAAAGGTCACTACCAAAAAAAAGCTATTTAATAATGAACAAAATTCATTGCTAATCCATTGCTAATTTATTGCTAAACTATTTAACAATGGATTTACGTGTGTTGTTAAATTCCTCATAGCTAATTAGCAATGGAATTCATATATGTTTCTATTCTATTGCTAAATTTTTTTGGCAATGGAATAGCAACAAAATTATTTCATTGCTCATTTTTGAATAACGAGTTTGCATACCAAATAATTTTCATGGCTTTTTTATGGCAAATTAGTTGCTAATCCACTGTTAAATTTTTAAATTTTTATTGCTAGTCCATTGCTATTCTGTTGTAAAGCCATTACTATTATTTTAGTTCTCTATTGTAAAATAATTTCTATTCAGTTGCTAAAGTTTTAGTATTTCATTGCAACTCCATTTTTATTCTGTTGCTAAATTTTTTGGATTTCATTGCAAATCTATTTGTACCACATTGCTAAAATTTTAATATTTCATTGCAATTCCGTTTCTAAGCCTTTCAAATATATGTTACTAATATATTGTAAATCCGTTGCTAATTCATGGATTTTAAATTTTTTTTTATTGCTTATCAATTGCTAAAGTACTATTTTTTCAATATTCTTAGTTATATTTTTTGAAACATAATATTTACATATGCCTACTATACATCCAAGAGCAACCATAATCATTTTAAGCCATCCAACAACAATACCAAATCTTCATTCACTGACACCAGAAAATCAATAAAGTATATGTATTGAAAAGTACGAATAGTATATCAAAGCATGTATAAAGTATATATAGTATCAAAATAAAGTACATATATCCAATAAGATTTTCATATATAAAATAGAAAATACTAAGAAATAAGGTCTATGAAGTTCCTACGTGCATATCGCTACCATTGATGTTTTGTCCATCTCTATCGCCTTCCGATGCGTGATGCTCCGAAGTAGATGCCTAACATCGTATATTAAAAAATAAAAAAAATGATAAAAAAAGCATAAGTAAAAAAAAAGGAGTAAAAGTTACATTTTTTCTTATCTCTTATGGAGCTGAAGATGGTGCCGCTATAGGAGTACGCTGTGTGTTCATTGGCGGACGTATCCAACCAAAAAGAGCAGTCCACCAAGTACCTGGTCAATTCCATGGTGCAGACTGAGGAATTGAAGGAGGAACTATGGTAAGATTTCTTTCTAAAGACTCAGGATGCTCAGATGCAGAAGATGATGGCGTGGGTGATGGATGTGGAGTGGTCATAGCTTGAAAAATTTGCTGTATCGTCTCCAAACTATTGCTCATTTTCTACACATCATTCTTGAGCATATGCATTTTCTGAACCAATGGATCATCAGGCCATCTTTTTTTGTTCGAGATTGCCATACTAGATATATCTATAGATGATGGACTGCTAGAAATAAATGTATGCTGACTCAATCCAAATACTTAGCCACCTCCACCCAAGAATCAACATCAAAATAAGGTTGGGTCGTTGGGTCTTCACCATAATTTCTACATATGACATGCTTAAGTATTTAATAGAAACATGTAAATAAAATTCAAAGCATCCCAATAAATTAAATAGATGGAAAGAGTTCATTTGAGTAACTTTATATAGTGGTTGTATACACAAAAACAAGCTACAGTATATACACTTAGGGCTGGGAGGGTCCAATAATGTATTTCTTAGACTAAACAAGTGATCAACACCTCTATAAAGCACTAGAATAATTTTTTTGTGCTCCTCTTCCATCCCATCCATCCATGCAATTAAAGTAAGAATAAAAGTATGAATTCCAGTTAACTTGGGTTATTAATTTCTAGCTTACTCAGAAAAGCTTCTTTGGATTATTAATTTGTCGGGTAAAGGAATAAGGATAAGTTTTGAATGAAACACATAATTATTTAATTCAATCCTTTTTTTCTCAGATTACTCCAATAAAACATGGAATTGCCGGAAACAAGAATAAATAAATAAAATAAATAGCAGAAGAACGTTGATATATATGTTTGGCATAAGAGCAGAACCACAGCCATATAGACCTAACCCAAAAGGTGGTAGCATTTAGCTTAGCATGCGAATTCCGGAGCATTTCCTTTAGAAGGTACAATTTTTGTATAAATAAATAAATAAATATTGCTAAAAAAAAAAACTAAAAGCATTTAGCTTAGCAATTTCCCTTGCCAAGTGCTCCCTCTTCAATATTATTAGAAATGGAAAACATAAATCTCAGAATTTTTATGAAACAAAAACAGCAATTTTTTCACATGGATTGTTACTTGTAAACATTATTGAATCATCAGTTAAAGCACCTAATGTTGTGCCATCAAGTTACATTATATTATGAACAAACACTAAGAAAATATCACCGAGAATCCAAGGTAAACAAATATGTGATGAATCCTATCAATGCAATTCCGGAATGTTCAGCAATCCTACTTGTTTGAAGTTACCAACAAATGGTGACATTCGTTACGGTCCATTTTTATTTTTCCAAAAATGACGAGGATTGCCTATACTTATAAACTGCCCTATGGTCATATCCACTTATGTTCGTCCTCCCCTATTCTCCAGGCAAACAGACTGAATCATCTTTTGACATGAAGTCACACAAGGATGAGCAGATACATCAAACAAAGATCGGTGATTGATTTCAAAAAATGATCAGGAGATAAGGCTTATACCTGTAGGCAAGCATGAAACGGAACACAAATGGCTTAAACCTAAGTAATAAATTTCCCGAATTCGTTTCCTATAAACTAAAGCAAAATTCTGATACGAAGATCATTTGTGTGGTTGGGTTCCCCATCAAAGCAGACCACATACAGTTAAGAAGATCAAAAAATAGATTCCCTCAGGCACCTTTCTCTTATGTGCTCGTAGGAAGGTCAAAGAAGAAGGCGCATTTCACTTTGACTGAAAGTTGACCGACCCGTATGGAGGTAAACGCTCGAAAATATTCGCGCAACACTTCACAATAACCGTCACTGTTTCTCATGCAGTCAAACAAGATAACTCGGTCAATATTCCGGGGAAAAAAAACCAATCACTATCTGAAATCCAATATGCCAATTCAAAACCTAGCTATGAGAGCAGAACCGCAGCCAGCATGTCAAAATACTCCGAAATTCAACCCACAACCCATCACCCGTCCATTTATACAATACTTTATAATAATAAGAAAGGAAAAGGTTTCTCCTGTTCTAGTTCTCAAAGAAGAAGAAGAAGAAGATATAATTAATCAACCAAATCATTAAAATGTTTATGCAGATGGATGAAATAAGCACGAGTTCGGAGCACTAGATCATCAAGCTAATGAACAAATTTAATCAAGTCTTCAACTTTGATTTCTCAATAATTTCATACAACCATATTCGACATTAGAAGCTTATAAATACAATAAGTATGACCTTGATTTAGGGAGGTCTAAGAAGAAGAGTAAGTGAATACCATACGAAATATTCAATGAGGCTTCTATATATCAAATGTGAAGCAAATGATGGACGTAAATTAAAAAATAAATAAGAAAAAGTTCAAAGGCACTTCGACTATTGCCTACGGTAACCTTCCAGACCATTGATTAGTGCTTCACTTCAAATTTCACATGGCAAGTCAACATCAACTTGAACCAACTTATCTAAGCCAAGGAGCAAATATTACCGATAAATATAGAACCAAAGTTTTATATTGCTGCGCAAAGATTCTGCCCATGGTAATATATTTATCATTGACAAATGGTAGAGAAGACTCATAACATCCACATGATTCACAGCAAACAATAAACATGATAAACCTTTATGACAACACCAAGACTCGGAATAAGATCCTAGAGGACAATACACGAGCATATGCATCTATAAGATCATGTAATTACAAATGATATGTTCATTACTTATGCTAACTTTCTTCGCCATTTCAATCACAAAGTCACCATTCTTGTCTAGGTGCATGTTGTCAAATACCTCCTTATATGTTGCCGACCGACCAAGCACTACTACAAAAAAGGACTACGGTAATGGTTCGTAACCACTGCCGTAGCCCAAAAAATCACTGTCATAGGCTATGGCAGTGGTTCTTTAACCGCTGCTACTGCAGCCGTCGCCGTAGCTCTATGGCAGCGGTTCATCAACCGCTGCCATAGATAGCCTATTGCAGCAGTTTATAAACCACTGCAATAGATCGATCTATTGCAGCGGTTATGTAACCATTGCCATAGGTTATCTATAGCAGCGGTTACATAATCGCTGCCATAGGTAATCTATAGCAGCGGTTGACACCGTTTGCACCAAGAACCTATGGCAGTGGTTGGCACAAATATGATAGCAGTTATAAAACCATTGCCGTATATCTTAAAAAATTAAAATTTTTATTTTTTTATATATTTTACCTCATAAATATAGATATATAATATAAGAAAATATAATAAATATAAAAATTATTCTAAAATGCTAAAATTTTATTATCGAATAAAATTGATTATAATATTTTTTTAAAAAATTAAAATAAATTAAAAGTCTCCTAAATCTACATCATCGTCGTCATCACCGAGAGCCGAAGTCGAAGCCGGAGCTGGAGCTGGAGCTGGTGCTGGAGTCGGAGCCTGAGCTGGAATTGAAATGCGGGCCAACATATCCTCGAAGCTTGTGACTTCAAAACACATGCTAAGCATCGACATCTTGTCTCTCATGATGCCCTTTAGATGAGATGCGCGCTCCTTAGCCCATCTAACCGCGTCGCAGCATGATTTACCCGTGCCAATGCTTCCTCAAGCTCCTCCCGACTGACGACACCAGAAGTCTGTAAGGAGACGCTCATCTCGGACCAGTAGCTTGTCGACGTGTATCCAGGCCTGCATCGGATCCTTCCAAAGTGCTCAGGCCCCAAGACCTGAGACAGATGGTCATGGAGTCCAGAGGTATCCAGGCCATCGTGACCTACAACATTAATGAACATTCATCAATATAACATATTGAATAATAATATTAGTATAGCATCAATAAATAGTCTCTAATATGTACATTAATCAATTGACGGGTCTATCGTTATGCAATGTAATAAACAAAAGCAATAAGATATAAACATCCAAAAAATGTTATGCAATAAATTCTACAACATGAATTACATTCATAAATAATTAAAGATGAGCAACGGTCGTAGATCCAATCTCTTGCACGAACCTTGGTGTTAATCCAGAAATCTGAAAGAAGAACAAAGTAGATGATGGTGGCACCTTAGGGCTTAAAGTTGAAACCTTAGAGAGACATATCAAATTCTATTCGTTTAGAAATCGAGCCAGCTCCATGCCTGAGATATCTAGCTCCATGCCTGAGACATCCAGCTTAGGTCCTCTCCCAGCTAGCTCGATCACGGTTCGAGCTGGCTCGGCTGTGTGCCATCCCCTCGATCACTCCCTCTCTCGATCTCTCTCGCTGGCGACGGCGGCGATGCCGAACCCCTCCCTCCCAACTTTTTCATCTCTCGATCTTCTCTCCTCTCTCGATCTCCTCATCCCGGACCCCATCGATGTCGGACCCCCTCCCTCCCAATGATGGCGGCGAGGTCGGACCCTCCCTCCTCCCTCCTTCCTCTCTCATCTCCCTCATCGACGATGAGGCCGGACCCCCTCCCTCCCTCCCACTCTCTCGATCTCCCTTGCCGACGGTCCCTCCCTTCCGATCTATCGGCCCTCCCTCTCTCAATCTATCGGTCTCCCTCTCAGTCTCTTCCATTTCTTAGTTTCGGATCCTCAAAATCGGGTCCGACCTTTCAAGGGATCCATTAGGATCCGGATCTGGTACTTCAAGTATAGATCCCATCGGATATTCGAATTTCGAATCCGGTACCAGTAATTAAAATTAGGATCCAGATCTGAATATCCAGGTTTTGATCCAAACCCAATCCATTGACAGATCTAGTCCACAGCCGCCGACATGGCACAGCCCAAGGCTACCACCACGGCATGGCCCAAAAACTATGGCATGCAGATAATTATAATATTTATAATAAATATTTATAATATTTATTATAAATATTTTATAAATTATTATAAATATACATGATTAATAAATAATACTATAAAATTAAAAAAAATTATATCCTATGGCTATAGAGAGCGGGTCGCACCGAAAGCTCCGAGGGTCGTCCGACGACGATGCTAGAGGAGGACGACGGTACTAGAGGTAACCTACGAAATAAAAGTAAGATAGTGAGATAGAGAAGAGAGAGAAAGAGAAAGAGAGAGCAGGGGAGGATGGGGGGAGGGGGCACAGTGACGAGGAGGCCGAGGACAGTATGAGGGGCACGAGGGGGTCAGAGGGTGAGGTTGGGGGTGGGGGGCGGAGGTGGTGGGAGGGCGGTCGGAGATGGAGGGGGGAGGGGCTGCTGGAGATGGGGGGCTGGGGGGTCGGGGTGGCATGGTGGCAGGGAGGGGCAACCGAGGATGAGGGGAAGAGGAACGGTCGAGGGAGGGTGGGGGGGGTAGGAAGGTTGGGTGGGGGGTGGCGGGGAGGAGCGGTCGGGATGGAGGGAAGGAGGGGTGGTTGGGGGAGGGTTGGGGGTGGGGGGCCGGGTGGGGGTTGGCGGGAAGGGGTGGCCAGAGATGGGGGGTTGGGGGATGGTAGGGTAGCGGGCGGTGGGTGGCAGAGAGGAGCGGTCGGGGATGGGGGGCCGACAGGGGAGGGGGAAGGAGGGGCGGCGTCGATCGAGGGGGAAGCAGGGGCGGCGTCGGTCGAGGGGGAAAAGCCTCACCGACGATGGAGAGGAGGGGGAGAGATAGAGAGAGATCAAGCGCACATGAGAAAGAAAAGCAGAAAAAATTTAAAAATTTTTAATGTAACTTATGGCAGCGATTATCGAACCACTGTCATAGATCTACGACAGTGGTTATCCAAAATCGCTGCCATAGATCTACA
Organism: Cocos nucifera; assembly: GCA_006176705.1. NCBI lineage: Eukaryota > Viridiplantae > Streptophyta > Magnoliopsida > Arecales > Arecaceae > Cocos > Cocos nucifera. The sequence continues at coordinate 2,684,269 of QRFJ01000065.1, read as the reverse complement.
GATCTATACCAGCGATTTTTGATAACCACTGCCATAGGTTGAAAATAAATATTTTCTTATAGATTTTTTAAATATTATATAATTTTAAAATTTAATATCCATCTTCATCATTCATTATCTAAATAATTATCATTAGAATATCATCATAAAAGGTCACCTCGATCCGATGGCCCTTGCTTCATTGATTAAAAAAAATTGATTTCGACGATCATGAACAACGATGCTATGATTTGAAAGATGGAGACCTTTGATGGATCCAAAAACTTGCAACGATGATCTTGATGATGTTTGCAGCATACTATCAACGTTTTACTTCAATCAGATATCGTTATCATGATCAATTTAGTATGAAATGATTTCGACCGTTAAATTAAAAACAAGCGATCAAAGGATTAAATAACGTTCGATTATGAGATAATTTTTTAGTTAAATAATCTTTATTATAATTTTAAATATTTTATACGATGATGATAGTAAAATTTAAATCATTTTTGTATAAACTATTCATGTTAAGTAGATATTATAAAAGCACAAGCATAATAATCAGTGAAGTTTTAGAATGGTTATCAGGATACGTATAGTTTTAGATTGTTCCCCATCTCACGAGTTGAATTTTATAATCACCACCATAAAAAATTGATTAAAGTAGTAACCAAGATCATTTATAAAAAAAATTATCTCATAATCAGATACTATTTAATCCTTTGATCATTCGTTTATCATTTAACGGCTGAAAATAATCTATACTAAATTGATCAAGATAACGATATTCGATTGAAGTGAAACTTTGATAGTATGCTACAAACATCATCGAGATCATCATTGTAGATTTTCAAATCCATCGAAGTTCTTCATCTATCAGATCATCGTATCATCGTTCGTCGTCGTCGAAATCAAATTTTTTGGTCGACGAAGCTAAGGCCATCGGATCGAGGCGATCTTTTGTGATGATACTCTAATGATAATTATTTAGATAATGAACAGTAAAGATGGACATTAAATTTTAAAATTATATAATATTTAAAAATATATATATATAATAGTGGTTATAATTAACCGCTGCCATAAATAAGCTTATAGCAGAGGTTCCTACTAACCACTGCTATAGGTCCGACTTATGGCAGCGGCTACAATGAACTACTATAATAGATCGATCTATGATAGCGATTTTTTGTAACCATGGCTATAGGTTCGATCTATGGTAACGGTTTTCATTAACCGCTGCTATATGTAGGACCTATAGTAGCGGTTATAAAAACTGCTGCCATAGGTCCGACCTATAGCAATAGTTAACGAAAACTACTGCTGTAGGATCTATGACAATGATTTTGAAAATCGCTGTCATAGTATGCACTGCCATAGACTATTTTTATAGTAGTGAAGTTTAGATCCCTAAAATAATTTCAAGATAAATGAAAGCATATAACCAAGATGATTATCGTATAGAAAAAAGATACCAACCAAATGTATGCTGTGAGCGATCATGCTAGCTGAACCGCCAGTGTGAGCAACCCAAGTTGATTATTTGCGGTTCTTGGATGCAATATCTGACTTCTTCTGCCACTCTTTTCTCTTCCATTTGTCCACCAAGCTCCTCCACTTCATAGTGGACATACCATCAGACGGATTATCAATCATCTCAACCAAATCATTAGTGTTATTCTTTTTCTTCGCCTCTTTCCTCATAAGAAAAAGCATATAACAGAGCTGGGCTCCTGCAACAATCTCCCATACATGTCACACTAGAACGCGATCAACACCAGCAGCAAATGTATATTTCCTCTATAATTAAATAACATAACCATATCATATCAACTAATAAACAATAAAAAAAGTTAAACATTAACCTTTCAAAAATTAAAATGAAAAGAAGAAATAAATATTATCTAATGCATACCATGAACTCATCAAACAATATGTCCTTTATCTCAAGAGAATATTTCGACCATGTAGTACAACCCATAGGAAGATGATACAAGATCTTTTTCGAAACAAAACGAACAGCATCACCAGGATAGAAATTTTCTCTTAAACCAAATGAAACATAAAGAGGTATCAAATACAAAGGAAAAAAATTCTTAAGCTCTTTGTACAATACAAAAAGAAAAGTGAAATAAAAATCATACTCACGAGTTATGAGGAGGTACAAGCACTAATTTAATTCCAACCCGAATAGGTGCATCACCTTCTATCTATGTCAGGGTGTCTCTCTTTGATGTTGCGTTTGCTGCTACTGCTGGCATCGCTGATGTGTCTGTGGCTCCTAATGCTGATGTATCTATGATAAGTGACACCGATTGTGTCTCATGAATCAATGGAATCGTCACTGAGTGAGCCCTATTTGAATCCCCACCTACAAATAAGAGCAACAATCATTAAGAAATAAAGAGGTGTGCTTCTTGTTATGCAAAATAAAATAGAATAAAGTAACATAGCTGTGGATGGCGCTGGTTGTGTGTCATGAGTTGATGGGATCAACATTGAGGAAGCCCTACTCAAATCCTCATCTAGAAATAAGGGGAACAAGATTGCTAAGAAATAAAAAGGTATGCTCTACTCGAATCCCAATCTAGAAATAAGTGAAACAAGATTACTAAGAAATAAAAAAATGTGCTATCTATCATACAAAATAAGATAGGATAAAGTAACATACCTATGGGTGATACCTCTGGTGGTGTAGGACTTGTTGGAGGTGGCGATGGATCTATCTCCACACCTTCCGATTGCATTAGATATTTATTAATCTCCTCTGAATTATTACATGTCACTCTTTTACTTGTTCGGCCTCCTCTAGCTAATGAACAATAAGTCTTCTTGCCCCTTACCATGATTCACTGAAAATACATATTAAGAAAACATCAAAAATATATGATAATAAAAAAAAGTAGTACACATATAGCATATCAATAAAAAATTACAAAGAATATAAAGTGTTAATAATACCTATGCATCAATCATCAAGATCCATCTCATCTTCGCTACTTGAGTCATCATCATCACTACTTGAGTCAAAATTTGACTCTGCATCCTCTATCTCTCTAGTATCATCCTCAAGCTCGTCAAAATCATTATCATCATTATAGTTTTCTTCCTTTTCACTTTCTACATCCTCATCATTATTGTCGTCAACATAAATACGTACCTCCCTTACATCAATTTCTTCTGCATGATTATGATCTAAAAGGATTAAGACTTCATCAAGATCGCTATTCAAATGAGGAGAAATATATGATATTCTTGCTTCTTCATCTTGATAATAATTATCATCATTTGATCATACCTCTGTTGATTCATCATTGTAAATCTCAACAGGATATAATTTTGCTTTCACCTTACAAACTACCCACCAATCATTAAGCATTATTCTTTATTGCTAAATGGATATCGATAAAAGTTGGATGAATTATGTACATTGATCAATTAATCATCTAGATTGAAATCTGATTCGAGATCTGATTTGAGATCCGGATCAGATGAATGCCTGAGTAATCTTTTTTTATTATTAATTATTTTCTTTGTTGTTTGATGGATTTCAATAAAAATTGGATGAATGCCAGGAGTATTTTCTCATCTGAATATCAAAAAGGTATTCAAAATTTTATTAAGTTTGCATAGTGTAAGGTTGATAGTGCCAATCGGATAAAGTGTCCATGCAAAAAATATGACAATATGATATATCATCACATATCACTTGTTAAGGATTATTTGCTACGTTATGGTATGGACAAGAAGTATACTCACTGGATATGGCATGGGGAGGATGATCCGAATAAAGTTGTATGTGATGATGATAATATTGAAGATGATAGCGATGCTACTGAACCTATCGAACATGATGGTATAAGTTCATTATTGGATGATTAATATTTGAATATTAGCTCAAATGTATCCATGAGTACTAGTACATCTCAAGATAGTTCTGATCATAAACATAATATTAATGAGATAGAAGGAACTTCTGAATAGTTTGCAAAACTTGTAAGGGATGCACGAGAGCCACTTTATCCAAATTATGTAAAGTTCTCCAAGTTAAAGTTTTTGATCAAATTACTTCATATTAAAATTGTGAACTGATGGAGTCAGAAGTCATTTGATCAAACTTTGGTATTGATTAAGCAGCTCTTTCCAATAGATTGAGACTTTCAAAATTATATTCTGAAGCAAAAACATACATGCGAGAATTAGGACTTGATTATATTTCTATACATGCCTGCAAAAATGATTATATATTATTTTATAAGAAGAACGAACTGTTAGATATGTGTGCCCTAGAAGTCAGAATTGGCTGATACTTGTAATACACTTCTAAAGACAAAATTATAATTTTGACTATAAATAATAAAATAGATTATTTTCTATCATAAATATATATTTAGTATCTGTGATACATTCCTTAAGTTAATGGTAATGATAATTCTTATTTTCAAGAGTTGAAAATTTAAGACAAGAATTTTTATTATTAACTCATAAAATGCTTCCGACCGTAGGATCATCATGAGGATGGTGATTGATCTAGAATGTTGGTATACGATCACTTCTTTATAGCAGATGAGTCTTGAGTCTATGATGTACAGATATTCGTTAGAGAATGAAGGCACTGAACATGACCACCTTGAGCAGTCATAAGAAAGTCTATCTTCTCGTCGATGACTGGTTCGAAACTACAGTGGTGTATCTAATTTTTTGATCTAAGGTGCATCGACAGTTTACCTTAAGGGTGTTATAGTTTGACTACACTATGACTCAGTCTCCTAGCCATTCAAAATCCTGAGGTGTATGTTGGCTATAGCATATTCATTATAGAAATTGGATTGCACCAAGAGGAAATCTATCTACCTCGATGGATGAGGAGCAGCCCTATGATGATCATGAGAATCAAGTTCTTAAGCCCATGGCCATGGCAGAGTGAAATAATAGAAAGAATTTCTATTAAGATTTTCATATAGGACTTGAATCGAATGATTAAATCATATGACGAAAATTAGGATTTGACGAGTTCACCTTAATCCTAATCTGATCGAAGCTTAGGATAGAAGAACTTAATCATATAGGCAGCTGCACCGAGAGGGTCATTTTCAATTCTGATGGATTGCCACCATATACTTCTAGGTGTCATTGATGGATTTTAGGAGTAATTAGAATAATTTGAATGATCGATCATTCTAGTTGTATGAATCAGAATAAGTTTTAATCCATCGAAAGATATTTCGATGATGTCGATAAATCTAACTGGATCACACAAATAGGGGTTTGGATTTGGATATCATCAATTGAACTAATCCAATTTAATTGATTTGAATAAGATTTAATTAGGTTCAAGAAAATCATGCTAGCACATGATTGAGCCTAACGTTCTCCTTCTACTATCATTAAAAGTTATCTCGACTGAGCCAAATATGTTTGTACTCACTCAGGTATCTTTACTTGGTCTGACTAAAGTTTGTCTAGGTCAAAAAAGGATTATCTTAATTTATAAGATAAATTTGAGATAACACCTGCTATTTTTCATCACCTACTAATTCTTATCTTTTGACTTTGGTCAAACATTGACCTTTGACACTTAGACATCAACCCATGTGTCATGCACCCATAAAAGAGCATATAGGGGCTTATCCTCTTGCTAGAAATTGGAAAGGAGGGGGTGCATGCCTAGGGAGACGTGCGCCCATGGATAGGGACGACTGGAGTCCCATACAGATGGGACTCCAGGTTTTTCTTGGAATCAACTTAGATAGGTGCCTAAGACTCAGCTTTGATCAATCTTGGTGCCACCTAAGAATGATTTGAGGAGGCTCTCATCTGACTAAATCAGGTGATGTCATTCCACCAATCAAATTTAGATCTGATTGTACAAAACAACGTGATTGGTCGAAATGATGTGGCACTGCATGGCGCAGTAGGATCTATATAAACCCTATCTGTGCCAAGCTTTACAGAAGTTCTGCCTTAGCCCACGCCCCAAGGCTACCCCTCTCCCTCCTCCATGCCATCTTCTGATCATCTCTCTCCTCTCCATGCCCAAGGAAATTTGGGCTCCAGTTTGGTGCAATCCAGGCAAGAGAAAGGTAACAAGAAAGGAAGAAGGTAGCACTGCTGCAAGAGATGATTCTAGATCTTCAAAAGAAGTTTTGAAAATTCTCCAAATCAGATCCAGATATGATATTTGAAAAGATGATAAAGAAGAAGAAGATCTTCAGATTCAGTTTGAATGGATATCGGTAGAGGTCAGACGCTTGCGTGGCTAGATCTAGAACTTCAGGAATCAGTAGGATCATCACAGGATAATTTGATTACCCAACAAAAGATATAAAATGAAATCAAATTTAATTTTTTTATTTTATTTTATTAGATCTATAAAATTAAATCTAAAATGTCTTAGATCTAACTAGATTCAAATTTTTTTTTTTAAATCTCTCTCTTGATCCAATCAGATTTGAACGAATCTGATCCGAAAAATCAAAATTTTTTCTTCAATTGATATCAGAGTTAGATTCTAATAAATTATTTAGATCTAATTTTATTTTAATTTTAATATAATAATTAGATAATTTTAGATGTCACATGATATATGATTAGATCTAAAATTAAAATAAATAAAATTAAATAATTTAGATCTAAGCTTTACAAGATGTATGACTAGTTGTAAAATAGAACTATTCTATACATAGTCTTGCATGTTCATAATTTAATTTTATTAAGTTATAATTTTAGATTTATTTATTTATTATTTTTTAATATTATAAATATTATAATAAGATCTAAAAAATAATAAATAAAAATATTTAATTTTTGGATCATATGAGATATGATGAATGCATGTTTAGACTAGTTGTAGAATAGTTCTACATAATTATCTAGATTAAAATTTATTTTAATGTGATCAATTTAAATTTAATTTTTTAGATGAATTATGAGATAATTTAGATATGAAAATATGCATGATATGATACATGAGATGTATATAAAATATATATAAAGTTAGATCAATTTTTATATATGAGATATATGATGTAGATCTAACTAGTTTTGTAGATTTATATTTCTGATTAAGACATTCTCCTTGGTCGTCCGATCATGCGAATAAAGTAGGATTTAAATATCCTCTCCTTCTATTCGATGGAATGTTCTTATGATGTGTAGGGGTGCCGTGCATTCGTTCTTAATCAGAAATGAAGAACTTACTTTCTGCAAAACTCTAGATCCTAAAATCCTAGAATTTTATTTACATATTTTATTTGTAAACCTTAAACTTAATTAAGAATTAAGATTGTGAAATATTTGTTAGGTCTAAAATTGAGAATTTTAGATCTAAGACATATTCATAAAATTGGGTTCAGGCTTGGGTAGCTCAATTAGGTCTAAGCGGTTGATCAAACCGAATCAAGAGTTGATTAGATAGGATCAACAGTGCTTAAATTGACTAGCCTAATAGGACTAAATCTAGATCAAGATCAAGTCATGTGAGTGATCGATCAAGCTAAGACCTAATTAGGCTCAGTGGTTAGAGTCTGGATTGTGGCTAATCCGATTGATTCTGGCTCAATAATTTGGTGTCTAAGGTAAGTTTGGCAGATACGATCGATTGATTTTTAATTAGAAGCTACTCGACTCAAATGCATTCTTATCGAGTTAATGGCATATCCCTTCCACCGATCTCACTTACCTGGCCATATTTGTTGGCTCAGTCCTGATCTGAGGTGGTCAATAATCTGAGCTAACCCATGCCACTAGGTTAGTCATAATGGTTATGACTATGTCAAGTCTAGTTTAATGAGACCTAAATCAAATCTCTCTAAGAAAAGATTAAGTCTAAGGTCTTCCACCATTGTAGATGTGCGGGCCCTTTCCGGATTGATTGTTCTCGGCTGGTTACAGTGGTTCAGTTGCACCGAAAAGATGCAACCATGTCTATTAGGCATTGGATGCTATAGGCTGGAGGATGGATTGGGCTCAATATTTTGGATACGGTGAGAGACTCAATTAGGAATCCAATCTGTGCAAATGGTGGATCTGACTTAACTAAGGAGTGGATCAATATTTCGGACACGGTGAGATTCATGAATTAGAGATCAAGTTTGGGTGCACCATGATTAGAGAATCATTGAACAAGAGTTGTTCACTCATTGGCTAACCCATCACCAATAACTATTAGGTGAGGTGATGAGTCAGTTGGTAGGATCGCACCATCCACTAGAAATCATTAATCATGAAGATTTTCGCATCTCTATAGAGAAAGTCTAGGGATCTGAGAAAATTGTGGAAGCTAATTTATTTAAAAATAAAACTCTTAAATAAATTGGTCAAGTCTTAATTATAATATCTAACTAGAAACTTTGACTCTCTATAGAAAAATGTCTACATCCAATCCACTAGCACGTATCCTGGACACCCATAGACTGACCAGATTCAATTATAAGGATTGGCTTCAAAACTTCAAAATTATTTTGGATTCTGAGAAGTTAATTTATGTATTGGACTAGGATCCTCCCATTTTATCAGCTCGTCCATTCGCTGAACAGAGAGCGTCTCTTAAAAAATGGACGGACGAAGATAACAAGACCAGATACTACATGTTGGGCTTGATGTCTGATGAGCTTCAGTGCCAACATGAAGATATCAGGACTGCTCGCCAAATGATAGCTCACCTACAAGAGATGTTTGGTGAACAGAGTCGCATAGCAAAGTATCAAGTTACTAAACGATTTTTCAAGGCTAAAATGCATGATGGACAGTTAGTCCAAGATCATGATCTGATGATGATCAAGGACCTTGAGAAGTTCGGAGTGAAGTTGGATATGAATCTGCAGAATGATATAATTCTGCAATCCTTAACTGATGCATATGGGTAGTTCATCATGAACTACCATATGCATAAACTTCAAAATTTTTTGGCTGAACTTATGAACATGCTGGTTACTGCTGAGCTTTCCATGAAAAGTTCTAAAGGCTCAGTGCTTGCTATGGAATGGACTTTTTTTAAGAGAAAGTCTTTTGAAAAGAAAAAGAAGTCAGTGAAAAAGCAGAAGATGGAAGAAGGAAAGAAGAAAAAGACAGAGCTGAAGAAGAAGGCCACTGACAAAGAAAAGTATTTTCATTGCAACAATGACGGCCACTGAAAGCAGAACTATCCTACTTATCTGGCCACTCTGAAGAATAAGAAGGAGGCAGGTCCTTCTAAAGGTATGCTCGTTATTGAGTCTAACCTTATGGTTTCTTCTGCATCTATTTGAATGCTTGACTCTGGTTCTAATGCTCATTTGTGTACTTCTAATGTAGGATCTTGAGAATAGCAGAAGGTTGAGGGATGGTGAGATGATCCTGTGCATCAAAAATAGAGCAAGAGTTACTGTCATGGCTTTAGGAATATATCTTCTTCGACTATCATCTGGTTTAGACTTAGTATTAAAAGACTGTTATTATGTGCCTGCTGTAAACAGAAATTTGATTTCTATTTCATGCCTAGCACTAGAAGGCTATGTAATTAGTTTTCTTAAGGATCATTGTAACATTCTTTATGAAAGAAATAAAATTGCAAGTAATTTTCTTATTAACAATCTTTATCAGTGTTGACGTAGAATCTGATCGTCACCGAAATTGACTGGAGCGGTGGTGGACGAGGTCACCATCGGAGATCTACAAAACAGAGTCCCATCCAGAGTCGGTGGGGGATGGCTCCAGTAGGACCCTCCGATGATCAAGTCAGCTCTGACCAACATGAATGGAGTACTCGAGAATGAGTTTCAGAGCTTGTAGAAGAAGAGGAGAGCCTAGAGATCAAAGTTCAGAGATTAGCATATCTGGAGGATCCTTTTAATAGCGGAGCTTGATGGTGATGGCTGTAGCCACATGCTAGCGGGCTGCTCGAGGTTCGACGAAGTCAGTCTCATGGAAAGATGCCGTCTGCAGCGGATCGAGGGTGACAGCCATCGCCGTCTGACAGCAGGTCGCTGTCGCTTGCAGCGGACTGATGGTGATGGCTGCAGCTGTCTTGATGTTGAGCCGCTCGAGGCCGAATGAAGGATTGAAGGGCTTCGACGTGTGTCCATTTTGGAGGAGTTCAGACTCTGAAGGGAAAGCTTGGAAGGAGTTCAGCTCCTGTAGGCGTCTGGCTGAAGGTGTGCGGCTAAGGCTCAATCACCGAGAAGTTCGGTAGGAGCTCAATCGGTGAGAAGTTTGATCGGTGGACGGTTGTTGAGGAGTTCAGCCGCTGGGAGTCCAAAGGAGCTCGGTCGGCTGAAGGGACGGCCGCTTGAGGAGTTTGGCTGAGGGATGACCGCCAAGGAGTTCGGCCGCTGGAAGTCCGAAGGAGCTCGATCGACTGAAGGGACGGCCGCTTGAGGAGTTCGATCGAGGAACGACTGCCAAGGAGTTCGACGATGGAAGTCCAAAGGAGCTCGGCTGATTGAAGGGACGATCGCTTGAGGAGTTCGACGAGGAATGACTGCCAAGGAGTTTGATCGGTGGGAGTCCGAAGAAGCTCGATCGGCTGAAGGGATGGCCGCTTGAGGAGTTCGACTGAGGGATGACCACCAAGGAGTTCGACCGCTGGGAGTCCGAAGGAGCTCGATCGACTGAAGGGATGGTCGCTTGAGGAGTTCGATCGAGGAACGACCGCTAAGGAGTTCAGTCGGTGGGAGTCCGAAGGAGCTCGGCCGTTGAGAAATTTTGTTAAAGCTCGATCGCTTGGAGTTCAAAGAGCTCGACTGCTGAGGAGTTCGGTCGGCTGAAGGGTTTCGACTTAAGACCCATCTCCTGAAGCTCTTTCGTGGCTACTGATTGCATTAGGCTAAGCATCGAACTAGACTTCGGCAGGAACAGGGTTTATCCCAAACACTAGCCCCCCACTTTCGAGTTCGAAACTCGAAGAAAGGGAGTGCAGAAAAGATGACTGTCGAAGTCTTCTTCTAGACTCCGTGCTAGTTCAGGTCGAAGCTCGGGGGAGATCTCATTTTCAGCTAAAATTGATGTTGAAGTTGAAGTCCAGAGGAGATCCCATCTCCAACAGAGATTGAGGTAGGCCTCGTCTCCTGTGGTCGGGGTCGATGCGGGCGCTCGGAGGAGATCTTATCTCCTGCAGTCAAGCTCTCCTCGGGGGAGATCTTATCTTCTACAGCCGAGCTTTCCTCGGAGAAGATCTTATCTCCTACAGTCAAGGCTACCTCGGGGGAGATCTTATCTCCTGCAGCTGAGCTTTCCTCGGGGGAGATCTTATCTCCTACGGTCGAGGTTGAAGCATTTCCTCGGAGGAGATCTTATCTCCTGCAGTCGAGGTTGCCTCGGGGGAGATCCTATCTCCTGCAGCCGAGGTTGCCTTGGGGGAGAGATCTTATCTCCTGCTGCCGAGCCTTCCTCGAGGGGTGATCCTATCTCCTACAGCGAGCTTTCCTCGGGGAGATCTTATCTCCTGTGGCCGAGGTTGAAGTAGGCACTTGGGGAAGATCTTATCTCCTGCGGCCGAGCTTTCCTCAGGGGAGATCTTATCTCCTGCGGCCGAGGTTGAAGCGGGCACTCGGGGGAGATCTTATCTCCTACGGTCGAGCTTTCCTCGGGGGAGATCTTATCTCCTACCGCTGAGCTTTCCTCGGAGGAGATCTTATCTCCTACAGCCGAGCTTTCCTCGATAGAAATCCTATTCTCTACAGCCAAGGTTGAAGCGGGCACTCGGAGGAGATCTTATCTCCTACGGTCGAGCTTTCCTCGGAGGAGATCTTATCTCCTACAGCCGAGGTTGTTGCGGATGCTCGGAGGAGATCCTATCTCCTACGACCGAGCTTTCCTCGGAGAGAGATTTTATCTCCTGCAGTCGAGGTTGTTTATGGGTGCTCGGGGAAAATCCTATCTCCTACAGCCGAGCTTTCCTCGGGAGAGATCTCATTTGTTGCTATCGAAGTTGGCCCGGACCCTCGAAGGAGATCTTATCTCCAGCAGCCGAGGTTGATGCGGACGATCGGAGGAGATCTTATCTTCTGCAGCCGAGGTTGCCTCATGAGAGTCTTATCTCCTGCTATCGAAGTTGGTCCAGACCCTCGGTGAAGATCTTATCTCCTACAACCGAGGTTGATGCGGGCGCTTCGGGGAGATCTTATCTCCTGTTGTAGAAGTTGGCCCGGACCCTCGGGGAGATCTCATCTCCTTCAGCTGAGGTTGATGCGGGCGCTTCGGGGGAGATCTTGTCTCCTACTGCGAAGTTGGCCCGGACCCTCGGGGGAGATCTTATCTCCTACAGCTGAGGTTGCCTCGGGGGAGATCTTATCTCCAGCAGTCGAGGTTGATGTGGGCGCTTCGGAGGAGATCTTATCTCCTGCTGAGGTTGATGGTCTTTGACCTGCTCGTGTTAGGATGAGGTCTTTCTCCTGTTTCTAATACGGCGACTATTGACTGCTTCTTTCCTATCATCGCATAGTTTTTGCATTCGAAAATAATATTATTGGAAGGGAAGAATTTTACCGAAGGAGAGTTATGGACAGCACATTCCCATTTCAGGGTCGTGGGGGCGTTTCTCCTTTAGATTCTCTCCAGCAATAAGTCTCGGATCGGACGACCTCCTCTATCTCATGCTGGCCTTCTTAATTTCGAGCAAGCTCTTGGCTTTGTTGCTGGGAGACGATGAATCACCGATATACCAAGCTCCTCTTCGGAGTAACGTTGATGACGCCGTGAGGTGGCCGACCTTGTCATTTCTGGTTACAGTAACGTCCTTGGCCGATCTTCTCGTTGCTATATGTATATGTTTTAGTTTGTCTTAGAAAAATATGTATTAAAAAGGTGGTTAATGTCTAGAATGTATATATGAAGTATGGTTTGTTATTTGAAACTTCGAGGTTGTTGATGTGAATTGATGAGTTTAATTGAGATAATGGTTTATAGCAAAGATTTAATTGAAATACTGAGTTTGGTTTTGAAGAAAGGTTAAGTTTAGTTGAGATGCTTGTGTTGCAGATTGAATGATCGATTGACTTAAATAAAAGTAGGTTTTAAATAATATTATAGTTTAGTTATAGTTTAGAAATCTCCTTAACCTTTAGATAAGGATAGGATATGGTACCATCACTCAAATTTAGGGATGAAATGTTACATTCAGTACAAATTTAGAATAGCTATACTTAAATTTAAGGATTATATGATAGACATTAGATTTCAGTCTACTACTGAAGACTCGACCACATCCACAGATGATGAGATATATTATTAGGTGCTTGGTATGAGATTTCGTTATGTTAGAAGGCTAGGACATGAGATTAGAGCTCCCATATAGTCCAAGATTAAAATCCATGCTGCCTGCAATTTTCGACTAATGGAGATATAAAGACAGACTACTGAAGATCGATAGCAGACTGTTGAGTTGACTGCACGTATCGACGAGTACCAATTATTCCAAATACAGATGATGGAGCGAATGATGCAAATGGAGTTGATGATGTAGCTGATGAGATAACAATAGGTCGGTTTTAGCTCCTCCAAGTGCTCCCCTCTTCTGGCCTATTTTTCTTCTCCAGATGCTGATGCTTGATGGCCAGCAGCCTATTTTTGAATTTTTTTATTTTTATTTTGGATCTTTTATATTTATAAAAAATATTTTTTATAATTATATTTTAATATAATCAAATGATGAAATTTATTTATGGGTTTATTATGTGAATTTTTTATTTTAATTTTATAAATTATAAATATAAAATATTAAAAATATAAATTAATATATATATTATTTTTAAAAAATTAAATTTATTTTTTAAATTATTTATCATGTAAAACTATGTGTCGTAAATACTTAAATTATTTGTGACAAAAAAATGTCATCGCAAAAAGTGTATCATTTGCAATGGAAAAAATATGTCATAAATAGTTGATTATTTAAGACGAAAAAATTTCATCATAAATAGTTGAGCATTTATGATGAAACTTTTCCATCATAAATAATTAATTTTTTATGATAATTTTTTTTCATCATAAATAATTGAAGTATTTATGATATAAATTTTTATATTATAAATAATTAATTATTTATAATGTAAAAATATAAATTTTTATCATAAATATATCCATCGTATATAATTAAATGAATAAAAAATTTGATAAAAATTTTTCATCATAAAAAATTATTATTAGTGGCGAAAATCTTATTTTCATCTTAAAATATTATCTGCGATCCTAGTTTTTATGGTGAATTATTAGCGATAAAATTTTTTATCATATATAATTATTAGCGATAAAAAATTACTATTTGTGATGCTTTTTTTGCATCATAAAAAATACTTTTTATTATAGTGGATCTTGGTGAGTCATAAAAAATTTAAATTAAATAATTCATATTTTATTATTTTAATATTGAGGCTAATTCTATAGAAAAATGATCTTTTAGATAAAAAATCTTTGAAAAGGCCTCTTTAGTACTGAATTTATAAAATAGTGATGCAGATTGAGATTAAAAAATTAATTGAACATTAGTAGAAGTAAGAATCTCTTTATATGATCATCTATATGTATGTTTTTATACTATGTATGATGATGATTTTGATTTTATTTAGATATATAATTTTATATTATATATGTAGCATATGTTGATTGAGAAGGATATGTAATATAAATCAATGAATGATCTCTTAATTGTAAAAAAAATATTTGGCCTAGCCATGATATGGATTGTCAGTCACAGATCGAATCATGGTATATTATATTGCTAGTCTGAGCTGAATCATGATATCTTGATTTGCCACTTCAGACCAAAGTGCAGATATCTTGGTTTGCCACCACGATCCGAAATGCTGATATTTTGATTTGCTACTACAGACTGAAGTGTAGTTATTATGATTTGGCACTATGGATTGAAGCGCAGTTATTATAGAATGCCACCACGAGTCAAAGCATGATTTATGGTTTGCCAATCATGCATCGAATTATGATTATGATTAGTCCAAAATACTAAAGACAACTATTAATTGATTTAGATCATGTTAATGAGATATGGAAGATAAAATATGAAATTATAATTAAGTAAAAAGAGTTTTACTTAATAATATATGTATGGCATATCAGTTATGAAAATGATGTATATTTGATGATGTATGATGCATATTTTTATATATATCGATATTGAGTTATAATGGATACTTGACATGAGATTTCATGATTTATAATATCTCTTTTATATTGTTCATATTTTATTTTTAAATTATTATTATATTGGTATGAGTGTGTGGGATTCTTACTGGACTGTAAAGTTTACAATCCTTCTCCCTTTTTTTTTCAGAGTTGTGAGATACATAGTTTTGGATGAGTCTAAAGCAATGAAGTGATTTTATAGATCTAGCATATTCTTTAGGACCTCATCCTAAGAAGTATGCATCCATTACATATCCGACCCTAGTGCTAGATTCGGGGCATGATGTTAGTATTAGCCAAGTATCATTCCTAAATTCTTGGGTTTCTTATACACCTCCTAAAACGTATTCTTCTATTTGGTTTAATATTGCTAAAATGGGATCCTTGGTTCAGTATCAATTCTTGTGGCCAATAGTAGTGGTACTTCTACTAATGTGTTCAATTATCCATAGGTCCTACCTCTTCACTGAGTGTTTGGCCAATTTTCATAAATATATCAGCAGATTGGTCCCAAATGAAGCTTGATCAACTTATCTTGCTGAATGGTTAGTAGAATATCCTTTTTTGCATTCTTTATTTGCTGCTGCTGACATGATGACTATCATCGAAAGCATTCCTATTGCTCATGGCCAATGGTTTGATCGGCTAATTTGGTTTTCCACTTGGTTATCATGTTTCTATTAAGGATCTTATGCCATTGTTACTAGGGAGCTTTCAAGGCCGGTCAATTTGAATTACACTTATATATGGAAGCTAAAAATCCATATGAGAGTGAAAATTTTCTGCTGAAAATTAGTTTTTCAAAAACTTTCCACTAAACAATTGCTCTATCATAGGGGAATTCTTTCCACTGATATGATTAATTGTGACATCTATATGGCTGATATGGAGGTTTGCAATCATATAATCTTCTCTTATTCATTTGCTGCTACTTGTTGGAGAATTCTTGCTAATATATGCCACCAGGTTTCTTGCCCCCACTCTTTGTGTGTTTTCACACAAATATTATCTGGAGTTATGGTTGATGAAAGGTATAAGTCATTATGTGCATGTTTGGCCAATGAACACTCACAATGCAAGCAATTCTTCAATTGGAAATAAGGATGATTTCCTACAACCAGCTAAATTTGGAACTTTCAAAAGAAAAAGATAAAAGAGGATAAGAATTTTCGAAAATAGTGCTCAAATCCTTTTTTTCTCTTTAATTTTATTTTTTTATTAATTAAAGATGAGGTAAATATCTTTTATTTATAATAATAAGGTTCATCTTTACGTAAATTCGATCGGATTTTTCTTCTAATTCTAATGGAACTATTTCACCTAAAATATATGTATCTCGTAGAAATAATCTAAAAGAATAAAACTTTTCAGAATATAGATCTCGATTTCTGTATCAACTCTGCCTTCTGTTACTCTGTCGGATTTTTCTCGATTAAAAGCTATGCTCAGTAAAAATCTCATCCTAAAATTTTTTTTTGGATTGATCGGACCATTTCAGGGCCCAGATGAATGAATTTCATCCTGATTGTCAGGGGTGCCACCTCTTTAGTGAGTGGTGTCACGTCGTATATCTTTAAAAGCTATCTAATTTTTAAAAAAAAATCATCGAAATTAGATGTCGTATGACTAAGTTATGAATTCCAAAAATTTGGCTTGGGAATTGGCTTGGTGATACGATGAATATGCTTATGGATTCTATCCAACCCTATCTGTAGTAATCAAAATGGTCCACATCGAGTTCGATGATCCTTTTGAATTGGCAATAATCTTCCAATGCACTATTAGTCATCCTTTGGCATCGATTAGACAAACTTTTGATATGTCATCCTCCTTTCTCTTAAACCATAATTCAATTGATGCTCATTCAAGGTCCTGGGCTGTTTCCATCCGTGTCAATAGAGGATTTCTCTTTCTATTTCAGTTGTTTGGCAGCCCCTTCCCCTTGAAGTATTCAAATTAAATTTTGATGAGGCAATTTCTTCCAATGCAGCTGCTACGGCCTATACAATTAGAGATCATAATGGCACATTCACACAAGCCGGAGGTAAATTTTTGTCACATTGTCTTGCGCCTAGGTGCATGGATGGGCCTTCGAGCTACTATTTCCACACTAAATATTCGACATCTTTGGATGGAAGGGGATACACAGGTAGTTATTCATTGGATTTCTCAGGCTCAACCTTTACTTCGAGATATACTTCTGTGGACACAGCATACTAATCGGTGGAAGATAACACATGTATATTAAGCGGCAAATCAGGCGGCTGGTTGGCTAGCTAACCGTGCTTTGTCTCGATCATCATTCACATTCCAATCAAATGTGGTTCTGCCTTTTTAGCTGTGTACTTTATTGCAGGCAAATGCACATAGAGTTTCTTTTGAGAGACCTTCTTGACTAATTGTTGTGTGCAGGCTAATGATGCTAAATTTGTTCGTCTATTCCTCTGTTTAAACAGGGTGATGCTCTTTATAGGGAATCCAGGATCGTCCTTCAGTCGTGTGAAATTTATTTCAGAATGCTTTATACTACCAGGATGTTGCAGTTTCATGGTTTGATGTTCTATTCGGAGCTGCTTCTCATGTTCAGATGGATAGCCCGGTCTTCAGGATGTTGCTGCTGTGGTGGCCATATTGCTCCCAGGACTCTTTTGATTCCAATTTTCTTTTTATATATGTATGGGTCCGGTCTGTATTTAACCGCACCTAGGTTTGTTCTACCCTCACTCTCCCCTCAAACTGGCCCAGCAAGGTCTTGTATTTTCATGGAACCATCTTCTCTTCTTAAAAGAATATTTTCTTTTATCAAAAAGAAGAAAAAAAAAAGGTAGTAGTTGAACGAATTTTCCGGTGCAAATCTTGGAACCCGTCCTTCCAATGGAGATGTTCAATTCTATAACACGTGCCTTCGGTCTCGGAAGATGGCTTATTGGATACGGTGGAATCGTGTATAAATGTGCATGCAAGAAAAACCTTATCGCAAATCGTGCAGCACGATTTACTAAACCTTTGATTTACCTTATAGACTACATCACGGTAAAGCACAAATACGTACTTCATACTATTTTTCTATTAGCGATTCAACAAGCATCATGATGCCGTGGATGGCAGGCTGACATCAAGTTGGTGGATAAACTGGACCACTCCAGTGTCTAGAGGGCATCCGAACGAACTCCACACGAAGCCCTCGCTCCACTCGTGTGATCGGTCTCCGAGCCCCCACTCGGGAAGCAGATGACCCGTACGTGGATACTGGACACCCCATCCTCCACCTAAACGTTACTTTATGATCCTTGCCTATATTTCTACCTTTATATCTCATGACTTGATATGACCACCACCAAACACTTTGCCTAGCCTAACCAACAAATCGACAGAGAGACCACGACCATCTCGGCGGGCGGCTCCCACCTCACATGACTTCCCTGAACTCATCACTTGAAGCTGAATGCAGTTCCATCTCCAGCGCCGCAGTGATGAATAATAGCAAACATCTCAAATTATAAAAATACAAACAAATCAAGGAATCCACAAACAGTGATGAATGATAGCAAAATGGCGTTGCTATCATATGCATGCATGCATGCAGCATCACACAAAGCTTATCACATTCAATATAAACTTCATGATTCGCTCAATGGCTCATGAGTCCTTCAACATGGTAAAAAAACAAGAATAATACTAAAATTTTGCAATAATTGATGGAGTACATACTTTGTGTCACTATAATGTAATATGATTTTTGCTCAAAATAATAATATAATATGGACAGCGATTAGTGAGCTTGCATGAGTGAACGAACAGTATCTATCTAACTATCAATTGAACTTAGGTTAGCTAGTTGGCACCAATCTTCTTAAAAAAAAAAAAAAGATAAAAAAGAAAAAAGAAAAAGAGGAGGTCTTGTGTTCCAGTCCGGATGGTAGCATTGTACCAGCTTTCTCAACAGAAAAAAAAAAATTATAGAAAAAATACTAAGCCGGATGGATTAAATGATAAAGAGAGATCAAAATTATCGAGATGATACATAAGTGGGTCCTAAAATTAGGACCATGTGATTTTTTTTTTCAATTTTTTATTAAAGAATGGAGTGAGAATGGAAGACCGAGCATAGCAACTCTCATGAAGAACCTCCACTCCGTTGAAAGCATTGTTCGATACAGAGTGCCGATATTTAATTCTTTTTCATCAATCGATGGGTACATCATCTTCAATTTCATCTCAATTTATGGATAGATCATATATCCGTCCGCATTCTCTTCCAAGACGTTAGCGCATTTCCATCCATAAAATTATTAAATCTTATTTTTTATTCAAATAAATCTTCAATCTTGAATATATAAGACATGGGGCTAAGTCCGTTCAGCTGGACTATCATCTTGGTGATGACCATATGGCCTTTGGTCGCATTACTGGCCCCGTTCGTAGGTTGGCTTCTAAAAGGTGGGTCATACCTTTCTATCTCGAGCATCTATATAATTTTTTATTCGAGAAGACGTGTATATAAAAGGGCTTGCCGATGGCTTCTAAAAAGTGGATCATACCTTTCTATCTCGAGCATCTATATAATTTTTTATTGGCGTGTATATAAAAGGGCTTGCCAATGGCCATAGGTTGTCCACGTCACGCGTCCGGATCGTATCGGGATCGAATCTTTTGGGCCAGCCCGACAGACCCCGCGTGGTTCGCGCCGGCCGGTCGAGGTCGGACACTGGCCCAGCTTTGTCTGGCTTTTGGTGGGTCCCGCAGCTGCCGCTCCGATGAACGGAACCTCACCCACGTGGCATTCTGCTGTCTTCATTATTTAAGCAACTCTAAGTCCTCATTAACCTATCTCAGATTTCATCCGGCTAGCATTTGTAAACCAGAATGAACCGGGAACGGTTCACCAACCCCATCCTGCATGCACGTGAGATCTTTTAGGAACCTCTCAAGGTGGTGAACCTCAGGTTGCAGGGATTCATCAAGTATATGATAAGTATTTACGAGTTGGAGGTTCATATAATTGGCACTGCATGTATTTTAGCCTTCAAGCTTTCGATTTCATTGGTAATGATGCCTTAATTTGGACCATTATTGAATAATTAATCTTTGCTTAAGCTAATGGTAATCAAGGACGGCTGCTCCAAACGTGACAGCGATGTAGGTTTGCAAACTACAAATTGATTCATTAATCATGAGTTTCTAGGTCCCATTAAAGCATCGCACATTGACTGCTATTTCTTTATCATATCTAGTAAGAGTTTTGCTTACTTGGACATTTTGCTGGCTAGTCATGTTTTACTACTTCAAATCAATTGATGCTTTACCCAAGTATCCTTGCCGACATGATCTGCCAAATAGATGAAATGTACCATTCAAGATTTCTCTTGTAGTTGGCATCAGCAAAGAATGTCCGAGCTTCATGTTTACATTAATTTCACTTGTTTTGTCTTTCCAATGAGTGCATTTCAATCAAATTTCGAAGGCATTTAGTTGCTTGCCATGCACTTTAGACACGTGACGATTCGCTTTAGTTGCTTGCTCTGCAACTCAACAGGCGACCAAACTAGGCACAGGTTAATGTGGCACAAAATGAGCCACGTAGTAACTCTAAATGCTCCAAGGTGAAAAATTTACGGTGATTAAAGCAATGTATACTTGAAATTGACAAACGATATAGAAAATTATTTAAAGTCTTGTTGGACTTGAATCG
Organism: Cocos nucifera; assembly: GCA_006176705.1. Taxonomy (NCBI): domain Eukaryota; kingdom Viridiplantae; phylum Streptophyta; class Magnoliopsida; order Arecales; family Arecaceae; genus Cocos; species Cocos nucifera. The sequence goes on along the minus strand of QRFJ01000065.1, from coordinate 2,663,478 downwards.
ATATCTGTCACATGAGGGGAGTGATAGATTTTTTTTCATGGTTCTCAAGAATGCTGTCACCTATCTCTGCAAGTAACCCTTCCGTCCAATTCTTTTTCTTTTCCCGCAAAACCTCCTTCCAGAATTTTCAAAAGCAGTTCAGAGACTACTGCTGATGTTTGGTTGCTAATCATTCTCTACTTCGTTGTCCCATCTCTCCTTTTAGTCGATGTTTTTTCATGTCTGGATCTTTGGCACCCTTTAGATCCCTTGCATACATTTTTTTTGTATGCGTCTTTGTTTCTTCAATGAACTCGGTGCAGACTCTCTCTTTTCTTTTTGTTCAAAGAAGGTCAGCTCTAAAGTATTAATTTGCAGTCAGGTCATTCACAGAATCACGATGAGCCTCTCAATACAGCAAATCAATTAGTGATGACTAATACTACAGTAGATATCTTAGGCATGGGACGATATGATATTGGTCAACCCAAGCTTGTAGCGTTACATTTCTATCCGGCAGGCGGATCTTGCATCACCCAATGCCGATTAGCCTAGAGGCTTACACCAAGCGTCAGGGATATCTTTTATCGACGCGTGTCAAAGAAAAGGAAACATCACTGGAGATTATTCTCACTTCCATGGTTTGGCATCACAGAGATAGAGAGAGAGAGAGAGAGAGAGAGAGAGAGGTGGGATGGGGCTTTGCTTTTAATATTGCATAGGGAAATGGCGACCACGGGTAGGAGTGACGCGATGGGTGCCTGTCAGCGTGGAAACGTCGTGTCACCATGCAAAGCTGTATGTGGGTCCCGCTGCTGGGGGAGGAGAGCGCGAGGGTCTCGGGGGCATTATGTGGCGGGTCCCACCCCCACACACGCCAGTCGAGCTCCTCCCGGGCCCACGAGCTTTTCCTCCTTCCCTCGTCTCCCCTATCCTCTCCTCTCCCCTTTCTCTTCCCGTGGCCGTCCTTCCTCCGTTCCCATAAAAATAGAACTCATCCAAAGAAAGCGGGACCTGACAGCCGTCTCTCTCCACGTGAGGTACTGACACAGTTTTGGACCCCATGACTGTTTACCGTTGAACAAATATTCGTACCTCAGTCAGTCTGTGCCCGTCTGCTCATTGGCCTCTCCGCTCTCTTCTAGTTAATTTCCACGGAGTTTTACAGACATTCAAACGATGTAAGCTGACTTCTCCTTTAGCCACCAGCAGATGACCCCAGACTCGGATCAGGTCGCAAGAGCACGTGTCATGGGGTCAGACAAATAAAAGAGCCAGATGTGATATGGTAAGAAAAATCCTGCACAAATTTTACGGAGGCGTTGTGTCACTCTCTCGTTAGCTAGACTCGGCGCTGACAGGTAGCACCTAACATGCGACTGCTCATTAAAGATAGGCCCCATTAAAAAAGTTATATATTTCATATTATATATTTTAGCATTTGCAGGTAAAGTAAAGGGGAAGGAAAAGGTTGAATCGAGCGACCATGCTTGAGGATGATCACTCGTCTAAAGTTTGCTTTACCAGTGTGAAGAGGCTCGCCATTTTTGCGCGAGTCTTATTGTGATCCACATGGTGATCAGTAAGGTGGCAAAACTTTGATCACTCGATTAGATCTCTTAAAAAAGCTTTTTGTACCATTTTCACTTTAGTTATGTGGATAGCCATGCACATATTTGGTGTGACCTGCTAAATTAGTTGATGGATCATATCTTTGGTAAAGAGTTTGCAAGCAAACTGCAAGACATGTTCTTTACTGTAGCTCTCATATGATTAATCTACAATGGACATTATCATCGTTTATGTCTAAAAGAAGTCAAAATCTGTCTCTTTAGATTGATGTACTTTACTGTTTAGTCCATGTTGATTGAATAGTTTATTTATGCCCTCAATTTTGATGATTATTCTACGCTCCATTATTAGTCTCGAACGAGTTCAACTATATATGTGTAGAAAAAGTAGAACTTTATACAAAAATAGATATGATTTCTTGCAAAATAGGCACACTCTTTTATAAAATGCGTTACCAAATATAAAGTACTAGATATGTATGGTTAGACAAAACATGATGACCAAAGAATTGGGCTTATCCTACCTTCTTTATGAGTACCAATGTAATTATATATAATGCAGGCATTTTTAATACATCTTATAAATTATAATATCTAATATTTAAATCTCTTACTAAATAGTTGTTATACCAATGTGCTTTCCAAACAAAAAAAAGAAAGAAATTCCTTGGTCCATCAATTAGCATCCTAGATATAAGTAGCCATAATTTTAAAGTAATTGTCTATTTGATCCTTAGTTTTATTTTTTAGAAGACTTCTTTGTAAAAAGAGGATTACATAGTTTGATCTACTGTCTAAGATTTTCTTTTAATTATCCATTTAATCAGCAGGTAAGAACTACTATGATTTTATATGTAAAATTAGTGTCTCTGCAATTTTTTCGGTAGATTACTAAAATAGATATGACTTTTATTGATGGCTTGAAAAACTAAATCGATTGTCAAAAGAGAAAAATATTCACATAATGCTATTTGTGGACTCTATGACATTACAATTTTAATGTTTCTAATTATAAATATTATATATTTAATTATAATATGAAATGTTAATGTTATTTTTGTATTTGTTCTATACTTTATTTTTTATTTTTTAAAATTTTAAATGTGCAAGTACTTTACCAATGTATCCAAAATATTTACACAAGATGTTTGTTTTTGAGGTTTCATTTCAGTTGTTATATGGATCAAGATATAAACTTGCACCATCGGACGTTCACCTATTCATGTAGCTTATGTGTAAAAGTTTAGATATTTAATTTTTTAATAATATATCTATATATTTATATACTATATATATATATATATATATAGAAGTAGAATGGATTTCGTTCGGTCGGATCTCAGTCAATATCTAATCGGATTTTTGATTATTAAATCAGTATACATCTACGTGCATACGTTTGAAAAATCATATTTTAAAAAAAAAATAGGCATGCATCCATGCTTGAAAAAAAAAATTCAATTTTTTCAGAAGCCTTCAGATATTCTTAAGATGCCTTCGGACATAAAAAATTAAAAAAAATTAGAAAATAATTCTGCACTTGAAAAAAAACATCTATAGACATTTTTTCATACGTCAAATTTTTTTTCATATGTGTCTGATTTTTTTTTAAGTATATTTTTTTAGTACATATATGCAGATGCACGCTGATCCAATGACCGAGAATTTGATTAAATATGAATCGATTGGTCGAGTGGAGCTCTCTCTCTATATATTTTTTGATGTGATATATAATTTTTAATTATAATAAAAATAAAATTATTATAATAATTAATTAAAAATTATTTTATTTTTTTATTTGATAAAATGATTAATTTTTTATTTTATTTATTTATTTATTTATTTTTGAAGTTTGTGTTTGGATGTGGGGCAGGGGGTCGTAAAAAATCTGTGCGACTTACATCGCATTGCGACAACGTGGAACCAAAAACACCGTAGGCGGTTGCATGAAGCATTTTTTTTCCTCATCGATCCATATTGTTCCCGAGAAAACGGTGCTGGCTAGTGCGGCCCAGCGAGCAGTGCTCAAGGCGAGAAACTGTGCCAAGGAACCGCTGTAAAAAAGATGAGTCCTACATCATGAAGCCTCCCAATGGTGGAGGAAGTCGTCATATATAACCAACAACAGGGAGCATCTTTCCCATCACCATATCTCCAGCTTTATTCCCAAGATGCCCCTGCTTTCTACATCACTCTTCCTCCCATCTCATCTGGTCTTCGCTTCATCCGTTTTGATGCTCAAAAGAAGCCGTGAAGACTTGCAAAAACCACAATTAGATGCCGCAAGCTGGCAATGATACATAGATTACCACATGTTTCTTCTTTTTCTTTTTTTTTTTGTGTATGTGGGAGGGGGGGAGGATAAGTTTTAACCTCCTTAATAGAATACAGCAAGAAGGGAGAACAAGGTCCTGCCGCAGGGGGGAACCGGCGATGGCTTGCCGGTGCTCGCCGACCCTTCCAGCTCTCACGAGAATCGACCGAAAACATCATTAAGAAAGGGAGCACAGCGGATCAAATGGGAAAAAAATGGTCTATGACATGTGGGTCGTGACATATATATTATTATCATACGTTGTACAGGTACGGCGCAACCCACCAACCCTACATGTAGCGTTCTGTATCTCCGATCGGTATCCTAGATGAAAATCTCTTTCTCTCTCTCTGTATCTCATCTCCATCCTTCCTCTCGTATTCTTGTGAATTTTGGGGGTAACTTTTTTTCAGTTGAAAATTTTAGTTACATCTCTACCGCCGCTGCAAAAAACTGCTCCTGTCCAGATGATTTGACATAGGAAAAGAAAGCCACCAGATATTATGCCTTTCCCCTCTCTCTCTCTCTCTCTCTCTATCTTTTGGTGGTGGTTGCCATCCGTCCCATCTTCTTCCGCTTCTTCCTTCTCCTCTCCCTCTGATGATATATAATTCCATGTAAAGATTTCTCTTCCATCCATCTCCTCCCTTCCTGCTTTCCCCCACACTCCTCTTCTTTCTAGTAGTCTTTTCTTGTAGGTTTTTTTTGATTTCGTTGATATAATTTGGGAGGTCTGGACCGTCTGGTAGCTGGCGGTGGGATGGAGTTGTCCCAGCCGGAAGCCAACCCCAGAGGGGGGCGCTTCATGTACGCATCCTCCTCCATGGCCACAGCCTCAACCACCGCCGCCACCACCCCAACTACCGTACTGGTTGCACCCCCCACCACTGCCTCGCTTTCCATTTACTCTGGCTCAAACCCAAAGGCAAGCACTTTTCCCTATCTCCACCCCTCCAAGTCCGAGGCCTCCTCGTCCTCGTCCTCCTACCTCTACCCCCTCCCCAGACCTACCGACGTGGACGCCATGAAGGCCCGGATCATCTCCCACCCCCATTATTCGAACCTCCTCAATGCCTACATGGACTGCCAAAAGGTTTTCCAAATCTCTCACGACCTCCTCCTTATGCTAACAATATTAGCAGTTAACAATAACTTATATGTTTGTTAACAGGTTGGAGCTCCGCCGGAGGTGGCGGACCGGCTCTCGGCGGTGGCGAGGGACTTTGAAGCGAGGCAGCGGGCCGGCATGGGCTGCCGGGACCAGCCGGCCGACCCCGAGCTCGACCAATTCATGGTACTAATTATTGACCACCACCCACACTTGTTGCCAAACCAATTGGTTGTTTTGAATTTTAGTTTGAAGATCCAAATTGGTTAATATTTGCAATTTTAAATCGTGACAGGAGGCATACTACCATATGCTGGTGAAGTATAGGGAGGAACTAACAAGGCCAATGCAGGAGGCGATGGATTTTCTCAGGAGGGTGGAGTCGCAGTTCAACTCCCTCACCAATGGATCCTTCCGCATCCTATCTGGTAAACCACCACTGATACTGGTTAAATTTGTGATTCTACCGGGTAGCTAGCACTAAATGTTTTAAATTTTTATAATTGGTCAACATTTTAGCATCGTAAACAATTAAGCCATAGTTGGAATTTGGTTTAGAACATAAGCTTCTTGGCCTATACTTTCTCCTTCATATTGGATGTTACTCCACCTGGAAAAGAGGAGGAGAGGTGGTGGTTGCAGTGTTAGGGTTTCGGACACTTGGACTGCAACAGTGCAACGCCGAGGCGTACGGCCGTATGTCAGTATGCCATGTATGTTGCATATTTACGAGAGAAGACACCCTTCTCTCACGCAAGCCCGTAAACAGAAAAACTTGGTTGGCTTCTTGCCTTCTTCTTCCGTTATAATTGTCTGAACTGGTCTCTTTCTCAAAAAGGGAAAAAAGAAGGGTGTATGTTACTACTATGACTCTGGCCCTTTGTTTGTCTTTTTGATGGAAAACTTGCAGCCTAACACTCTTTTCTATGTGTCTAGATTTACTTTAATTCTTCGTTTTTCTATGTTCCTTCTAAATATACGGATGTATCCTATATAGTAACTGGAAATATAAATGGGAAAGAAGTCTTTCTCTGGCTGTATCGCGAGGCTATATATGGTAGTTATCATTTCCGTTGTATTATATTCTGTGCTTGTTATGATGGGTGAGAAGTGGAAAATAAAAGGGGCTCGTTTGGAGAGAATCTATACATGTATAAACAGTCTTAATATGAAAATATTTAGAGTGGAGGGAGATGACAAGACAGAGTTGGGTCTTAAAAAAATTGCCTTTTCCGTCGTGGACAAGTGCTCTTCTAGGGTTCCAAAGTATCGAGAATAATCGTTACATCACTCCCCTTGTTATGTATTTATTATTCTACTAATGCCATCGTACGCCTTATGCGCCCTTTCCCTCTCTGTGTAGTGGGGTTTGAAGCATACAAGAAAGAACTTTGGATGCTATTCTAATCAACTCCTACCCACCCACATTTCCAAATCTTTCGACTATCGGTTTTTGAGTACTTTTAAGTTGTCAGAATTCCACCCCTTTCGTGGTTTGACAGCACCCATTGGTAAAGTAGGTAGTCGATTGTGTACTGCCGTAGTTATATCCTTGATTGTATAATGTAAATTATTTTAGTACCTTCCATGCACCCTCCTACACCACAAGTAGAGTTCTATATATGATCCATCAATACACATGGTAGTAAGATTCAAGCGCTCATCGGCACAGACAGAGAGAGATGGGAGAGCGTGGTGCCAGACTTCAAGACAGTGGTGGAGGCGATTGGGCGTTTGGATGGGATGGCAGGTTTGCTATCTTTAGCCTTTGGGTACGATCCTCCATGCACGTGAAACCTTTTGCTTAGTCAGCAAACCATGGGATATCACTCATACGTGGGTGCTAGAATGGGAGTGAATGCCATGAACCATGGCCATTGTGTTCATTGTACTTTTGCTTCTGAGACTGCTTCATAGCTGTTCATTTGCTTATAGGTTTTTTTGTATGTAAGGGTGGTGGCTGGTCATGGGGATTCAAGTATTAGTCCTTGTGATTCCGGTACCGACCATAGGTTCAGCTTTCAGAGTCACCTTTTATGTATTGAGAAATGATCATATTGAACATCTTTTTATTTTTCCAGGAAATAGTCATTAGCGTACATCTTGTATTATTGTCACTAACTGGACTGTTCCAAGGTTCGAGTTTTTCCATTGCGAGTGTTGATTACCAAAGCCATGTGATAGCTTATATATAATTGCTACAGCTACCACCTTGTCAAGAATCAAATCACCACAAAATATTTAAGTACACTTATTAGCATGTGTACGACTTACAAGCATTTGAGAGATCATAGAGAAAAATAGAAGAGTGTCTGTTAGTGGACAATGGGGTATAGGGAGATGCTGAACATTGTAGAGAGTGGAGGAGAGAGAGAATATTACTGCTGTGTCATTAATACCATGGCATACAACTTTATACTTTTGAGGTTTCATGTTGTATGAGAGTTTGAACTCTCATACTTTGTCCAACACTCTAAATGTCTTGGCTTAAAATAAGACAAAACTTGCTATTCCTATTAAGACAAGTCTTTGATCCAAAGATTTTGATGCCATGTGCTGCTTCTAAATCCTATGGGAAATAAGCTACAACCATAGTAGAACTATGACTTTGCTTTGTCTATGTCCTTGCAATTGCCTTGCAATAGGACTTTGCATCAAGCTCAACCTTGGCAGCACTTCCAAGTGCAAGAATTATAAGTTGGTAATGTTCATGATTTCGTGTGAAAGTCAGGACAATTGACTCCGGCAATGGACATTGTCATAGTGTTGGTTTCCAACTTGAATGTTAGATGAGGCTTTGCATTATTCTTAATTATGTGGGATAGATTGTGAAGTTCAAATATTTGGAGGATATCATAAAAGAGCTGGAAACTAAATTGTTGTTTGTTGTAGCTATGAAGCTACTTATACTAACTAGTGCAAGATTGTGAAAATTTGCTTATAACTCAATTGCGTCTAGCATTTGTTCAGCACATATTGAGTGATTGAGTAATGCTTGCAATCTTGCCTTGATATGAAGTTTTTTGTTACACTATGAATATATGATAGCTGGACAATGTAGGAGATCTATGACCGTAGGTAATGTAAGTTGGAGTTTTGGAACTTACAGAAGACAGAGATCTTTTTGTAGCAATGCATTGTTATATCTATTGTTTTTAACATCCATGTTACTTCAATTTTGAAGTCTATGCTGGTCTTGAGTATGAATTTCATGGTAGCTATACAATCTTAAAATAATCAAAAGATGCCTTTCCAAATTCATTTTCATTATTATTTGGTTTCTTCAAAATTAATTTTAAGCTGTACTGCACGTTTCTACTATGTTGGAGGATCTTCATTAGGAAGAGCTAGCATGCTTTCAATATGTATAGCCATTACAATTTTTGTTAATATCTTTTTTGTCTCTTGTTAGCATATTGGACATGCAGCTAGTTTAGCTTCAGAGAAGGGACCTCTGTTGCAAGATTATTTGTTAATTAGTTTGAAATCCGAAATAATATCAAACAATTATATGCAGAAAAAATAGGAGAACGATTTACATGTTTCAGCCTTTAGCCTACGTCCGCGGGCAAAAATGGGGAGAGATTTTATTTTATCAAAAAGATAGAGTCCAAAGAGTATACGATGGCACAAATAACAAAAGATGGTCCTCTTTGACAAAAGATGTGTGATAACAATATATATTTATATTAATCCTATTTATCCATTTTGCAACACCATTATGATGTAGTGTCTTTCTAATTGTGTGATGTTTCATAATGCCTCCAGTCTCGCAGAACTTATTAAATTGATCCTCATAAAACTTCATGCTATTATCAATTCTCAATTTCTTGATCTTTTGGCTGGACTATTTCTCAACAAGTGTTCTCCATTTCTTAAGAATGTAAAATATTTAATTCTTGTGCTTTAGAAAGTGCTGGGGATAAACTTCGCTCCCATCGAAGTTCAGTCTGATGCTTAGCCTAATGCAACCGGCAATCACGGAAGAGTTTCGATCGGAAATTCTCCTCCAGCCGCCAAATTTTAGTCGAACTCCTTCAGCAGGCCGAACTCAGTGGTCGAGCCTCAGTCGAACTCCTCCATCGGTCGAACCTATCTCGGATTCCTCTAGCGGTCGAATTTCTGTTGAACTTTTTTGGAAGTTGAACTTCTTTTGGATTTCTCCTTCAGACGGATGCCTATAGGAGACTCCTTCCGGATTTCTCCGTCAGTCGAACTTTTACAGAAGCCGAACTCCTTTCGGATCTCTCTTTTAGTCGGATTTCTCCAGGAGTCGAACTCCTTTCAGATCTCTTTTTCAGTCGAATTTCTATAGAAGCCGAACTCCTTCCAGACTTCTCCTTCGGTCGAACTTCTCCACCAGTCGGACTCCTAGACTTCTCCATCAGTCGAATTCTATCCGGATTCTTTCAGTGGCATTCCTCCTAGATGATCCCCTCTAGTCATATTTTCTTTAGGAGCTCGAACTCCTATGGAATTGATATTGTCGAAGCTTTTCACCGACCAATGTCTGCTTCCTCTAAACTTTAACTATTGAATCTCAACGAATGGTCACTATCAGTCTAACAACCTCTCCTCCGTACCGAACTCCACGTGGCTCCAAGCGGCTCAGTACCAAACAGCTACGGCTGTCGCCATTAGTCTACTACAGGCGGTGCCCCCTTTCATGATAGACTTCATCAGGCCTCGAGCGGCCTGCTACCAGATGACTGCAGGTGTCACTATCAATCCGCCACAAGCTCCGTCCAAATAAAGGGATCCTTCAGATATATTTTTTGCAAGCTCTCTTCTCCTTTCCAAAACTCTGCTGAACTCTTTATTGAGCACTCTATTTCTGTTGGCTAGAAGAGCTGACTTGATCGTCGGAGGTTTTTGTCAGAGCCACCACCACTAACTTCGGATGGGATTTTATTTTGCAGGTCATCGGCGGTGACCTTTTCTTTCTCAACTCCAACTCAATCTGGCGTCAATCAGATTCTGTACCAACAGGATTGGCGCTAGAGGAAGGGTCCTCTATTTCTGAGGTACCCTTGTTCTTAAAGGAGTGCTCAGTCGATCCTGCTGACCTTCTTCTTGAAGGTTCATCTTCATCCTCTTTTTCAATCCCAAGAAATGCCTCAAGAAAAGGTGACTATCCGAAGATTTGTCGCTTCTACCGTCAGGTCTGAGCCAGATCCATCTATTCCTGCTCCATCGTCGGCACTTCAACCACCACCTCCATCGGCGGCCATGGAGATCCGAAGTGGTTTAATCCGTTGATGCAGTAGGTTCAGGGCCTCATGAAAATGGTGTAGGCCATATGGCAGCCTCCGACGGCGATTCCATCAGGAAATCCGCCATCAGGATGTCAAGAACCGGCATTAAGGAAGTGCATTTGGCCTAGCATATCCATCGTCCTTGAGAAGGGAAAAGAGAGAGCAGAGGATCCGTGTTCGGATCATAATTCTCCTCCGAAAGAGATCTTCTCCATCTACAGTCGGAAGCCATCCAAGATTTGCGATCGAGACGACGTCCTCGATCACAAACTGTAGGAGATGGACCGACGGATTAAAGAACTCTGCCACGTCGCTCCGGCTCTTCATGATGATGTCTGCACCGATCGTTCTTTCTCCGAATTATGCAAGAGTCCGTTCTACCGAACTTTAAGCTTTTCCAACTTGAAAGCTACGATGGAATTTCTGATCCGATCGATCACCTAGAAGCCTTTCGAATTATGATGCTGCTCCATGGCGCGCCAGATGTCATATTATGGTGAGCTTTTCCATCTACCTTAAAGGGAGCAGCAAAAAACTGATACTTAGCGTTGAAGTCGGGTATAATCTTCTTCTTTGACCAGATGAGCCATCAATTTGTGGCTCACTTCGTCAGTAGCCGACGTCTGCGTCGAGGTTAGGATTTTTTGATGAATATCAAGGAGGGAGAATTCATTCGAGCTTATGTCATCCGGTTTAATGCTGTTGCTTTGGAGGTTCGGAATTTGGATCGGTCTGTTACAATGACCGCACTCAAGGGCGGCGTTCAGAAGAGCAAATTGTTCTTCCTGGAGAAGTATCCTAGGAATTTTGTCGATCTGCTAGCCCGGATCGAGAGATATGTCCATGTGGAGCCTTCAAGTTGAAGGATGAAAAAGTCGTAGGAGACTGGCAGGCGGGTAAGTCTAGTAAATCCGCAGTTGATGGCGGATCGAATGAAGTTCGACCGTGCTCACGGACTCCCCTCGAGCATAGGCGAGCTTGAACTCCCTGAGCTCGTCATCAAAGAAGTTTCGATAGGAGGGCGCAAAGAAGTCCTCCATCTGGAAGGTTCCGCAACTACGCTTCCCTTAATGCACCTAAAACTCAAGTTTTGATGGAAATTAAGAATCAGCTATCAAGATCATAAGAATTACGATCTCTCCCAAAAAGCGCGATCGAAGCAAGTACTGCCTCTACCATCGTGACCACGGCCACGATACTAAAGAATGCATTCAGCTCCAAGACGAAATCGAGCTCATCAGGAGAGGTCGGTTAGGTCAATTTCTCAGATGTCGGTTTGAAGTAAGAGAAGATCAGCCAAGGGCGCTGCCGTAGTTAGAACCACCAATAAAAATGGAACAACAAGAAGATCGGCCGCCTTTCGACATCAACCCTATCTTCGGGGGATTTAGTGCTTCGATGAGCCGTCATCTCTCAACCTCAAAGCCAGAGGAAGCTTGCCCTAAATTGGAAAGGCTGGTCTGAAATAGAGATCGTCCGGCACGGAACTTATCGCCTAAAGAAGCTCGGAGGAACAACGCTCCCATGACTTTTGAATTTAGAAAATCTGAGAATATACTACCAGTAATTTTTCTTCGATAAAACTCCATTTCGGTATTATTGTTTCTCAACGCAAAAACTATGTGATGACAGGGAAGAAGCAATCAATAGTTGATCCTGTTAGGAACAGGAGGAGAACTTCGTCTTAACATGAGTAAGTCGAAGGCCTTCAACCTCGGCTAGAGATAAGATCTCCTTCGAGTTTCAAAGTTTACGTTAATGGAAGATAAGATTTTCTTCAACCTCTGGAGATAAGATTTTTTCCGAGCTTCAAAGTCTGTCAAAAGAAGATAAGATCTTCAACCTCGGTTGGAGATAAGATCTTCTCCGAGCTTCAAAGTCTACGTCAACGGAAGATAAGATCTCTCTCAACCTCAGCTGGAGATAAGATCTCCTCCGAGCTTCAAAGCTGGAGATAAGATCTTCTCCGAGCTTCAAATTCTACATCAACGAGAGATAAGATCTCTTTCAATCGAGGCTGGAGATAAGATCTCCCTCGAGCTTCAAAGTCTACGTCAAAAGGAGATAAGATCTCTTCCAACCTCGGCTGGATATAAGATCTCTTTCGAGCTTCTACGTCAATAGGAAATAAGATCTTCAACCTCGGCTGGAGATAAGATCTCTCTCGAGCTTCAAAGTCTACGTTAATGGGAGATAAGATCTCCTCCAATCTCGGCTGGAGATAAGATCTCTTCCGAGTTTCTACGTCAACAGGAGATAAGATCTCCTTCAACCTCCGCTGGAGGTAAGATCTCCTCGGAACTTCAAAGTCTACGTTAACGGAATATAAGATCTTCTTCAATCTCGGCTGGAGATAAGATCTTCTCCGAGCTTCAAAGTCTACGTCAACAGGAGATAAGATCTTCCTCAACCTTGGCTGGAAATAAGATCTTTTTCGAGCTTCAAAGTCTACGTCAATAGGAGATAAGATTTCTTTCAACCTCGGGTGGAGATAAGATTTCTTCCGAACTTCAAAGTCTACGTCAACAGAAGATAAGATCTCCTCCAACCTCGGCTGGAAATAAGATTTCTCCGAGCTTCTACGTCAACAAAAGATAAGATCTCCAACCTCGGTTGGAGATAAGATCTCTTTCGAGCTTCAAAGTCTACGTCAACAGAAGATAAGATTTTCTCCAACCTCGGTTGGAGATAAGATCTCTTCCGAGCTTCTACGTCAACGAAAGATAAGATTTTTCGAGCTTCAAAGTCTACGTCAATGGGAGATAAGATCTGCTTCAACCTCGGCTGGAGATAAGATCTTTTCTGAGCTTAAAAGTCTACATTAATAGGAAAAAAAGATCTCCTCCAACCTCGGTTGAAGATAAGATCTTCTTCGAGCTTCTACGTCAATAGGAGGTAAGACCTTCTTTAACCTCGGTTGGAGATAAGATCTCTTTTTCGAGCTTCAAAGTCTACGTCAACAGGAGATATAAAGATCTTCAATCTCGGTTGGAGATAAGATCTTTTCCGAGCTTCAAAGTCTACATCAACAAGAGAAATCTCCTTCAACCTTGGCTGGAGATAAGATCTCTCCCGAGCTTCAAAGTCTATGTCAACAGGAGATAAGATCTTCTCCAACCTCGGTTGGAGATAAGATTTCCTCAGAGTTTCTATGTCAATAGGAGAGATCTTCTTCAACCTCGACTGGAGATAAGATCTTTCTCGAGCTTCAAAGTCTACGTCAATAGGAGATAAGATTTTTCTCAACCTTGGCTGAAGATAAGATCTCCTCCGAGCTTCAACTGCAATGTCAATCTCGGCTGGAGACGAGATCTCTCCCGAGCTCCTCCGAGCTTCAACTGCAATGTCAATCTCGGCTGGAGACAAGATCTCTCCCGACCTTCGACTTCAACATCAATCTCGGCTGGAAACAAGATTTCTTCCGAGCTTCAACTTCAACGAGTGCAGTGCCCGAAAAAGGACTTCCGCAGTCGTCTTTTTTGTACTTCCTTCGAATTTCGAAGTTAGAAGTGGGGGGGGGGGTTATCGTTGGGGATAAACCTCGCTTCCGTCGAAGTTCAGTTTGATGCTTAGCCTAATGCAACCGGCAATCATGGAAGAGTTTCGATTGAAAATTCTCCTCTAGCGGCCAAACCTTAGTCGAACTCCTTCAGCCGGCTGAACTCCTCAGCGGTCGAGCCTCAACCGAACTCCTCCATCGGCCGAATCTATCTTGGACTCTCCCAGCGGTCGAATTCCTGCCGAACTTCTTCAGGAGCCAAACTTCTTTCGGATTTCTCCTTCAGACGGATGCCTATAGGAGCCAAACTCCTTCCGGATGTCTCAATTAGTCGGACTTCTATAGGAGTCGAACTCTTTCCGGATCTCTCATTCAGTCGGATTTCTACAGGAGCCAAACTCCTTCCGGACTTCTTCAGTCAAGTTTCTCCAGGAGCCGAACTCCTTCCAAATCTCTCATTCAGTCGGATTTCTACAGGAGTCGAACTCCTTTCAGATCTCTCCTTCAGTCGGATTTCTATGGGAGCCGAACTCCTAAGCTTCTTCGGTCGGACTTCTCCATCAATCGGACTTTTTCTGGACTCCTTCATCAGTCGAATTCCATCCGGATTCTTCCAGTGGCATTCCTCCTGAATGATTCTCTCTAGCCGTATTTCCTTTAGGAGTCCGAACTCCTATGAAATTGATATTGTCGAAGCTCTTCACCAACCAATGCCTACTTTTTTCGAACTTCGACCATTGAATCTCAACGAACGAGCCGCATCGAACAGCTATGGCTGTCGCCATCAGTCTGCTACAGGCGGCGCCCTCCTTCGTGACAGTCTCCAGGTCTCGAGCGGTCTGCTATCAGACGGCTGCAGCTGTCGCCATCAATCTACCACAAGCTGTCTATAAAAAGGGATTCTCCGGATACGTTTTCTCCAAGCTCTCTTTTTCTTTTCAAAATTCTGTCGAACTTTTTTTTAAGTACTTCATTTCTATTGGTTAGAAGAACTGATTTGATAGTCGGAGGGTTCCACCACCACCGACTTCGGCTGGGATTTTATTTTGCAGGTCATCGGCGGCGATCTCTTTTTCCTTAATTCCAACTCGATTCGGTGTCAATCAGATTCTGGACCAATAGAAAGTTCAAACTCTAGAAAAATCATCAATGAAAGTTAACAAATAACGAGAACTGTTTTTAGATTGAACATGTGCAGGATCTCAAAAATTAGAATGGATTTAATCCAAGGTACCCTTTGTCCCGTGGACGGTTGTGGCAAACTTGATTCTACACCATTTTTCATTGATGGAATGCTCATAAAAATAAAGCTTTATGATTTTTTGATCACACAGTAGATCTCGTTTGCTCAAAATAGACATAATAGTTCACTCATATGCCACAAATGAGTATTATCCGAATATGGATTTAATGAGGAAATTGATGCATATGAGACAATTTGCCTTTGAGCATAATAAGGGCATCCTTTAAAACTTTTAAAACTTCACCAGAATATTTAAAACATATGAATCAGAAGTACTCAAAAAATTTAAGTTCTTCCTCAAAGTGCCATTCATCAGATAAGGTTCTAACAATACCATCATGCATCTTAGTCCCAATGGTTCCTATACCAACAACCTTACAGGACATTATTTTCTATAAGCATTAACGATCATTAATAGGATGATGAGTAGAAAACCAATAATGATGAGGAACCATATGATAAAAAAATACTTGAATCAAGAATCCAAGCATGTTCAGGTAAATTGACTGATATTGAGAGAATAGTATTTTTTATCATATGGTTCCTCATCACTATTGGTTTTCTACTCATCACCCTATTAATGATCGTTAATGCTTATAGGAAATATTCTCTGCTACACTAGTCGAATCACCAGCATTGGAGATATTATCAGACATCCCCTTCTTTTCTTTGGATTTAGTATTATTAGATTTTTAGTGCCCTTCCTTTTTATTGTAATTGCATTTGTCTTTCTTTCTTTTAGATTTTAATCTGCCTCTTATTTTCTGAACTTGAATCTGAATTCTTCTTTTGATCTATCACTAACAATCAGACCATCCATTTGATTTTCGTCCCAAGTTTTAAAAACCCTTTTCTTTAATTCTCTTGAGTTCAATGAAGCCGTCACGTGTTTCATAGAAAGTGTTCTGACCATATAGTATGGTATCAACAAGATGCTCAAACGAGGATGGTAATGAACAAGACAAAATAAGGACTTGATCCTCATCATCAATTTTTACATCAATATTTTTAAAATTTAGAATAATTTTATTAAATTCATCAGGGTGGTTTTTAAGAGGCATATCGTTCTTCATTTGATGAATGTAGAGCCATTGCTTCAGATAAAGTTGATAAAGTTGATTTGTTAGAGACTTGATTATATAGATCCTCTTCAATCTTAGTCAAACACTGTAGCAGTTGACTTGTCTGCAATCTCTCACAGAATCTTATCTGCAAGTGACAACTGAATTGCCTCATGCGCACTCTAGGAGATCATCCTTATCCTACTCTAACAAAATATCTCTATCCTTTAATGTCGTCAACAATCCTTTTTAAACCAATAGGATGGGCATCTTCAAACCATAAAGATTGAAATTGTTCTTCACATTCAATATTTTGATCTCGAATTTTACAGCCATCATGAAGAAAAAAAAGGAACAGAATGAAGAGATAATAAAAATCCAAAACAGTTCTGATGAACAAACCCGAACAAATCTGAATCTCAAGCTTTGATATCAATTTATTGCAAGATTATCTGTTAATTAACTTGAAATCCAAAATAATAAACAAATCACATGTAGAAAAAAATAGCATACAACAATTTGTGGTTCGGTCTTTGGTCTATGTCTACGGATGAAGATGGGGAGAGATTTCACTTTATCAAAAAGATGTAGTACGAAGAGTATTTGGTGGCTCAAAAAAACAAAGGACGGTCATCTTTAATAAAAGGTGTGATTACATATATGTATATATATATATATATGTATATATGTATATATGTATATATATATGTATATATGTATACATATATATATGTATATATATATATATGTATATATGTATATATATATATATATATATGTATATATGTATATATATATATCTATATATATCTATATATATGTATAGCTACCAAATTCTAAAATAGAGAAAAATGAGCAAAATATCTGAATAAACCAATAACGTCCAAAATATATTGGCTTCGTAGTATGGGGTACATCAAATTCAAGCCACACTCAGCAGTCTCATTTTAAAAATATTGAAGTTGTTTCGTGTTTAACCCATCTGATTTTCACTTATGAAAACTTTGCTCTGCAGGATTCTTTCAGACTATATAGTACACTTTAATTGGAAGTAACAGTTTTCCAATTTTTTCTGCTTTTATAGATGATTTTAAAAAGAAAAAAGAAGGATATAGTCTACTTTTTAACTAATTGAAATGTAAAGAATCAATCATGATGCTGTCTTCGTTTTCATGTCATGTGTTGTCTTGTTGCTTCTGTTTCTGCATCTGTCTATTCACTTTTTTTTTTTTTTTTGTGTGTGTGTGTGTGTGTGTTAAACTTATCTTGTTTGTATATATATTGTCTTGCACGATGTACTTTTTTTGTGGGTTGTTTAAGGTTGAATTATCCAATTGGGAAGAGGTAAAATTTTTCCTCAATCTGCTTAACTTGAATCTTTAAAGGAAATTTAGAAAAAAAAGGTGATAAATTTTGGAAAGTAAAGTTTATTCCTGCCTTTGTTTTGTTGATGATCAATTGATAAATCAAAATTGAGGTATATAACTTCCATTTATAATGATGGGATTGAGGTCTATCAAGAGGATTAGTTTTTCCATAAAATAATGATTAGTAGAAATCGACACAAAAATTAAAATCCTTCGAAAGATAAAACTAAATTTTGCCATCTGTTGTTCCAACTGATTCTTCACATGCTTTTGGTCCTCTTTTTTTTTTTTCTTTTTTGGAAAGTAAATGTTTCGATTTGAGTTTGTTTCAGGCATCAAATGTTGGAATATCTACATGTTTTAATGCTCAAGGGGTTGGCACTTTCTTGTAGATCTTGAAAAGGTATCCAATTTGGGAAAAAAAAAAAAAAAATCCATCTCAATAGGGCATTGTACAACGAGGTTATAGGATCTAGGTTGGGCTTGGACAGGCTTTTAGAATATACAAGGTGGGTTGACTGGCCTGATTTCTATACGATTTTCAGTCAAATCCTGTAGGAGTATCCAAATTGGCCCTAAATGTGAATGCCTTCTGAATCATTCAGTTTAAGTAAACGTGAATACCTTCCAAATCATCTGGAAGACATATCCCTCTGGTTCATTAGTGTAAGTATGTTCAACATTGTAGTATTTCCATGAATCTTGTCGCTATAGTGCCACGATAGACTGGACCTGTGCATGCATTGATTGTCGGTTGCTTTACCTCTCTGTTTGTATGCATCGTATGCCTGGTCGTCTCATGGGAATACATGTGTTTTCAATCCTTATTGGGGCTAAGATCCAATTTTCTTTTTCACGGCCGATGTGGTAGCGCATGACTGCATGAGGCTGGTCATGACAATTTTCATATAACCATTTGCTAAGCATGCTATCTGCATTGCTTTGAAATAACCAAATGCATTGGCACTATTCTTGTGCGTTTTCAGATGCTCACTATAGATGTTTAATCATGAAAACATATTTTGATTGAGGTGAAAATCCATGGACCTTTTAAGGTATAAAAGTTATTATGAAGGTTGTGCCAAGGCTGCAGATGGACTGTGGCATGGCAAGTTTGGCTCGGTATAGACCTCTATTACTGTTAGGTAGCTTGAGCTTTAAGTTTGTCTCCTGGTACATTTTGTCAGACTATATATATATATATATAAATTTGAAGGTTTGCAAGCATGGTAGCTTCATCTGAAATGCAATTTTGGTGGTGACTGATGTTTGCCTGATGAGCTGAAAGGATCTTTTAGGTTAGCACCTTGGTGAAGCTTGTTGCATGTTTTTGGCTGAAGCTTATGTTCTAATTCGCCTTTACGGTAGAAGATAAATATACAAATTGTAATAGCGAAGCATGATTTCTAGGTTAATGAGCTAACAGCATTAATTACATTAGTGCAAGAAAGTGCATGCAAAGCTGAGATATATACCTTTCTTTTATAAATCAAAAACCTATTCTTCTTGAGCATGAGGTTCAATGTTTATTCTATACCTACAGGATTTTTAACTTATCTTGAGGTCTGCAGATTATAATTTCCTATCAATATTTATCTTAACAGCAAACCAAGATATGATTTAAAGTGGAAAGTGGAAGTAGGTTTAAATATGTTTGAAAGGTACAGGCTGATCCTAAGGTGTTTTCACCATGGAAAATATGGCTACCAAGATGACCGCGAAGTGTCTAATGGATGAAGTGGGAAATGAGAATACGAATTAGATGTTGTAGGCTTTTCAAGCACGTGTATGCTTTTTCCGATGTTTGAGTTTGCTAACAGGCCAAGGCTATATACCTGCGGAGCATTTTCTGGAGTTCGCGGGAGTTCGCAGGAGTCAGTCTTGAGAACAACACAAACCTCTTGCCAACACTTGAAACTCATAAATTGTAAATCAAAATATGACGCGTGTCAAAATGTTTCTGTAATTGTATCTCATCCCTCAGGTTTCTGCCCAGTTTATAGAATTCTTAGGGTTTTGAAGAGTAGATTGAAGCACCAAAGTTGCCTTGTTCAAGATGTTCCCCCGGATGGTAACATGTGGGTAATGAACATTCCTTGCCATAGAGAAGACAGCTAAAAGTCGGAAAACTAATATAACAGAAAGATTAATAAACCTACTAAAGATTTTTTTGCGATGGTTGAAATACCGTCGCTTGCTAGCTAAATTTGGTTATAGGATGCATCCTATAGAGAATATTACTCGTCCGTCCAGGCACTTTATATTCTTCGATTTGTTTGAATTGCACACATTGCATACTCAAAACCATATAGCAGATGAAACCCCAGTGTCCTATGATGTGGAAACTTTCTACTGAACAACAGTGCAGCATTTAAGATGAGAATGATGGGTAAAATATAAATACTTTTGCCTTATGGAGGTGTACCATCATGTAAACCTGAAACATGAAACTTGCTGCAGCTAAATCTAGCATTTATGGTTGGGACCAAGTAGTTGAGCTTCAAAGCTAGGTAAGGATTTTTAAATAGTGATCAAAACTAGAAGGTTGATTGTGTGGATGTAAAATAGAGTTGCAGGTTAATTTATTACGAGGATGTAGAGCTGAATTAGGTGCGCTCTTGAGGATGGCCTAGCAGACTTAGTTCAGCATGTTAGCGTCGCTCTCCAAATGGCAGTGGCATCCCCACAATATTTCAGAAAAAAAATGTTTATAGGGGGATTATCTATGTTTTGTTTTGCGCACCAACCCCAACCACACACAAACAAAATATTATCTTCGTGGTTTTTGGGGTCCATAAAGGTGATGCTTTATTGCAAATACTATTGCAAAGCAAAAGCTGTGTCATTTGGATAAATATTGTTAATCAATATGTTGGACCAAATGAATTGTCCTTGGTGTTCATTGCAAGCATGACCAAGTGAACACTTCTGCTTTCGTCTCCCTGAAAGTAAAAGGACTTGAAATGCAATAATAAGATAAATATGTAAGTAATATTGTTTTGCTGAGGATTACATGCGAGGTCTGGTTGCGGGTGAAATAAATTGAGGGAGAGAAGGATTGATATGGATGTCTTTAAAAGAGGACTCTGTGTATATCTAGAACAAAGAATGAAATTGTGACTTCGGTACTTGGCTGATCTTAAAATCAATGTCTAGATGATGTGTGACCGCTAAACTGACACCTTGATGTTTAATGTCTTTTACTGCAATTGTTTGACCATGTTTTGGTGCAAGAAGAGGCATGCTAATCTATTTGGGGGATGAGAAGGCACAATGATAGACCTTTTTGGGGTGGATAACCCCTAACTGTTACATGGGGGCTTTGTTCATCTTTTGCTTCTCTTTTAATTTATGAGTGATGTTCTACCCTTGAGGGATATGCATATATGTGGTGCTGCTTGTTTCTACTTTCCTGCAAGATCCACAAATAGACATTGATGAAAATCATCTCTAAAGACCACCGATCTGCATATATATGGATGTCCTACAAAAGATAAGGGGAAAAGATTTTTGGAATCTTAATTTCTATCCTCTCGAAAAGAGAGGAAAGGCATGAAAAAAGAGGCAGATTTTTCATCTTGTCTTTGTTTAATGCTTTCTTTCCATTTGATCATGGCCTATGACCTTTATTGGTAAATCTGTTTCGGTTCTTATATATACATATATTCACAAACTTTGATTAGTGTTCTATTATTGTTGAAAACCTCACAAGCAGATGACGCAAAATGGTGTGCTTTGTAAATGTTTGATAATAATATTAAGTTGTTTCTGTTCCATTGGAACCAATCAGATGATAAATGTGGAGTTTGTTCTTCTGAAGAGGACCAAGAAGGCAGTGGGGCCGAAACGGAGGTTCCTGAGATTGATCCCCGCGCAGAAGACAGGGAACTGAAGCACCATCTGCTGAAGAAGTATAGTGGGTACTTGAGTAGCCTGAGGCAGGAGCTGTCCAAGAAGAAGAAGAAAGGTAAGCTCCCGAAGGAAGCCCGGCAGAAGCTGCTTAGCTGGTGGGAGCTGCATTACAAGTGGCCATATCCATCGGTAGGTGCTCTCTCTCTCTCTCTCTCTTTCTCTCTCTCTCTCTCTCTCTCTCTCTCTATATATATATATATATATATATATATATATATATATATATAATGCTGTATTCTTGACAGCACCAAACCAAGTTCATCATTCCAGTATCAATGATGGGTAATCCTTGACAAGCTGAGCTAGATTTACATCATCATTCTTCTTGAGCAATCTTCTCAGTTAGGTGTATTGATTTTTCTCGTGTTTACAAATGTATTGTATCTAACTACTGGAAGCAAACGATGAGCAGGAGACAGAAAAGGTGGCGTTGGCAGAATCTACTGGCCTTGATCAGAAACAGATTAACAACTGGTTCATTAACCAAAGGAAGCGGCATTGGAAGCCATCGGAGGATTTGCAATTTGTTATGGTGGATGGTTACCATCCCCAGAACGCCGGTGCTTTGTACATGGACGGGCATTTTGTGGGCGAGGGCTTATACCGATTGGGGCCGTGATCCGGTCTTATATAATTAAATTTGGCTTTGTTGTTGGAGTGTCTGGATGCTAGGGAAATGGAAGTGTATGGTTATCCTTGTGGTGGCGAGTAATTATCATGATTTTTGAATGCCTGTCATCTTTTAATGGTCATAATTTGGGTGATGTAACTGGTAATCCTGCTTGTAGCGGTTATTGATGTGGCTACCTTGTTAAATCTATTGTAGTTATTGATGTAACAAATATATATACTACGATCGTGGCAATGTTTGAGAATTCCTTGATGATTTTGTCTGAATGTTAAATGTCAGGTGTGAAGTGATCTTCTGATGGGCCACGCTAATTTGGGCTAGTCTTCCGGACAATTGGCCTCCTCACAAGCAATGTTAACGTGGGCGGCATTGAAGCTTTAGAGCATGAGCTCGTCTTGTGCTTGATCAAGAAAACTCAAGCTTGGAATGTATGTGAGCTACTTGATTGAGCCGACTGTTAAGCCTTACCTTTAAAAATATTTTTGGTGGTCAGAGTTTTGTTAAATATTTGTTCATTGCTTCCCGTAGGTGGTGCATGGTTAATTGCCTCCTTTTTTGTGAAAGATACGTTACATGGCTTTGTTGATGCGTATCTCCAGACTCTTTTTAAGCTGGGCAAAATGGTAATCAGGTCGGGTCCATTCGCATATTTTTCTGAAAATCGATCTAATTAAGCCCTGGATCTCTTTCAAAATCAAGCGCTTACAGGAGAGAGAATTAAGTGATGACCATGGGCAAGGAGAGAGAATTAAGTGACCATGGGCAAGAAAGAGTGTCACAGAGCTCGTATGTGATTGGATTGTATTGGTGCTTGCTTGTGGGATCATATTCGTCAAGTATTTGTCTTGGTGAACCAGTGGCGTATGCGGTCATATGGATGCATCATTATATGAACAAGCAGCTGCGATGGACAAAGTATACTGTGATTGACGAAGTATATGGTATATACGAAGTGTATGCTTGCAGGATATAATTTGTCTATGAAGGCAGATATTTTTAAAAAAATTTTAATGGCATGGATGCCACTGAAAGAACATGAGGGATGAGGTTCTAAATTTGGGATATAATATGATCATGCTACTAAAAGATATTATTTTTAATTATATAAAATTTAATAATTATAATTGATTAAAATTTATTATAAATAAATATATTAAAAAATTTAATTTCATCATTCATTGATTAATTAATTAAAATTAATTTAGATTATCTAAATCTAAAATAAAAAAATTAAATACATATTTTAAAATTTATAAAATAATTGATTATAATTTCATGATCATTTGATAAACTAAATTTTAGGTATAAAACTTTCAAATTTGCTACACGGATCTTCAAGCTTGGATCCTCTATCGTTTCTAATCTCATTTCTTTGTAGAAGAAAAAAAAATAAAGAGATATAAGCTATAATAGCTCAGTAAATAAAATCTATGCTTTCATATTAGGTCAAAGCATAAATTTTTTCATAATAGTATAATATTAAGAAAATAATAGATAATACAAAATAAGATATTTCATAAGATATATAATAAAATAAGTCATACATCAGACATGTATACTTAAATCATAAAATTACATAAATATGATTCATAAATCATTCTTATTATGTATTCGTGTCATGTTTTAAAGCATTACTCTCTGATCTTAGTGATCGTGATAAAGCCATCATTGTTATCGATAAAATATCATAATTCAAATTCATTATCAACTTTATATCCGTTGGTATAGAGCCGTTTATCGATTGACGACACTTCAGTAAGACTATCGTATTAATCAAGAGTTTGTAAAACTTTATATATTTTTTTAATATATATATATAATAAAATTCATGCTTCATAAAACATACTATTTTCATAAAATATATTAATAAAATCAATGATTATAATAAAATATATTTTTTTATATCTCATATGCTGATCATTTTTTATAAGAAACATGTTTTCATCAACAATATATCATCTACATGAAAAATATAGTAATTTTAAAATAAATAAGGAGCATAAGATCCATTTATCTTGTTCATCCTAAATCTTTAGATCTCGTTAAAATAATCAGATAATTCTATTTAAAATATTAAATCATAATTAATTTTTTAATTAATTTAATAAAATTAAAAGATAAAAAAAGGTCATTAATCAGGTGATTCATCCGATGGACCATCAGGACTATCATTAATCAGGGTCAACATGAGTCCTTAGAATAAGAAGGCCTGACTTGACACAGAATCTATAGATCATTTTGAAGAGAGAAAGTAGAGAGAGAATAGCATCTAGGATCCCATCATGCTCTAGAGAGAGAAAGTAGAAGGATAGAGTCTAAGACTCAATTTTTTATCCAAATCTTAAAGCAAAAAAAGAAAAAAAAAAAAGTAAAGAAACCGAAGGACAAGAGAGTCCCAATTGGATTCTGCTTCTTTCTTTTCCGTGTCTGACGGGAGTGGGAATGGAGGCTTAATCCAAGCCAAATAGGGCCCATAAACCCTTGAAAATCCTCTTATAAGAGGACCTCCACCCCTTCCGTTGAGTTTTGCCGTCAGTCATCGAGAAATCATTGTTAAGCACCATGGATCTTTCGAGTTTCTTGATTTCATTGAGAAAGATCACTAGATTCTTTCCCGTTGGTGTCACCGAACTGAGGTAGTCCTTTCTCTTTATTTTTTTAGCCTTGTAATTATCGTTGACGTTTGATTTCGGAATAGCAAGCCGTCGATTTGAGTTTGAAATTAATAAGCTCTTCTATTCCAAGCCTCTTCTTTTGTTTTGCATTTTTAACCAATGCCCGTCGGCTATTGCCGTCGATTTGAGTTTGAAATTAATAAGCTCTTCTATTCCAAGCCTCTTCTTTTGTTTTGCATTTTTAACCAATGCCCGTCAGCTATTGCCGTCGATGGGATCTTTTCCTTACTATCATCTTTGGCTGCAAGCTCCCTATCTTGCCGCTGCCCTGTTAAGAGAGGGAGGGGGAAGAAGCTCCCCTGTTTCCACGAAGAAGAGAGACGAAAACCAAAAAAAAAAGAAGAAAAGAAAAGAAAAAATGAAAAAAAAAAAAGGAGAGAAAGAGTTTTATCACTCTTTCCTTTCTCCTCTCTATCTTTCTCTCTCCACTTTCTTTCTCTACCAATTTTTTTTTCTATTTTCTCTCTCTAGACTTCTCCTCTTTCTTCATGAATTTTTCTCCCTCTAAAAGTCTTATGGACCAATGAAGGATCTAGGTACTTAGACAAACTTAGATCTTGGTTGTTCTCAGGAGAGGTTCTAAATTTATGATGTTTAGAAAATTTTTCATAATTTTTTTGTCCTTAATCACATATCATTTTTATATTTATCCATGATTACGTAGAGATGCAATTATTTGTACTACAAGATATCAAGTGAAATATCTTGACTCTGAGGAGTTTATTGATTTCTATGTTGGGTCAATTATCGATAGAGGTAAGAATTTTTGTATACAAATACTTGTATATATGTTTATTTCTACGTTGCATAATTTTATTTTCTCATGATCGATTTTGATGGATATATGATTGTGAATATGACAAAATTTGCTTTTTATATATTTATTGATGGCTTTTTAGATGGTTCGGATTGTGATACTAGCTATTAAGAATTTTGAAAAGAATATAATATAATATAATATTTTTTGGTATAATTAAGATTAATAAATTGATGATAAAAAAAGAGATGTTTGGGCTAGCCATATTAAACTGAGAATAGTCTCATCATGGGCAGCAATAGAACACCGAGAATAGCCTACCATGAACAAATTACATGGTATGGAGAATAGCCTATTATGGGTAGATACATGGTATTGAGAATAGCCTCATCACGAGCATATACATGGTACTTTAGTTTGCCACCATGGGCTGAAGCTATTGAGAAATATGTTTCAAAATCAATCGTCAGCTTGTTGACAATTGAGCTATTTTATAATTATAATTAATTTATTAATTAATAAAATATATTTTTTGATATTTTCATCATAAATTTTTATATTCTAACAAACTTCATTATTGTGATGAAGTTCTTAGGACTATTTAGGCTCGATAAAGAGAGAATTTATCGATTAATCCTTAAAACTATTCATGACCAAATGGTAAGCTGTTAATAAGGATAACAACGTCTATCGAGCATAGGTCGCTGTATGCTATATAGGTTGGTTATCATCTTAACCAAAAAGTATGGAGATACTGGTATGTCATACAGATGAGATGCAGAGATACATTATCACTGAATGTGATCAACTTCGGAGCATTCTGCTATCGAGAATATCTCTGATGGGATATAGATATAAGTGTCCCTTAGATCTGAGATCACCTCAATGACTTGCAAGCAACTCACTATACTTTGGTATCGGACTAACTAAATTTTTAATTCAGTAATGAAAGACTTCTGGGCACAGTCAAGTACTTGTAAAGTTGGTGTATAATCAAGATGAAATTGATCACTCCAAAAGTTGGAGAAGAATGTATCACTATATTTCAATATAGCAAAATTTTGACTAAAATAATCCATCAGATGAATTTGATATTTTAAAATACAATGTGGATAATCTGATCAGAGTTGATAGTTAAAATCTGAGGTATCCTACAAGCATTTTGATCAAGAGGATGAATTATATGAAAACTATATCTACATGGATTCTAAGAATGTTGTTCTACACATTTGATCTATCCGAACATCGGATACCATTACTAGATAGTTACTTCAATTGGTATAGAAATTTATTCCTATGCTATCGACTTAAGTTCGGACCTATGAGGTCATACACATTAGAGTTCATGATCTGATCAGATGGTTATTCAACGATTAAAAATCATTCTAAGGTTAAACGATCAATACGATTGATGTTTAACCTAGTGCAAGTATTACAGGAGGATTAATTAGCAATTTGATTGCTAATTTACTTAATTTAGTTAAGCCAGGGGGATGAAATTAAGTCTAATTGAATATGATTTAATTAGATTTGGTTTGGACTTGATTGGATCAAGTTCAATTGATTTATTGGATAAGCCAAGTGCAAGGAAGAACTAATCCAAGTTCAACTAGGACTTGGGTCAACCCAATTTTCTAATTTGATTAAAAAATTAAATCAAAATTAAATCTAATTTAATCTAATTTAAATAAGTTCTTAACTAGTTTAGGATCTAATTCAATTGAGTTGAATTAATTTTGGTTTAACTTGGTTTGAAAAACCATATTTGACCAAATCAAAATAAGAATCCTAGTGAGACTAGGAACTTATTCTCTCCTTGCGCCACTTTAGTCCCAACGCCTGCATGCCCACTCCCTCTATTTTGTGCGACAAAAATCCCCTCTCCTTGGTCTTAATGCACGCCTACCTCTCTCCTATTTCTCTTATGGTAATTAGTTGTAGACCTAGTCAAAGAAGAAAGTTTGAATTTGATTTGAACTTTCTCTTGGATGGAGTTTTAGGAAACAAAAACTCCACCCATGCATGCCACCCTCCTCTCCCTTTTTTCTCTCCTTTTGTTTAGTGGAAAGGAAGGAATTCTATGTGAAAATTCTAGGTGGTCCATGCCTAAAACTTAGGAGGAGGCTCTCAAGTGTTGGATGCCCCAACTAGTTACCTATTTTGGTCTTTCTTAGTCTAAAAGTTTGACCCAAAAAGGACTCCTCTATATCTCTCTATATAGGATGAATTTTGGGCTAATTTTTGGAGATGTTCTAGAACATTGAGAGACCTTTGGGACGTGTGAAAATCATGGAGAAACAATATTAGGGTATGGGGATTTTATAGACACTAATTTAGGTATCTAGATGAGAAAATAGAGAAAAAGAAGAGGATCTTTTTCTAGGGTTATTTTGTTCATCTTCTTTCCTTCTCTTTTTTGAGATTATTTGAGAGTGTCTCAGATCTGTAATCTATCCTCCTTCTCATCTTTGGAAGAGTCTAAATTCAGAAGAAGAAAATATCGGATCGACTATCGAAGAAGGATCGGCACAGTACTAGCATACTGTGCTGATTTTCTGTATAGAACTTCTGATTGTTGTTCATAGGCTCATGTGGATGAATCTTAAAGGCCGGATGTGTGTACGGCTTGCAATATCATCCTCAAACTTGGATCAGCAAGTTAGAACATCTAACTTGCATAGGTAATAGATCTGATTTATTTTACATACCTGCATTAGATGTAGTGTAGATGCATGTTGATGTAATCAACATATTTTATTTTCTTTCTTATGTTTAATTTTTGATTTAATGTCATTCTATAATCATGTAATAGGATATTAGACCTAGGATATTCTCTGATATTAAAAAATTAATTTTGATTAATTTTAGTCTTCCACTATTTGATCTTAAAAAAGTTTTAAGATCTAGCTCTAAAATCCTAGATCTGGTTCTTTCAAAAGCACGGTTATTCTGGTTTGCCACTACAAGCTGAAATATGATTATTATGGATTGTTGGTCATGAACTGGAGCATGATCGTGATTAGTCCGAAATCTTAAAGATAACCATTGATTGATCCAGATTAAGTTAATAAGACATGGATGATAGGATATGGAACTACAATTAAGTCAAGGAGGCTTTACTTAATTAATGCACTATATCACTTTTAAAAAGATGGATATTCGATTATCTATGATGCATATTTTTGTATATATTAGTATTGAGTTATATTGGATACTCAACATAAGATTTTATAGTTTATATTCTATCTTTGATACTATTCGTTCACTATTTTTGATTTATTATTATATTGTATAAGTGTGTAAGAATTCTTAGTAGGCTGCAAGACTCACCCTCGCTATATTTCTCTTTTTTATCTTAAAGTTGCAGGATGCTCAGGATTGGCTATGGTTTGGATTCACGGATGATCGGATGAATAGATAGAGTATCAATGATACTTGACCGGATGATTGAAGGATAATTGAATTTGTAATTATGTAAGTTTTGACAGTTGATATGAAATTAGATTATTTTTATTTATGGATGTTGAGGTTGTGTCGGATTATTTAGGCCTTGTATATTCTTTAGGACTTATCTTAGGAAGTATGTGGCCATCACATATCCGATCCGAGTACTGGGTTTGGAGTGTGATAGAGAGAGAGACTGGATAGAAGTGGAGAGACTCTTTTTTTCTTCTTCTTTTTCTTTTCTTTTTTTTCTTTTCCTTTCTTCTTCTTTTCTTGGCCGAATAAGGGAAGCAAGGGCTGATGGCTCATGGCTAGAAGACAGGCAATGTGGTGGTGACTGTTGTATAGGATCTCTTGACGTTGTTGAGGCTAAAGGAAGAGTGGGGCACGCCTCCTTACTCCAAGCTTGGAGGCGCGCCCCCTAGGAAACCTTGGCGTGTGAAGATACCAGAAAGAGGAAGAGATGTCTTGCGGGGATCCACGAGAATCGGTCAGTCCTGGAGTGCAGGTGTGGCTTATGGAATATCGATCGAATATATGCCTTAGAGCTGGACCAAGGATCAAGGACGACTAAGAGGGTCGTACCGAGGAGAGGGCAACTTTGATGCAAAGATTGCCAGTTGGATATATTTACTTGATGGACAGACTTGGATGCCGATATCATAGTAGTGCACTAGGTGCGAGCAAGCTGTGGATAGTAGGTATTGGGCTGTATGCTCATGAACCTTTCGGATCGTGGTAGTGTGTAGTGATGTGCGAATAGATCGAGAATATTATCGTATGGTATGGTCGAAGATGGGAAGGCATATCAAGGATGCAAGATCATAGAAGCTTATAGGAGAACTTGGATAAAAAAATCTAAGAGGGCTCAGATGTGCTCGATCGACTGTAGCTTCAAAGAGCTGCAGGACATATCGGTTTGGCAAGTTTAGTTGGATGGCACTGGAGATGGATTGCCTAAGCCTTATGCATTGCAGTGGTATTGCATGGTCGTACTGTGGGGATTTGGTCTGTGTTGTACTGAAGGACAACCTGATGGATTGCAGATTAATGGCATAGTGGTTTGCCAATGGCATGAAAGTATGCTGAGGATAGGGACATCTTAGATGAGTAGTACTTGGTTTGAGGGCAAAGTCTAATGTTAGCACAGAGGTGCAAAGCTGCGGCGCACTCTTGAAAAGAGTCTATATTCAGGCATAGAGATGCGTATGAGTATTGGAGTTGACTCGAGGGGTCGGATTGCTTGCAGGCACTTCAGGATGTCGCATGTGTCTAGTGCAATAGAGTTATCAGACTGAGGCATAGAGGGGTACTCTTGACTTATATGGCTGGATTGCTGTGTAGTTATTGGTATGTCCGAAGGAAGAACTCAGAAGGGTTGGCTTTGGTGTGAGGGATACTGGGGTGCCACATGGGTGTTTGGATAAGAAAACACTCACCCCATGATAGTTGGTATTAGAGCCAAAGGTTGGCTAAGTCGAAGGTCGAAGTTATTGTTGTTGTTGGCTTCTGATATGGGTGGTATTAGATTATAAGCATTTGGCTATAGATGCGGGGGTATCCAAAGTAGTGAAGAGACCTAGAGAAATTGAAGTCTAGTTGGAAGGAGCTGGATGTCTGAGTCTGTTGTGGATTTCAACAACTCAGAGTGGGGAAGCATGTTGTAGGATAATATGCTCGGTGCTCAATGATTAAGATTGCTCATTGGCTGCACAACTGGATGAAAACCTATTGAAGTGAAGGTCTACTAGTTTGTGGCTAAAGCAAAAAATTTAGGATGAAAAGTACTCATGAATGCTGAAGCACTTGAGCTGTATGCAAAGTTGCATGGCAGAATATCTTAAGAGACTAGAATCTCCAAAGAAGCAAAGTTGGATAAATATATTGAGATATGAGGGTGTGTCTATAGTGCAAGAAAAGATGTAGCATCTGAATTTAAAAGTGCAGGTTAAGGTGAAAACTTGGAGAGTCAAGAGACTCAGGTGCACAAAGATGTGGGAAGCATTGGAAAGAGTTATCTCTTGTATGGGTGATTGTGGAGCTAAAGCACTTGAATGGCAAGAAATAAAATAATCAAACTCAATGGAACTACTTTCAAGGTGAAGGCATTGGAAAGCAGAGGTATTAGGGGCAGATATTTGGCCGAGGGTGCTTACTCATAGCATCGACATGCAATGTCAGGTTGTAGGAGATGAAGCACAAGGATTGTTCGGTATTGGCCAGATTGGTTGTAGGGTAAATCAGATTGGTCATACTATGAGGCATGATAAAGCTCAGATGTCTGATGCAAGAGGGTGTCGAGGTATTGGAGTCACAGGAGTGAGGTAGGCCACTGGGGTTGCCTTGCATTGGTACTACAAACTCAGAGTGAAGACACAAAGGCAGTTAGAATAGGCTAAGGATTATAGAAAATAGGATGAGCAATTGGTTCTATAGAAGCAGATTGGTGGAGCTCGGAGTGAAGACTGTTATATTGAGGTACTCAAGCAAAATGGAAAGTGACCTTGATCGGATATAAGGGTCCCACTTGGTAGCATCTATGGTTTGCGTTGGTATGGGACGATGCAGAGTTATGGAGGCGACTTGTTAGTACTTGGCATCGATAGGGTGGGGTAGAGTCCGAATGCATGGTGCTACAGAGAAAGATGGAAATACCATAAGGCTGCAGGATGGGTATGAAATAAGGCTAGGCGTTTGGAGGTGAGTTGCTAGAGGGGACTCATGTGGAGGACTGCTTCAAGATCCAGATGGATATGAGTTAAGCCTTAGAGGTAATCTAAGGAGAGTTGTTTGGTATTGCTGGCAAGTGGATCACACTTTGGTGGAAGAAGTGGCTGCTCTTAGATTGGATAGATCGGGAGTAAAGCCTTAGAAGAGTCCGAGGAGTGCCACAAAGTTCAGTGGGAGTTAATGGTCAAAGGACCACAGTGCTTAGCGGATGCAGTAGCCGCTCTCAGATGAAAATTAGGAGTCAAGCCTTGGATGGTTCTGAGGAGTGCCATGCAGTTGGAAGGTCAGATGACCAGAAGTGTATGACAGAAGTAGAAGCTAATGTCAGGGATGAAAATGATTGGATTCTATGGAAGAGTCAGCATGGTATGGACGATGTATTCTCAATGGTGGAGAAAAGATCGAGGACATCAAGACAATGGGGCTCTAACTTGAGGAACTGTGGTAATGGAGGCTTGGTCATGGTGTCCATTGGTCAAAAAGTGGTTTGGACGTCGACGAGGGCATCGACAGCTTGAGTGGGGGAGAATTATCATGGGCTTGTTTGCAGGCTTGTCATAAGGGGTGCTGGCATGGGCGTGGCACGATGCTGCGAAAGATTTTGGCTTCATTGGGTTGCCATGAAAATACAATGCTGCTCGATACTTTGAAACCCCCGAGGTGGAGATTCGGTAGATGCCTTCCTAGGGTATTGAGGAGGGGCGTGGAGCTTCGATCGCGTCCCGACTTTCCCATGGCCCATAGGAGACGGGTTCGCCGTGGCATGATTGCGGGGCAATGGTGGTGCCACGCCCAAATAGTCTTGTGTGCAGGCATTCGAGGTAATGCTGGTCAGATGAGCTGGCCACATTATGCAGGATGGGAATTTTCAAGAGATCTTATCCTTGAGGAATTGCCTGGGCTACTCTATACATTCTTGATCTCTGAGATGAAGCAAAGAGGTGATAGAGGACCAGTCAGACAAGGGTGTGGCCTACCCAAATAGGCAAGTCTCGTGAGCATCGCGAGCGAGATGGCTTATAAAGATTCATGGGAATCGATCGATCGTGGAGGGCAAGTGTGGCTTATGGAATATCGATTGAATATATGCCTTGGAGCTGGGCTAAGGATCAAGGATGGCGAAGAGGGTCGTGCTGAGGATAGGGCAGCTTTGATGCAAGAATTATCGATTGAATATATTTACTTGATGGGTAGACTTGGATGCCGATATCATGGCAGTGCACTAGGTGCGAGCAAGGCATGGATAGCAGATGTTGGACGGTATGACCATGAACCTTTCGGATCGTGGCAGTGCGTAGTGATGTGTGAATAGGTTGAGAACATTATCATACGGTATGGTCGAAGACGAGAAGGCATATCAAAGATGCAAGATCGGGATCGCGGCACAGGAGCTTATAGAAAAACTTGGATAAAGAAATCTGAGAGGGCTCGAATGTGCTCGATCGATTGTAGCTTGGAAGAGCTGCAGGACATATCGACTTGGCAAGTTTAGCTGGGCAGCACTGAAGATGGATTGCTTGAGCCTCATGCATTACAGTGGCATTGCATGGTCGTGTTGTGGGGATTTGGTCTATGTTGTACTGAAGAAAATCTGATAGGTTGTAGATCAGTGGCATAGTGGTCTATCATGGCATGAAAATATGCTGAGGATAGAGACATCTTGAGTGAGTAGTACTTGGCTTGAGGGCAAAGCCTAATATTAGCACAGAGGTGCTGAGTTGCAGAGTACTCTTGGAAAGAGTTTATATTCAAGCATGGAGGTACGTATGAGTATTGTGGTCGACTCAAGAGGTTGGATTGCTTAAGGTCACTTGAGGATGTCGCATGTGTCTAATGCAACATAATTGCTAGGCGGAGGCATAAAGGAGTACGCTTGACTTATGTGGATGGACTGCTGCATACTTATTGGTATGTCCAAGGAAAGGACTCAGGAGGGCTGGTCTTGGTGCGTGGAATACTAGGGCGTCATATGGGTGTTTGAGTAAAAAATACTACTACCAAAAAGGATTACGGCAGTGGTTCGTAACTGCTACCGTAGTCCAAAAAACTACTATCATAAGCTATGACAGCGGTTTTCTAATCGTTGCTACTACGGCCGTCACCGTAACTCTTTGGCAGCGATTGTTAAAATCGCTGTCATAGATAGCCTATTGCAGCGATTTATAAATCGCTGCAATAGATCGACCTATAGCAGTGGTTATGTGTGTCATAAGTTATTTATAGCAGCAGTTACATAACCATTGCCATAGATAATCTATAGTAGCAATTTTTTAATCGCTGCCATAGGTCTAATGCAGTGATTGACACCGTTTACACCAGAGATCTATGGCAGCAGTTGGCACGGATATAACAGTGGTTATAAAATTACTGTCGTAGATCTTAAATATTAAAAAAATAAAATTTTTATTTTTGTATATATTTTACCTGATAAATATAGATATATAACATAAAAAAATATAATAAATATAAAAATTATTCTAAAATATTAAAATTTTATTATCAAATAAAATTTATTATAATATTTTTTAAAAAATAAAATATATTAAAAGTCTCCCAAATCTACATCATCGTCGTTGTCATCATCATCGAAAGTCGGAGCTGGAGCTAGAGCCGGAGTTGGAGTTGAAGCTGGAGCTGGAGCCGGAGCTAGAGTTGGAGCTGGAGTTGGAGCTTGAGCTGAAATATGGAGCAACATAACCTCGAAATTCATAACTTCAAAATGCATGCTGAGCATCGACATCATGTCTTTCACGATGCCCTCCAGATGAGATGCACGCTCCTCAGCCCGATCTGCCCACGTCGCAGCATGATCTGTCCGTGCCAACGCCTCCTCAAGCTCCTTCCGACTGACGACACCAGAAGTCTGTGAGGAGATGCTCGCCTTGGATTAGTAGTTCATCGGCATGTATCCAGGCCTGCATCGAATCCTCCCAGAGTGCTCAGGCCCCAAGACCTGAGATAGATGGTCATGGGACCCAGAGGTATCCGGGCTCTCGCACGCGAGCGCATCTAACTGATCCTATAATTATAAATTAAAATAAAATTTTATAAAAAATGCCATAATACTAATCATATATACTAATATATTTAATACTTACAAAAATATGTTCGATCGCGACGTTCATCGGCCTGCTCGTCTGGTCTGTGTGGCTGGATCAAAAGATCTCGCTATGGTTGGACATCACTCCATCTCTCATCAGCTACAATAAAGAATAAATTTATCAGAAAGAT
The DNA here is from genome assembly GCA_006176705.1 of Cocos nucifera. Lineage (NCBI taxonomy): Eukaryota > Viridiplantae > Streptophyta > Magnoliopsida > Arecales > Arecaceae > Cocos > Cocos nucifera. The sequence goes on along the minus strand of QRFJ01000065.1, from coordinate 2,628,701 downwards.
GATAAAAAATATAAATTTAATTTATCTAATAAGATTTAGAATTAATTACCTCACTATGCACACGACTGACCATAGACTCGCGACCTAAAGTGTGCGTATACTCCTGGGCTGCACAGTTCTCTCGATTCTGATGAAAGATAGCCTAATAAGTATTCAAATAAATAATAAATATTTTAAAAAATATTTAAATAAAATTTTAAGCATATTAAAAAATTTAAAAATTAGAAATTTTATCTCAAACTCCTGGCTCCTTCAGTGTCTAACCATTCTCTCCCACTGACTCGGAGGACAGTTCTGTATCTAGGGAACAAGCTTCTCTGGAGTATCTCGTTGGTGCTCGAGCCATCCTCTATGGAGCTTGACCTTGTAACCTCGGTATAACTGTTCGATCTTCTTTAGTCGGACATCTCGAGCCCTCTCATGATCAGAAAAGTCGTACCTCCTCTACACAAATTTATCAAAAATCAGTTATAAAATTATTCTAATCAAACATATATAGTGTAAACATAAAAAATATATAAATATAACTAAGCTGCACGTACTTACCCATATCTTCTTCCATATTTGATCCCTAACAGCAGCATCCATCAAATGCTAGTCTCTAGGCTCTACGGGAATGATATCCGACCGCCTCACAAGCACTCCAAAAAAGAAATGCATCTCTCACGCGGTCTTTCCTACTGACCTTCCCTCCGCATCATACTGCACGATCACCTGATGCTGACGATTCCACACGTGTGCCATACGTGTGGGATCATAAAATGTCCAGCTGGATGATACATCTATAATACAAATATGTTATACAAATATAAAAGTGTATAAATACTATATAAAAAATAAAGTTATGCTAATATAATAAAAACGTACATTCAGATGCCTGCGATGGTAGAGGCTCAGCTGCCGATGGAGTAGATACCGATGGTGGAGGTCCCTGGATAGCCGATGTCGAGGTGGATGGAGTATGCTCCAACTGCTCCTGAGATGCTGAACTGTGCGTAATCCATCGAGGGACAAGGTGAAAGCTAGATGGCATTTCGGTGCCATCATGATCTGCAACGTTAATGAACATTAATCAATATAACATCTTGACATATCAAATTCTATTTGCTCAAAAGCTGAGCCAGCTCCATGCCTGAGACATCCGGCTAGGGTCCTCCTCCAGCCGACTTGATCATGGCTCGAGATGGCTCGACTGCATATTCAAGCCGACTCAACTGTGTAACATCCCCTCGATCACTCCCTCTCTCTCTCTTGATCTCTCTCATCGGTGATGGCGGCAAGGCCGAACCCCTCCCTCCCAGCTTTTCCATCTCTCGATCTTCCTTTCTCTCTCTCAATCTTTCTTGCCGACGAGGTCGAACCACATCCCTCCCTCTCTCACTCTCTCAATCTTCCTCACCAGCAAGGCTGGACCCCATCCCTCTCAGTGATGTCGGCGAGGCCGGACCCCCTCCCTCCCTCTCTCACTTTTTCAATCTCCCACTCTCCCTCTCTCGATCTCCCTCACCAGCGAGGTCGGACCCCCTCCCTCCCAATGATGGCGATAAAATTGGATTCCTTCCTTCCTCTCTCAACTATAGATCCATTGGGAATTTGGGTTTGGATCCGGTACTAGTAATTAAAATGGGGTCCAAATCTAAATATTCAGATTTTGATCTAAATTCAATCCGTTGATAGATCTAGTCCACAGCCGCCGATATGGCACGGCTCAAGGCTACCACCACGGCACAGCCCCAAAACTGTTACATGCAGATAATTATAATATTTATAATAAATATTTATAATATTTATTATAAATATTCTATAAATTATTATAAATATATATGATTAATAAATAATACTATAAAATTTTTTTAAAAAAATTATACCTACGGCTATAGAGAGCGGGTCACACCGAAAGCTCCGAGGATCGTCGGTGATGTTGCTAGAGGAGGACGACGGTACTAGAGGTAATCTACAAAATAAAAGTAACATAGTGAGATAAAGAAGAAAGAAAAAGAGGAAAGAGAGAGCATGGGCGATCGGGGATGGGGTGCCAGAGGGGGGGCACAGTGACGAGGCGAAGGAGGCTTCGCACTCGACCAGAAGAGGGTCAGAATGGTGGTGGTAGTGGGGGGTGGAGTTTTGCGGGGGCCGAAGGAGGGTGGAGGGGGCTCATTGAAAGAGGGTTTGGTTTCGCACCGGGGTCGGAGAAGGATAGAGTGTGGGGAGGGGTTTCACGGAGGGTCGAGGGTGGATGGGGGGTCGCTAGAGGGGGGTTTCATAGGGGATCGAGGGATGGTCGGATGGGGGTTCACCGAGGGGGGTTCGCTGGGGACCGAGGGAGGATCGGATGGGGGGCGGGGTTTCGCTGGAGGTCGAGCGAGGGTGGAGGGGGTTCGTCGGAGGAGAGGAGGTTTCGTGGGGGTCGAGGGAGGGTCGGATGGGGGTTCGCCGGAGGGGTGGTTTCACTGGAGCGGAGGAAGGGTTGGATGGAGGGGTGGGTGGGGGTGGTGGTGGCGGAAAGGGGCGGTCGGGGATGGGGGTCTGGAGAGGGAGGGAGAAGGAGGGGCGGCACCAACCAAGAGGGAAGGAGGGGCGACGCCAGCCGGGGGGAGGAGGGGCGATGCTAGTCGGGAGGGAAGGAGCCTCACCAACGATGAAGAGTCGGAGGAGAGAGAGAGAGAGAGAACTAGAGAGATCGAGCGCACATGGAAGAAAAAAATTTAAAGATTTTTAATCTAACCTACAGCAGTGGTTATCGAACCGCTGCCAAAGATCTACGATAACAATTTTTGATAACCGCTGCCAGAGATAAAAAATAATTTTTAAAAATTTTTTCTATAAATATTATATAATTTTAAAATTTAATGTCCATCTTCACCATTCATTATCTAAATAATTATCATTAGAGTGTCGTTGCAAAAGATCGCCTCGATCCGATGGTCGTAGGTTCATCGATTAGAAAAATTTGATTTCGACGATCACGAATGATGATGCGATGATCTGATAGATGAAGATCTCCGATGGATCCAAAAATCTACAACGATAATTTTGATGATATTTGTAGCATACTATCAAAGTTTTACTTCAATCGGATATCGTTATCATGATTAATTTAGTATGAAATAATTTTAATCATTAAATTAGAAACAAACGATTAAAGGATTAAACGACGTTCGATTATGAGATAATTTTTTAGTTAAATGATCTTTATTCTAATTTTAAATATTTTATATGACGATGATAGTAAAATTTAAATTATTTTCATATAAACTATTAATATTAAGCAGATATTGCAAAAGCACGAGCATAATAATCAGTAAAGTTTTAGAATGGTTATCTAGAGACATATAGTTTTAGATCGTTCTTCATCTCACAAGTTGAATTTTATAATCACCATCATAAAAAATAATTAAAGTAGTAGCCAAGATCATTTATAAAAAAAATTATCTAATAATCGGATACTATTTGGTCTTTTGATCACTCGTTTATCATTTAACGGTCGAAATTAATCTATACTAAATTGACCAAGATAACGATATTCGGTTGAAATGAAACTTTCATAGTATACTATAAACATCATCGAGATTATCGTTGTAGATTTTCGAATCTATTGAAGATCTCCATCTATCAGATCATCGCATCATCGTTCATGGTTATCGAAATCAAATTTTTCTAATCGATGAAGCTAGGGCCATCGGATCGAGGCAATCTTTTGTGAAGATACTCTAATAATAATTATTTAGATAATGAACGATGAAGATGAATATTAAATTTTAAAATTATATAATATTTAAAAAAATTATTTGACAGTGGTTACAATTAATCGCTGTCATAAATCAGATTATAGCAGCGGTTCCTACTAACCGCTATTATAGGTTCAACTTATGGCAGCGGTTACAATGAACCGCTGCTATAGATCGACCTATGGCAGCGATTTTTTGTAACCACTGCTATAGGTCTGATCTATGGTAGTGATTTTCTATAACCGCTGCTATATGTCGGATCTATAGGAGTGGTTACAAAAATTGCTGCCATAGGTCGGACCTATGGTAGCGGTTTCGAAAATTGCTGCCATAGTAAGTACTGTCATAGGCCATTTTTGTAGTAGTGAAAATACTCACCTTGTGATAGCAACATGGGTGGCCAATTATGGCGTAGCAAAGGATGGCCGGTAGCAAATGGCCCCGGCCAACAAAAGAAAAGCAAGAACAAAAATCTTGAAAAAAAAGGGGGATCCATCTCTTTCCGCATTTTTTTTCCAATCATTGGTCGACCATCGATGGCCAAGACCTCCGGGGAAGGTAGCAGGTTGGTGGGGGTCACGACCCAGGAGTGTGGCACTGCGGATGGTAGCGCTAGTGACCGAAAAAGAAGGAAAAAAGAACTCGGCCAAAGGGAGAAAGATGGGGTCTTTTTTTATTATGGGTTTTTCGACAAATCTGATGGCTACAGTACTATAAAAAAAAGGACTATAACAGCGATTTGTAACTGCTACCGTAGTCCAAAATCGCTATCATAGGCTATGAAAGTAGTTTTCTAGCCGCAGCTACTACGATCGTCGTCGTAGCTCTATGGCAGCGGTTGTTAGAACCATTGCCATAGATGGCCTATTGCAATAGTTTATAAACCACTACAAGAGATCGACCTATCGCAATGGTTAAGTAATCGCTGCTATAGATATCCTACGACAGCGGTTATATAACTGCTGCCACAGATAATCTATAGCTGTAGTTTCTTAACCATGCCATAGGTCTAGTATAGCGTTTGGCATCGGACCTATGGCAGCGGTTGGCACGAATATGGTAGTTGTTATAAAATCACTATCGTAGATCTTAAATAATTAAAAAATAAAATTTTTATTTTTTATATATTTTATTTGAACATAAGAAAATATAATAAACATAAAAATTATTTTGAAATGCTAAAATTTTATTATCGAATAAAATTTATTATAATATTTTTTTAAAAAAATAAAATACATCAAAAGTCTTCTAAATCTACATCATCGTCATCGTTGTCATCACCGAAAGTCGGAGCCAGAGCCAGAGCTGGAGCTAAAGTCGGAGCTGAAGCTAGAATGCGGGCCAACATATCCTCGAAGCCCATGACTCCAAAACGTGCGCTGAGTGTCGACATCATGTCTCTCACGATGCCCTCCAGATGAGATGCACGCTCCTCAGTCCGATCTGCCCGCGTCGCAGCATGATCTGCCCGTGCCAATGCCTCCTCAAGCTCCTCCCGACTGACGACACCGAAAGTCTATGAGGAGATGCTAGCCTCGGATCAGTAGCTCATCGGTGTGTGTTCGGACCTGCATCGGATCCTCCCAGAGTGCTCAGGCCCCAAGACCTGAGATAGATGGTCATGGGGCCAGAGGTATCCGAGCCCTCGCTCGCGAGCACATCTAACTGATCCTGTAATTATAAATTAAAATAAAATTTTATAAGAAATATTATAATATTAATCATATATACTAATATATTTAATATTTACAAAAATACGTCCGATCACGGTATTCATTGGCCTACCCATCTTGTCCATGCAGTTGGATCGGATGATCTCGCTACGACTAGCATCACTCCATCTCTCATCAGCTATAATAAAGAATAAATTTATCAAAAAGATGATAAAAAATATGAATTTAATTTATCTAGTAAGATTTAGAATTAATTACCTCTCTATGCTCATAGACTCGCAGCCTAGAGTATGCATATACTCTTGGACTGCATGGTTCTCCCGATTCTGATGGAAGGTAGCCTAACAAATATTTAAATAAATAATAAATATTTAAAAAATATTTAAATAAAATTTTAAGTATATTAAAAAATTCAAAAGTTAGAAATTTTATCTCGAACTTCTGGCTCCTTCAGTATCTAACCATCCTCTCCCACTGACTTGGAGGACAGTCCTGTATTCAGAAAATAAGCTCCTCTGGAGTGTCTCGTCGGTGCTCGAGCCATCCTCTCTGTGGAGCTTGACCTTGTAACCCCAGGTACAACTCTCTGATCTTCTTCAGTCGGACATCTCGAGCCCTCTCATGATCGAAAAAGTCGTACCTCCTCTGCACAAATTTATCAAAAATTAGTTACAAAATTATTCTAATCAAACATATATAGTGTAAACATATAAAATGCATAAATATAACTAAGATGCGTGTACTTACCCATATCTCCTTCCATATCCAATTTCTGATGGCAGCATCCATCAAACGTCAGTCTCTGGGTTCTACGAAAATGATGTCTGACCGTCTCACAAGCACTCCAAAAAAAGAATGCATCACCCGCACGGTCTTTCCTACCGGCCGTCCCCTCCGCATCATACTGCATCATCACCTGATGCTAGCAGTTCCACACGTGTGCCATACGTGTGGGATCGTGAAATATCCGATTGGATGATGCACCTGCAATGCAAATACGTTATGCAAATATATAAGTGTACAAATACTATATAAAAAATAAAGTTATGCTAATATAATAAAAACGTACACTCAGATGCCTACAACAGTAGAGGCTCAGTTGTCGGTGGAGTAGATGCTGTCGATGGAGTAGATACCAATGGTGAAAGCCCCTGAGCAGTCGATATCGAGATGGACGGAGTATGCTCCGACTGCTCCTTGGATGTTGAACTATGCGTAACCCGCCGAGAGGTAGGGGTGAAAGTTAGATGGCATTTTGGTGCCATCGTGACCTACAACGTTAATGAACATTAATCAATATAACATCGTGACATATCAAATTCTATTCATTCGGAAGCCAAGCTGGCTCCGTGCTTGAGATAGCCGGCTCCGTGCCTCAGACATCCGACTAGGATCCTCCCCCAGCTAGCTTGATCATGGCCCGAGCTGGCTCGATTGCGTATCCGAGTTGGTTCGATTGTGTGCCATCCCCTCGATCACTCCCTCTTCCTCTCTCGATCTCTCTCATCGACGATGGCGGCGAGGCCGAACCCCTTCCCTTCCCAGCTTTTTCATCTCTCGATCTTCCTCTCTCCCTCTCTCGATCTCCCTCATCGGATGGCCGGACCCCATCCCTCCCTCTCTCACTCTCTCGATCTCCCTCACCGGCAAGCCGACCCCATCCCTCCAGTGATGTCGGCGAGGCCGGACCCCCTCCCTCCCTCTCTCGCTCTCTCGATCTCCCACTCTCCCTCTCTCGATCTCCCTTGATGGCAAGGTTGGACCCCCTCCCTCCCAATGATGGCGACAAGGTCGGATCCCTCCCTTCCTGTTTCAAGTACAGACCCATCGGGTATTTGGGTTTGGAATTGGTACAAATAATTAAAATTAGATCCGAATCTGAATATCCAGGTTCCGATCCAAACCCAACCCATTGATAGATCTAGTCCACAGCCGTCGACATAGCACGACCTAAGGCTATCACCACGGTACGGTCCAAAAACTACGGTATGCAGATAATTATAATATTTATAATAAATATTTATAATATTTATTATAAATATTTTATAAATTATTATAAATATACATGATTAATAAATAATACTATAATATTATTTAAAAAAATTATACTCTATGGCTATAGAGAGCGGGTCGTACCGAAAGCTCCGAGGGTCGCCGACGACGATGCTAGAGGAGGACAATGGCACTAGAGGTAACCTACGAAATAAAAGCAAGATAGTGAGATAGAGAAGAAAGAAAAAGAGAAAAAAGAGAGAGAGCAGGGATGGCCGAGGATGGGGGGCCAGTGGGGCACAGAGATGAGGAGGCCGAAGGAGGCTTCGCACTCGACCGGGGAAGGTTAGAATGGTGGTGGTGGAGGGGGTGGGATTTGCGGAGGTCGAAGGAGGATCGGATGGGGTTCGCCAGGACCGAGAGAGGGTCAAATGGAGGGCTGGGGTGGGGTTTCATGGGGGGCCGAGTGAGGGTGGAGGGGCTTCACCGGAGGGGGGTTTCACGGGGGGTTGAGGGAGGTCGGATGGGGTTCGTCGGAGGAGGATTTTGGCTGGGGCCGAGAGAGGGTCGGATGGAGGGTGGGGGGGTGGGTGGGGGTGGCGAATGGCGGAGAGGGGCGACCGGGGATGGGGGGCCGGAGAGGGAGGGGGAGGAGGGGCGACGTCAGTCGAGAGGGAGGAGGGTTGACGTCGGTCGGAGGAGAGGAGGGGCGACATCGGTCGGGGGGAAGGAGCCTCACCGGAGATGAAGAGGAGGGGGAGAGAGAGAGAGCGAGAGAGATTGAGTGCACACGGAAGAGAAGAAAAAATTTAAAAATTTTTAATCTAACCTACGGCAGCGGTTATCTACGGCAATGGTTATCCAAAATCGCTGTCATAAATTTCGATCTATAGCAGCAATTTTTGATTATCATTGCCATAGGTGAAAAATATTTTTTTTATTTTTTTAAAATATTATATAATTTTAAAATTTAATATCCATCTTCATCATTCGTTATCTAAATAATTATCATTAGAGTATCATCGCAAAAGGTCGCCTCGATCCGATGGCCCTAGCTTCATCGATCAGAAAAATTTGATTTCGATGATTACGAACGACGATGTGATGATCTGATAGATGAAGACCTTCGATGGATCCAAAAATTTACAACGATGATCTCGATGATTTTTGTAGCATGCTATCAAAGTTTTACTTCGATCGGATATCGTTATCATGATCAATTTAGTACAGAATGATTTCGATCATTAAATTAGAAACAAGCAATCAAAGGGTTAAACGACATTCGATTATAAGATAATTTTTTAGTTAAATGATCTTTGTTATAATTTTAAATATTTTATACAATGATGATAATAAAATTTAAATCATTTTCACATAAACTGTTCATGTTAAGCAGATATTGTAAAAGTACGAGCATAACAACCAGTGAAGTTTCAGAATGGTTATCAGGAGACGTATAGTTTTAGATCGTTCTTCATCTCATGAGTTTAATTTTATAATCACTATTATAAAAAATGATTAAAATAGTAGTCAAGATCATTTATAAAAAAAATATCTCATAATCGGACACTGTTTGGTCCTTTGACCAATCATTTATCATTTAACGGCTGAAACTAACCTATACTAAATTGATCAAGATAACGATATCCGATTGAAGTGAAACTTTAATAGTACGCTACAAATATCACTGAGATCATCATTGTAGATTTTTGGATCTATCGAAGGTCTCCATCTATCAAATCATCGTATCGTCGTTCGTGGTCATTGAAATCAAATTTTTTTGATCGACGAAGCTAGGGCCATCGGATCGAGGCAATCTTTTGTGATGACACTCTAATGATAATTATTTAGATAATGAATGATGAAGATGAACATTAAATTTTAAAATTATATAATATTTAGAGAAAAAAATATATGACAGTGGTTATAATTAACCGCTATCATAAATCAGATTATAGCAGTGATTTTTACTAACCGCAGTAGGTCGACTCATGGCAGTGGTTACAATGAACCGCTGCTATAGATCGATCTACGGTAGCGATTTTTTGTAACTGCTGCTATAAGTCTGATCTACGACAGCGATTTTCGTTAACCGCTGCTATATGTCGGATTTATAGTAGTGGTAACAAAAATCGTTGCTATAGGTCCGACCTATAGCAGCGGTTAACGAAAATCGCTGTTGTAGGTGCTATGGCAGCAGTTTTGAAAATCACTGCTATAGTAAACACTACTATAGGCCATTTTTATAGTAGTACTAGAGGCCATGCGCAATGGCATAGAAAAAAGAGGAAGAGGGAGAGGAAGAAGGGTCGGCTCTTATCTTAGGCTCTAGTGATCAGCCAAGATTTTTGACGGACATAGTGAAGGAAGAAACCAAGGAGAAAGAAGAGGGAGAAAGATCCAGCTTCATCATGGGTTGCTTAGGAGGGGGAGGTTTGATTTATAAGAGACTCCCAAGGATTTTTGATAGTCCTTAGGAGTCCGATTTCTAACCGAATTCGATGAGGAAGAAACTCTCATTGAGAGTCTTCTATCTTCTTCTTTTTTTTTGGGGGGGGGGCGTATGCGACTGTCATGGGATCAGGTTAGAAATACTTTCTACGCTACGAATGGTGTAACTTCGTAGACACCACCTAAGGTAATTAGCTCTCACATAGATTTTGAGTAAAAAAAAAAAAGTTTTTTAGAGCATCACACTCTAGGCCCGTACGAATGAATCACTACAGATGATGTCCGTGAAGCTACACCATTCACGATGTAGAAAGTATTTTTCTATCATACTTACCATATTTGGGCCGGTGTATCATGAGAAATTCTTATTGCACCGCACGGAATGAGATGTGCCGCATTGAGTGCGGTGCACAAGGTATTTCTCAATGTATCATACTTTACTGGGCATTTGCTGTTTCATGTCATGTAGCTGGCGGATCCGGTCTCCCACTGGAAATTTCCTCTACCCTTTCTTTCCCCTCGGCCCCTGCCCCAAACGTAGTTGTAGTTGTAATTGTAATAGTTAGTTACTTCTTATATTGATGAAGTACAAATAATAATAATAATAATAAATAAAAAAATAAAAGGCTGTCACAGGACAATGGAAACTCAGTGAAATAAAGGAAACAAAGATCTGATGATCTACATATAAGTCCCACTTGCCACGGCTCTAAAGATCTCAGTGATCAGAGCCTAGAAGGGTCATTTTCTTCTCCCAATTACCACAGCAAACTAATAAATATCCGTGCTCACTCGGCAGCAATCTCAGCACCTGCCCTTGGTTTGCCGCGCGTGACTGAAGTACTCCGGTGCACCAACTTCCTACTTCCGACCAAACAGCTAATCCTCCATGCATAATTCTTGTAGCAGGGAATCATATGCAAACAGAGACAGCAGAGGATGAGATGAGATCTCTTTGACCCTTCGAGAAGCCTTTGGAAAATCTGCCAGTCGCGTTCTCTTGAAGGCAGCCCTCTCTCTCTGCGGAGAGAGAGAATTAAGGGTTGGTGGGGCTAACAAGAGTGCAAAAAGAAAAGAGATCGGAGCCTTTTGTTCCCTTTAGAGATGGGCACTAAATGTTGAGCCGGTGAGCGATCAAAGGCCTCTGGGGTAGCTTTCTGGCGGTCCATTTACTCCTCTCCTTCTTTCCTGTTCCTTTAGAGATGGAAGAGTCCTTACCATCCCTTCTCCCTCTCCTTTGTACTCCCTTCCTCTCCACCATTATAGTTCGTAACCAGCAAAGGTGAGTCCCCATCAAGCTCTCATTTTTATCGACCAGTCAGGGCTCATCACCGATGGACAATCTCGGCAGAGTCATCATCTTAACGACGATCTTGCTTTCCGTCGTCGCTGCATCCGTCACGCTGGCTCCAGAGATCGGATCGATATCTTCTTCTCCTTCGCCAACATACTACTCTTCTACCAACACTACTTTGGAGGAGAAGCGGGCAGTACCAACTGGTCCGAATCCTCTCCATAACAAGTAGACGCGCGGCATAGCTGGCCAAGATGAAAGCTCTTCGGATGATCGGGTTTGGAAAGATGTTTGGCTTTCTTTATATATTTTATGTTTCAATGTCTGTAAACTGGATCTTTCACCATTAATGCCTATACCCGATAAGTAGCTATCTCAAAGGTGGTTTATTGTTTAATGAGGCAGTACTTAATGCACGGCCATATCACCATCGGCATGGAGATTGCGTGACACTTATTAACACATTCTAATTTTCTGTTCCAGTACTAAAGATTGATCTGTCTGAAATATACGTGATCTTAATGCTATTCAAATGAAGAGCTGTTGTTTGTGATCATGTGATAAAACATATTACGTACAATGTCTTTACCACAAGTTTGTTTAAATTCTTTTTTAAATACATTGGATCTGTTATCATGGTGGTTGTGAATGAGTCTAGAACTCCTCAACCCCATGCTGTGTTGTTGGGTGCCTTACATATTAGTATCATATAGCAACCACTTGTCTAAATAAAATAGTGCGACTATTTTTGAATTAAAGTGTGTTTCTCAAGTCACTTTTTGAATCTCTTCGCCTACTATGTTGTGGCATGAAATTAATAATTAATACACAGTAAGGACCACCCGGCCCGTGGGCTATTATATATATGTCATGGGTTGCATGATAATGCTAGGTTGATTGCGTTAGTTCCCTAACTTCCCATTGTTAAGTTGTGGATGATGTTAGAAATCATATAATATGAGGAGGATGGAAGGTGGCCGGTGCATGCGCTGGTGATTGGAGTTTTATGTTTGCGGGGAGTGCGAGAGAATGGATATAGGTGTCTCATATGGGCCGGAAGGAAGTGGGTTGGGAAAGAAACCTTTTCTTTTTGTCACTTTGATGAGGAGCATGAGGTATCATCATAAAGATGGCGGAGGTAGCTCAGCTGCATGCAGCTTTTGCTTTGTCGGACCTTTTGGTTGGTTGGGTCTTCTTAGAGTGGTAACGGCGTAGCCGCTGATAGGTTGGTAAGCCAGCACACCACATAAATGACTTGGTACAATGAGAGCAAAGTGAACAACGAGAGTTAAATTACATTACCTATTCATGTGAAACTTTGGTAGCACCTTACACTATAACAAATAAGATCTATAACAAATTAAGTATAACCGGTTATACTTAATTGATACAATAACATATATGGCCTTTTAATGCAACAATGTTCCTCTTGTTAATTTGAAGTCTAATTTGTATAAGTGCTCCGCCTTGTCAACAAAAAAAAAAAGGAAAAGAAAAGTCTAACTTACAGCAACTCATTACCAGATTGCACCGCAATAGCTACATATAATTAATATATTCTGGCCATATTAAGTACAATTATTTTCACCATGAAATTGGTATGATAACATCATAAAATCAAGCTTTATTTACTAGCTTTCTTCGCAAAGAAGGCGACTCTGACCAACTGCCTGCCTAGGTAGCATAATCGCTTTAACTTGTATAAATATATTGGATATAATTGTGTCCCCTCAAACCTCTTTAGAAGCTTGCTACATGCCTCAAGCGACAGACTAATGATGCTATACATGGATACGAGTTGTGATCATAAATATTATATCTCAGAAAATTAATCAATCTTTAACATAACAAAGTGATGATTTAGTGCAATAACATAGCATCCAAAATCCCTGAAAAGATAAGAGGCAAGTTCTTTTAAATGCCCCGTTCAATGGCCCACCAAAACCAGTACAAGGATCCCTAGCATTGGATCATCCCGCTGAAGCATGGGGGCTAGAGTATCCAGGCCATTGCTCACGAGCAACATCTAATTTGATTCTAGTTAATTATAATTTAAATAAAAATTTTATAAGAAATACTCAATAATATTATTAATCATCTATATTATATATTTAATACTTATAAAAATTCTTTCGATCGTGATACTCATCGGCATGCCCCTCTTGTCCGTATGACTGAATCGAAAGATTTCGCTATGGTTGGGCATCACTCCATCTCTCATCAGCTATAACAATGGATCAGTTTATCAAAAATATAAAAATAATATTAATTTAAATTTATTTAAGTAAGATTTAGAATTTGTTACCACTCTCTATATAACAGACTGATCATAGACTCACGATCGAGAGTGTGCGTCTACTCTGAGCCTGTCCCGATTTTTTCCCCCTTTCTCTTTTTTCCTATTCTCTGAATGAAAAGTAGCCTAACAAGTACAATAAATAATAAATATTTTTAAAAAAATATTAATAAAACTTTAAAATATATTAAAATATTAAAAATTAGTAATTTTATCTCGACTCTTGGCTCCCTTCAATGTGTAACCATCCTCTTCACTGACTTGGAGGACAGTCCTGTATCCAAGAAACAAGCTCCTCTGGAGTGTCTCGTCAATGCTTGAGCATCCTCTATGGAGGCTTGATCTTATAGGCCTGGGTACAGACTTTTCGATCTTCTTCAGTTGGGGCATCTTGAGCCCTTTCGTGATCAAGAAGTCGTATCTTCTCTGCATAAAGGTTATCAAAAATTCAAATTATAAAATTATTCTATCAAAATATAGTGTAATATGTAAAATACATAAATAATAATTAAGATGTATTTACTCATATCTCCTCCCACACCCGATCTCTGATAGGCATCATCCGGTCAATCCACGCAATCTCTAGGCTCAACGAAAATAATGTCTGACCATCTCCACGCACTTTAAAAAAAGAAATATATCTTTCCGCCACGGTCTCTCCTACTGGCTTTCCTTCACATCATAACTGCATCTCAACTTGATGCTGGCGGTTCACAATGCACCATCGTGTGAGATCATGAAATAGTCTGGCCTAGATGATGTACTTATAATGAAATATGTTATGTAAATATATAGAGTATATAATACTATATAATAAATAAATAATAATTATAAATAAGATATATACTTCAGATGTCCGGTGGAGTTAGAATATCAATGGGGTGGAGGTCCCTGAGCAGTCGATGCGGAGGTAGATTGAATATGCTCTGGAAGGGATTTCTTTATCTCTTTGGGCCGGGACTGCTCCTCAGATGCTGAACTATATGTAACCAAACTTCTTTGATGTTATGTTGTTAGAGCGTGGAACCTAGAGGCGTGTATGCGGTTTTGTATTCTTACTGAATGCTGCAACGAGTTTATGAGTCATGTTATATTCCGATTAGGATGAAGTATTCTATATCTCTGATGTCTGGACAAGTTTAGATGGGATATAAGATACGGTGGGCCTAGGGTAAGACGCATCTTATTTCTGGCCCGAATTCATCCCGGGTTTTGGTACAATTACGAGGTAATAGAGGAAGTATCTTATTTCGCAATATGGCGGAAACTTTTAGAAGATCTTTATCTGGTTAGGCAAGCAAACATCTAATCTCAGGCCTTGAATGGAAGTTTTGCGGATTGCGCGGTGAGTAGCAATGAGTCTCTAATATTAATTCTAGACAGGAGAGAAACTATGGTGTTGTTCGGGGTTCTCTAATGGCAGAGGGTTTCTACTTAGCTGAATCGGCACGATTGGCATAGTCTAAGGCATGGCCTAGCCGACAGACAAGCATGGCATAGCCTATTGATATGGAGGATGCAGGTTATCATACCTTTGGCGAGGAAACGTGTAGTTGGTTTCTGGCGGCAGAACCCAAGGCATGGCTTACCGATACGGCATAGCTTACCAATATGACCATGCCCTAGAAATGGCACGGCATAGTATGGCCTATTGGCATGCATGGCCCAAGGCACGGCAATGACCCACGGCATGGAAGAAAAATCGGGTCTCAAAATTGGATTCGAATAGGATAGAGCTATTATTGGAATTCATTTCTTATTGAGGCGGGAGTCAACAGCATTTTTGGTATTTCGGAGGAGGATTCATTTAGTATTCCTGCCGACGGAGCTTTTGCCTCTACGTGGAGAGTATATATTCTATTTGGTTCTTGGGTTAGCTCGACCTTGTTATTGTGTATTTTACACGGTGTAAAATCAGGTGAATATGAGATGGTAGTGAGACTACTTTCTGGCCGGAATTTACTTGATGGCCTCTTGAATCTGCGAGGAAGGTTCCCATTTATCTCTGGATTGGTGAAGGGTTTCGCTCAGGTTTTCGGAGTGGAATAATAGATCTATAATTTTCGGTGCCATGGGACCTTGTTGTTCGGAAATTAAAATAAAATTACTAGATAGAAGAGAGATGAGGTATCAATTGCTCGTGGCCATGACTATTTCGTTGCACGGAAGGGGTAGGGATTTATAAATTCGGTTGCTACTGGATGATGGGTGGCTAGAGGAATGGACACGGCACTTAGAGGTAAACCTACGAAATAAGAAGCAGATAGTTGAGATAGAAAGAGAAGAGAGAGAAAGAGAAAGAGAAAAAGGAGAGAGAGGGAGAGGGGTCTGGAGGGGTGCCATGATGGAGAGGCCAGGGGAGGGGGAAGGTAGGGGCAGGTGGTCGGGGATGGGGGAGGGCAGGGGTGGGCGGCGATGGTCGGGGATGGGGAGGGCAGTGTTGGTGGGGTCCGGCGGATGGAGAGGGTAGGATGGCAGCGGCGATCAGATGGGGAGGGCAGGGGGTAGGTGATGGCGTCTGGAGGGGCAGGGGGTGGCGGTCGAGGAGGGCAGAGGATGGAACAGCCGGGGATGGGGGGAATAGGGGTGGTGGTGGCTGGGATGGAAAGGGTAGCATGGGGGGTGGAACGGGCGGGAGGTTGGACGTGCGGGGGGTGGGCGAAGACTGGCCGGACTTGGCCTCGGAAGATCTTATCTCTTGGCCGACGGTTGCGGTTTCGGGAGAGATCTTATCTCTGGCCGACCTGTTGTTGTTCGGGGAGAT